>LPNX010475482.1:179813-356288 GCA_001517045.1 Pseudotsuga menziesii
CTTCATAGCTACTAATGAGTTTATCCCACACTTCTTTTACACATTCAAAATGCATTACCTTCACAAACTCAACTTATGAAAGGCAACTCAGTATAGCATTTATTTCCTTTTCATTAAAACTAAACTCTAGATTATCATCTTTGGAAGCTAGTACAATAGGTTTTGTATATCCATTTTCTACCACTTCCCAAACATCAACACCTAAGGACATTAGGTATGTTCTCATTCTAACTTTCCAAAAATAAAAAATTGTTCCATAAAACAAAGGATATTTATTCGTTGAACCATCATCACTTGTCATGTATAACCTTATCAGATATTCCTTAGACTAAAGGAACCGACTCTGATACCAATTGTTGAAATTATTCAATTAACTTAAGGGGGGGTGAATCCGTTAATTTCTGTGCTTAAATAATCTTATACAACTTTAAAAAAAATTATCCTTGAATTTTTATGACATTCAATATTCTATGAGGAATTCTATATTCATTCTTTATTAGAAGAAACTTTGTTGCAGTAGAATTAACATGTAAAAAAAACCATCATCATTCAATCACACTAAATACATAGAGACACATATTTCATGAGAAAACCCATGAAGGGAAAAACCTATTCTTCTTAGGATTTCAAGAAATATTCAACTTATATACATCTTCTCTTTCTTTGAGCTCCTACTCAAATGAGGCTACAACCTCTAAATTACAATCACTCACTTGTAACGAGCACCAACTCTCAAAGTTCTTCAATGCCCACTGATTCTTGAGGACAACGATCCTCCCTAGCACCACCATACTACCCTATTTTGCTAGAATTACTTTGAATCAATACAATACAATGATACTAATATAACAATGAATACCACTTCATCTCTATTCTGGTCTTTTGCTTTGCTTTCATTCTGCTATACTTAGCATTTGTCTTGATTCTTCTTCTGGTTTTCTCTATCTCTGCTTCTCATTTGTTCTTCCTCTGCTACCCATTATAGGCTTCATTCATTGTTTGGTATTTAGTCTATGCATACTTAGTCTCTTCTCTTCACTCTATCTATTCATCAGATCATTCTTCTTCACCTATTGAGTTCAGTATCTCCACTAAACGACTAACACTACACAGTTCGCTTAAGCTCACCTTTATACATGTACACATCAACTCCTTCAGCTTCCTGACCTTTCGTATTCCTGATTAAGAATCAATTATCATTCTATAACTTCCCATGACACTTATATTATACACATAACGTCTTTTTTTTACGTTTTCATGATTTACGTCTTTAAGCGCTTCACAAAATTCATTTTCCATCCGTTGTAGCATCCATGAACTAGAGAAGTCAATTGCCATAGTGGTCATGAACAAAAGAAGCCATCTACCTATCATTGGGGCTCAGAAGTCAAGAACCAATATTCATACAAAATATCAACACTATCAACCTACACATCTTAATTTTGGGGAATTAACATCAACCGTTGATCTATAATATGTCTTCATGAGAACCGTCCAAACATGAAAAATTTAACATTTCGCTAATTCTATCTGTTCTGATTGAGCGAACATCATCAGAACACAAAATTCACCTTGTATGTAGATCAACCTGATATCTTGTCATAACCATCAGCCTCTATAGCCTATAGCACTTTCCGTAAATTCAAATCCTTACTTTTTCCACACTAGATCAATCTGTGGAATTATACACGATCAGAGATATATCTCTGCTCCTTTGTTAACCACCCGATATTTCCACCAGTTAACCTATTCTGCAATTTTGAAAAGTGTCTTTATGTGGGAATGTTCAACCCACAGAATTTTTCAGCACCATGGATATTGCCTTGTGTTGATCTCAACCCTTCAATGTTTCATTTTTTTAATGGACTCTACAAATACAAAAAACATAATTATACCTTTCATCTCTGATCCATGAAATTTCTTTCTACCGTTGATCTTCATCATCTTAAATCTGAATGCCATCGATGGCAACCAGAAAACCTCCATGTTAGTATATCCAACAATCTCCCCAACACCTAGCAATACTTGATGTGGGTATGGATGTCCTATCTTAGATGTATTTAAGGAAATAATCTAACATTTGTACATGTGTAATAAACTGCTAAGAATCATGGATATTTGATATATTGTAACTAAAGTCAATCATAATAAAAAAAGGGTAAGAACTTGTAACAATGCTGAAATAACAAAATCTGGTATAGGGTAAACCTCTTACCTACATATGCATGGCTTGTAATAACTATATGACCCTACATGCTTCAAACACAAAATTTAATAGGAATACTCTATTCTAAACCATGGAAAAGATAACTAGATGACCTCAGAAATATCACGTTCATCCCAACCTTGACCTAGAACCATTCCTGGTTCTTAATTGGATCCCCCCAAGATGGTTCCAACATGCAGGAGAAAACTAGAAATCCTATGGATGAGGTTGCTCGTATCTTGAAGTTTAGGTTCTGTATTCTTTAATTGTTTTTTTTTTTAAATTCTCGCCAATCCCCTCTTGTAATAAAAATGATCAGATCCCCAAGCATTCTCTTGGATTTTTCTCTTATATATATTCTTTTCAAAAAAGGTAGTCTTCTATCTTCAGATAAATCAATATTTTAATACTTTCTTGAAAATAACTCTTAGTTCAATTTTTTTGTAATATATATTAATTTCTGATAACTAGGAAATTTCTATTAGTTCCTACTTGAGTTTAGAAAAAATTCTTTATTTATAAATTTCAAAATAACATATATATATATATATATATATTTGTATAATCTTTACTATATTAAATTTATTCATCTTTTATTATCCATGCATTAATTAACATAATTGTTTATTCGATGCATGCTTATCTTATATTAATTATTTAGCAAGGCTAGCATGTGGGGTTGTCTAGTCAACTAGGATAGGTATCTCCAGATTTCCTTGCATGGTGGATTTCCTCATATTCATGGCAGTATATTGGAGTCCTTGATGAGAAATAGAATGAAATTTCAATTTTATCAACTTAAATAATTACGATGAAGGTTTGGTTCTATTCAAAGTCTCTCCAACTCAACACCCTTAATTACAGTAATGTTGTTCAGGATAAAACACCCTTGTAACCTAGGGTCTAGGGTTACCAACTTACTACTAACTTGTAGATAATTGGCTTTACCAGAGAATGGAAAGGGAATAGGAAGAAATTATTGACTTACCCGATTACCGGTGATTGATCCAAGTTTGATCTTCTCCTGTTCCTCTTCTCTCTAAAGCTTCCACAGATGCACCTCTTCACCTGCAAAGCAAAAATTATTCAAGTAATATATCATGCATATATATATCAGAGGTTAGATGAATAGTATATCAAAAAATATAAATAAATATATTCATTAACCAAAATACATGAATTAAACTCAACACAAGATTGCCAAGAAGAATTCTCTTTATTAACAATCGATGAATGAGATAAGAGTACAAACCATCTTCTGAGACACAGACTACTCTGCAACCAAGGGACTCTAAGTTCTGCTGCTCCAAGATTCTGAAGATATACCACCAGCATAACTTTTCTCTCCAAAACTGATTGATTAGTCCCCACCCCAAGGCCTCTATTTATACTTTGGGAAATAGAGTAGTTTCGAAGGTTGGGATGGCTGAGATAGTTGGTATAGTTATAGATTAGGGCCCAAATAATCTCATCTAATTTCGTTATATATTTTTTGAAGTTGAAACAAGGTGTATGCAACTATTAATGATAGGAAACCCGCATATGACACGCGATTTGCTCGAAGGAAACCTGCGTACGCAAGTGTAAGTGGGTTGCAATGCAAATACTCATGTATGGTATGTGAGTTGCAATGCAGATAGTCATGTATGCAACTCAAAACTTAGAATCTATATATATATATATATATATATATATAAAGCTGGTTTGAGGGTAATGCATCCGAGTTCATTCCCATCTATAGTGTTTTGGCCACTTTAATCCTAATTTGTCCTTTTGTGTACCAACATAAAGAATGTCGGCACTCGGATGGAGAAGTGCCATTCAGGTTGATAACAGATGCCCCCTAATGTGTGAGGTCAGAGGGAAGCGATGGCTGGAATACATTATAATCATTATCTTGGATAACTCAGAAGTCCAACGAAGGAAGTACTTGAAACAAATACATAACAATCTCATCTAAAAAATCATATCTGAGGATGCCATGTTCAATATACTAGAACACTAGCTCCTTTACAAGATTTGAGTACATCATATGATACGGGTTCAAAACAATGTATATTACAAAGGTGGATCAAAACCACAATATACAATAATGATGAGTCTTCAAATATCTGGAAACTGTGTAAGTGAACACAATATAATCTTGTGCAACTTAGGTTATAGATATCAACCTAAGGTCTTCGTAAAAAATCCAAAGGAACCAGTACAATCCAGGCCATGTGAATAGATGTGTCGAAGTCGAACATCGATAGGATTCAACAGATTTTCAACCAATAGGTGATAATTGACAACTGAAGCAAAGGAATTCACCAATAGTGAAAGTGAATCCTGAGGTACCATTGTCAAAAACTCTAGGTATTTGTCGTGAGGAAGTTTTTATGAGAAACCATATTGTGTTGAGGAAGGCAATAGATCCTCCAACGGACCACAAGAGTGACTAGGAACTGGATAAAGGAATATAGACACAAGTAATAATAGGACAATGATGGGATCTGGATAAAAAATCAAATGCAGGGATAAATCCTTGAAGAGTGAGCACGACACAGAGATGACCTAAGGAAGCTTTATACTTTGTGGATAGGACAACTAGACTTATCTGTCATGTAGGAGACATGATCATATTCCCCAAGTATAAATAACAAGTATAGGAGTAATAAATGAGAATTCATAGGTGAACTGAAAGTGTACACTGAGACATGAGTATCAGAAAGTTCAGAGAGTGTTATGTTCAAGGAGGATATGCTACCACCGACTGTAACCCAAAGAGAAAAATTCTTCCTTATCTTTCCTATTAAATTTGAACGAGTCCAGGAAATTCAACTTAGGTCTCTCTTCATTTTTGACAAGCTTGAAGAGAAGAGGGAACAATGCTTGATAATGCTACTGATTCATGGATTTTATGAACCCGAACTAGTACATGCTCACTTGATGTTTTCATGTTTAGAGAGTCTGAAAACTTCGAAGAAGACTCTAGGGGGGTCCTTTTTTGTCCAATTTAGTATCCTGATGCCGAAAAATTATAAAACATGCCACAGAAGAACTCTCTTAACTTCCGTAGAAGAAAAGGTGAACCTTCTTCATACTTAGTCATGGAGGTCCAAAAAAAATTAAATTACCACCTACCCAATGCTCCTTTGAGAGCAGCATATAGCTTGAGTTTGATGAGTGTGAAGGAAGGCAAGGTCACTCGAAAATATCCATTTGAGTACGAGGAATAGGGATTACAATATTAAACTCGATGCTTTGTTCTTAATGTTTAACGAGCATGAAAAATACATAAAGTACAGTCAGAATCTTTTTCATGTTTAGGTCCAGAGAACAAAAAAGAGAAAACTAAGCTCATACCGGGCATTCCTTTTCCGTAAATTTAGTCCCTCACATTTGGAAAAGTGATTAAACCTATGCCTTAGAATACTCTTCTCAATTCCATAGAAAAGAGAGTGATCCCCTCTCGTATTGTTCCACATGGTCCAAGAAAAATATAACTTACCACCAATGTGGATGCCCATTCACATATTCTTAATGAGTCTGAATGGACAAGTTTGCTCGGTAGTCAAGTCTATTTTGAGGAGTTAGACCTCGGCCTAAAGAAACTCCATAAGGGTGGGGAGTCTTTAAAAGGGATAACTTGTAAAAAAAGACCAAAATGAGGCTCAATTTGGTGTGAAAAATAGCTAAGGAGACTTCCATGAACTTATGAAAAATGCGGCATGAGTACCAAAAGACAATAAATGTGCTCTAATCTAGGGTACTCATGTGAGGAAAGCCCTATCCATGGAAGAACAATGGCATAGATAAGGTACTAATGGTTAAAATACCATAGTTCATTGTCAAAGTAGTAATTCTAGGGTTAAGACGGATTAGGTATTAATGAAAAAATGCATATGAATGACCGAAATCCTACCCTATATGAGCGAAAAACAACTTCAAGTGACCTTAAACCTATTTCATTGCAAAAAAAGACATGGTATTAGTTTGATTTTTATAGAAAATAAGAACTATAGCTTAAAACCCAGAAAATAAAATTTCTATAAATAGTTCAAAATAGAAAGAAAAACACACCATTTCACATTGTTACCCAATATAAACAAGTTTTACCTCTACCTTCAATCGCTCGGTGTGGACAACTCGGTGGACAATTTTTAAAACTGCAAGTGCTAGGTAAATCTACTCTCCATTCTCTTTCATTTTATTCAAGCAAATTTTGATTTTAGGCAAAAATTTGATGTTTTCAACCATTTTAAAAGTAGTCATGTTGTGTATGCGGGTATGATATGTAAATCGGTACGTACACACATTTTATATGCGGGTTTCTTGAAATGAAGTCGCGTATGATACACGACATGTCTGAAGGATAGTCGCGTACACTGGACGATATATAAAAAAGTTATCCTTGGCCAAAAAACAATTTTTTTTATATAAATTTAATGTTTGATAATGTTCTTATTAACAAGTTGAAACATGGTGTTGGAGTGGAGGGAGAGGGAGCATGAAGACATGGACCAAGATGCTCCTCAAAGCAACCCTACAATAAATGCTTTGTGGTGAAGTGGGTTTCTTAAATTCTTTTTTACCTCACCTATGTGTTATATTTTTAACATTAACCTAGCATACCATTATGATTTTTAACTAAGAGAACAACAAGAACAACAATCAAACACAAGAGACAATGAGCACAGTGTTTTTACTTGGGGAAACCATAACTGGAGAAAACTCCACAACTTCCTCAGAGATAGAATCAGCACCAAAAGTGAAACCCAAAAACAGTAAGATGATCTCCCGACAACATTAACCTCTTTCTTCCTTGCCCTAGTGTCTTTCTCTTCCTCAACTATGCGCTACAACTGAGTGTGAGTGAGTGTGTGATAAATAGAGAGGCTAGCTCTCTATTTATACTAATTCTCGACTTGACTAAATCCAACTAGGGCCGAATTCACTATGTGAGTCTAATAACCCTAGTGCCCGGAAACTGCAGGGACTTTAACCCTTAGACAATAGGAGGGTTACCCACCTTAAATTGACATTACTTGTTTACATTATAGAAACTCCCGATAGGAACCTCGGGGCATGACATGACTCAAGTACATTACAAATACATCCCGAAATAAACATCAGGTTACAATACTTAAGAAATACAAGTGAATACATTCCGAAGTTACAATTACATCAACACTCCCTCTTAACTAGGAAGGTATCCTCTCGACACAATTTATCAGCACAAGTGTTCTTATTTGTATCATCTGGATCATCATCAAGTCCTCAACATATTCATCTTCAAGTCATCTCTTTCTTCAAGTCATCTTCATATAGATCTAGATCATCACTCAATATGGATCATCATCAGTGGATCTAGATCATCCCTCGATCTAGATCATCTCTGGAGCATCATCACTAGATCTAGATAATCCATCAATTTGGATCATCTCTGCTGGATCATCATCACTAGATCTTCACGGGTGCTATCTCATGATTCTTCTCGTCACAGAAAGTCCTACAGAGCCAGCCCTTTTTCATGCTCGTTGTAGGCCTAGCCTCCATGTAGGTCTTCTTCCAGCACTTATATTTGACCCTAAGTCAGAATGGCCCACCTAGCACCTATATATGATCATGTAGGAACAAATCCTATAATATTATCAGAAAGGCACACCCAACACTTACATCTGACCATGTGGCAACAACTCCCACAACCCTCTCAGAAAGGCCCAACACTCACATCTATAAACCAATGTCGAAAAGGCTCATCACTTACACTCGGCTCATCCTACAGTCACATCACATTGGCTCAACACTCACATGTGACATGGAAGGAACCAATCCTCTCACTATGACAGAATGGCTCAGCCCTTACATCTGACCATGGAAGGAACCAATCCTCTCACCATGTCAGAATGGCTTTGGGTCTCCTCATTTCCCCTTGGAGGAAACCTCGATCTGGAGAACACCAAGATTCTCCCTGAAGTACTCGAACTTCACCCTAGCCAATGGCTTTCTCAACACATCAGCTACATGTTCCTCCATCAGAACATACTAGATCTTCACTGCTGCCCTCTGTACCATATCTCGATATGCTTCAACTTGTCATGGAACACTAGATTCTCTGACAACTTCATGCAACTTTGGTTGTCACAATGTATACAAGTAGCATCCATCTAGAGATCAAATAATTCAGATAGTAGCTTCTGTAGCCATACCCTCACAACTAGTTGAACAAGCTGTGACATACTCTGCTTTAGTTGTACTCAATGCCACATAGGATTGCTTCCTGCTAAACCAATAAATCACACCTGATCCCATACTAAAGTAGCACATTGAAGTGCTCTTTCTATCGATGGCACTGCCTGCCCAATCTGAATCAACATAACCATCCAGGTTAATCTTCTAATTTTCCTCATACTTGAGCCCATAATCAATTGTACACCTCAAGTACCTCATAATATGCTTTGTATCAATCAAGTGAACATGTCTTGGATCTGTCAAGAACTGGCTCAAGGTGTTTAGAGCAAAGAAAATGTCTGGTCTCGTGTTCGTCAGGTACATCAAGGACCCAATCATATGATGATACATCGTAGCATCAACCGTCTCTGATGAAGCATCACTCAATAACTTCAGGATCGATGCAATAGGTGTGGTCATGGCCTTACAATCCATCATCCCATATCTCTTCAGGATCTCTACTGCATACTTCCCTTGTTTTAGGGAGATTCCATCCGCATTCTACCACACCTCCATACCTAGAAAATAATGCATCATACCCAAGTCCTTCATTTCGAACTTGGAAGCAAGCTTTCTCTTCGTAACAGTAATCAACCCATCCATACCTCTTACAAATAGATCATCTACATACAATAGGAGCATCACTGGGTTGCCATCATCTACATACTCTTGGTAAATCCCAAACTGGATAGAAAGCTATCAATTCTGCCATACCATGTCCTGACTGTCTGTTTCAAACCGTACATGGATTTCTTCAATCTACACACATGAGACTCCTTGTCATGTGTCTCAAAACCAAGTGGCTTCTCTACATACACTTCCTCTTCCACTACACCATTCAATAAAGCAGTCTTAACATCCATTTGGTGTATCTTCTATTTCATCACTGCAGCCAGAGAAAGTACTGATCTGATGGAAGTGTATATGGAAATAGGTGCAATATTTTATTCATAGTCTATTTCTTCTTTATGTGACAAACCATGAGCCACAAATCTTGCCTTATATTTCTCTATGCTACCATCTGCAGCATGCTTGATCTTGTAGATCCATTTGGAAGTTACAACTAACTTCCCTTCTGGTCTTGGGACAACATCCCAAACATCATTATTTATGATCGATTGATACTCTTCTATCATATAATCCTTCCATTCTTTCCGTTCTGTCGCTTCTTCTCAATTGGAAGGTTCTTTATTGATAAAGTCACATAGTAAAGCTACATATCCATAGTAGGATCTAGCTCTCTTTCTTTCTCTGTGATTCTCTTCTGGAGTCCCATATCTTTCCACACCTTGGATAATTTCTCGTACCCAAGCATGTTTCCTCTTGTGAGGATTATTCTCCTGACGTGGATCTAGAGGTCTTTGTGGTTCTTCAAATTCTCTATCTTCTTGAATTTCTTCGTTCATGGTTGTATCATGAATTCTATGTGCTTCTGCTTTGTCAGGATCTTCAGCAGGTCTCTTTCTGGATTTGTTGTAAGTTGTGTCTTCGTCAAATGTCACATCCCTGCTGATGTTGATCTTCTTGAATCCTGGGAAATATATTCTGTAAGCCTTTGAGCTTTCAGAGTATCCCACAAATATACCCTTCTTTCTTGAAGGATCTAGTCTTGTTCTCTTCTCTTTTGGAATGTGTATGTACACTAGATAGCCAAATATTCTAAGATGGCTGACTTCTGGTTTCTTGTTGGAAAATACTTCTTCAAGTGTCTTGTTCTCGAGTACTCTGTGTGGAGTACGATTCTGTACATACACCGTTGTTCTGGTAACTTCTGTCCATAGATGCAGGGGAATATCTTGATCATGAAGCATTGCTATTGCAGCTTCCATGATAGTTCTATTCTTCCTTTCTACAACCCCATTCTATTGTGGGTTATATGGAGTGGATAACTCCCTCTTAATCCCTGAATCTTTGCATAAGTATTTGAATTCATTCGATGTGAATTATTCGCCATTATTTGATCGAAAGGTCCTTATCTTATTTTCTGTGTGGTTCTTGATCAAGGCTTTGAGTTCCTTGAACTTGCTGAAAAATTCATCTTTGTTCTTCATGAAGTAAATCCATGTCTTCCTAGAAAATTCATCAATGAAAGAAACACAGTATACATACCCGCTTAGTGAACTTGATGACATTGGTCCGCATACATCGGAGTGGATGATTTCCAAGATTCCTTTTGCTTTTCTCTTGCTACTTGGAAATGTCTTCTTTGTGTTATTTCCTTTCGCACATCCTTTTCATACCCCTTAATGTTTTTCTTGAATTTATCGAAGACCTTCAACATATTTTCTTGCAAGTGGTAGTGCTCTGTAATGCACATGTGCAAGCCTTCTGTGCCAAAGTTCATTTGCCTCTACTGTTTCATGGACCAAAGCTTGTTCTGGATGGCCCTTGAATTTGTATAATCCTCCTTCTTCTTCTCCAATTACTATTGCATCGTCAATAGTCTTTCCTCTTCACCATATGAGGACTTGGCCATCTACAAATGCAACCCTCATGCCCTTTGCATCCAGTGCCGATATGGAGAGAATATTCTTCTTTAGTCCTGGTACAAACAAGACATCCTTCATTTTCATAGACTTTCCAGAGTCTATCTTGTAGGAGGGTTCACCACTACCTTTTATGGGATATTGGTAGTCATCCCCATGTTTCACCTTATGGGGTGAATTATGTTTGGATAGTATCTCAAAATATTCCTTGAATCCCGTCATGTGTTTTGAACTCCCACTATTAATAAGCCAATCTTTTCTTCCATGAGTGATAGTTCCCGTGAGAGTGGAGATTAGAAAATATTCATCTTCACTTGAAGAGTCTTCACTTTCTTGTTTTACTCTATTCCCAAGAGGATCATCATCCTCAGCAGTGTGAACATGATGTCTTCTTTTGGAGTTCTTCTTCTTCTTGGATCCATTCTTATTCATGGGACAATTTCTAGCAAAGTGTCTTATTTCTTCGCATGTATAACATCTGAGTTTTGATGGATCCCTTCTTACAATATTATTTTTTTGATGAGAATGCTTACCTTGGTGATGATGATTTTCCCTTCTTCCTTTCCTGGAGTGTACTGTGATAGCTTGATCTTCGCTTCCCATGTTTTCTTCTTTAGCTGCTATTTAAGCTTATTCTTGTGAACATTCTTCCTACAATCTACTGAACTTGACTAAATTCTTCCTACGGCACATATTCCTTAGATGAAAGAATCCCATGACCTAGGGAGGCCATTCAAGGATCTCATCACAATTTCTAAATTCTCCACTTCTTCATCTACCACTTCCAGCTATTCTTTGATCTGGGAGACCCTTGTGAAGTATGACTGGATGGTCTCCTCATTTTGGATCTTTACATTCTTCAACTGGTTCCTTAGAGTCATCTTTCGATTGATGTTTTTCTCATCAAACAGTTTGGTTAGGGCATCAAACATGGCTTTAGGTGTCTTGAGGGAGGACACCTGTGGTATGAGGTGATCCTTGATAGAATCAGCAATGATACTATTTTCCATAACCAACTTCTTCTTATGTAAGGCCTTGACCTCATCTCCCTCTGGAACTGGAACATCGTCATGGATGTAGGAGTCCAACTCATTTTCATCCAGGACTAGGGAGATCCTATACTTCCAGGCTCGAAATTTATCATCTCCCTCAAGATTTTCATCAAGCTTGGTCTGATGAGACATATTAACTGAGAACATCAAAAGGAAATACAAAATATTTAAATCTTACTAGGTCAAGATGTCAGATCTGGATTTGGAGATGAAATCTTACAGTGTCGATTCAAGAGCAGATTAGGGTTTTGCTTTTGTGGAGTTCTGTCCAACCAAATGCTTTGATTTTGATCCCTAACTTCAATTTTGGGGAGGAAATAAATCCATTCCTGGGATCACTGATAAATTCCATGTCTTTGAAAAGCCCTAATTTCTGGTAGTATTTTTGAGTCCAAAATTGAAAAACCTCATAATTGGATTTTGCTTCGACAGAAAGATGCACCCTAAGGAGGAGAGTTATTGTAACCTTATTTTGCTGAAAATATGTGGAGAGAGATCCACAAAGTAGGAAGCCCTAGTTCCTGCAGCTGCACAGTATCTTATTCTCAGGTTAGCTTTGATACAATGTTAGATTTTTAACATTAAGCTAGCATAACATTCAGATCTTTAACTAAAATAACAACAAGCACAACGATCAAACACAAGAGATAATGAACACAATTTTTTTCCTCAGGGAAACCATAAATGGAGAAAACCCCGAAACTTCCTCAGACATAGAATCAGCACCAAAAGTGAAACCCAAAAATAGTAAGATGATATCCCAACAGTAGTAACCTCTTTCTTCCTTGCCCCGGTGTCTTTCTCTTCATTAGCTATGCACTACAACTAAGTGTGAGTGAGTGTGTGATAAATAGAGAGGCTAGCTCTCTATTTATACTAATTATCAACTTGACTAAACCCAACTAAGGACGACTTCACTAGGGGATTCTAGTAACCCTAGTGCCCTGAAACTACGGGGACTTTAACCCTTAGACAATAGGAGGGTTACCCACCTTGACTTGACATGACTTGTTTACATTATAGAAACTCTCGATAGGAACCTCAAGGCATGACATGACTCAAGTACATTACAAATACATCCCAGAAAAAACATCGGGTTACAATACATAAGAAATACAAGTGAATACATTCCAAAGTTACAATTACATCAACACTATGTGATCCAATGTCTGCTTATTGGAGTTTTTGATAAACTATTGGGATGATGATCTTGTTGTATTTGACCTGCAAGGTGAGTTTATAGAGATTACCTTGGAAGACATCTATTTTGTCTCCAGTTTTTCGTGACGAGGAGCTCTGGTCAATTTGGAAGGTATCGGTAGAGGCAGTGACCTTCTAAGTGTGCAGAACTACATTGACACATACTGTCCCGGTACTCAAAAGAGAGGTACTTCCATCCATATTGTTCATATTCACAGCTTGCCATTATAGGTGTTGGTAATAACTATAGTGAGGGTTGCGGGGTCATCATCACTTAATCTTGCAACTCGAAACCAAATGATACTTTCAATGGAATGTCTACAGGGAGCCCTATTTGACTCATGTTCAAGAGTAATCCCGATAATGAAGAAGCAACTCTCTAACTGCAAAAGATTCCAACGAAAAAAATTCGGTTATTCTAGCATATTAGTGGCCTTTTTATTTGAGAGGGTGCATAGTATGAGTCCTGCAGTACCTCTACCAGTTTCTTCTCCCCGTCAGGTTAGACCGAGTAGGTTGGGAGAAATCATCCTTCCCCAAGGAGGCGGTGGATCGACTCACAATGTATACAATGATGACTTCTACTTATGGTGGGAGTGACAGCTACTAGAAATGGATCAGTTTTCATATGTTGGGATGGATTTCTGAGGTTATAATAACCTTGTCCTCCCTCCTGCAGGAGCATAGGGAGCATCAAGTATTTGTGTTTTGAAGTTTTTAAATTTTTATGAATTTTTAATCATAAAGATATATACATATGTATAAGAGTTTTTAATCTTATAAAATGTTAAAATGCAAATATTGGACTAGTGTGCCCTGTTGGGCATCTACGTATGTATGTGTGACTTGTGGGAGGATAGGATCATGGCTTGATTAGGGTTCTTGCGGGGAAGATGGCCAGGTTTACCCAAAGAGTACCCACTTTACACATTGAACAGATCCCTGTCCTTATGCAGGATCTAGGGGTTGGTATACCACCTCTCTGAATACGCCTTATGAGGTGGGTAGCTAGAGCAGTGCTTGTGTAAATAGATGATGTTGAGGTTGCTACAGCTAAGGAATCTGAAGAAGCCCGAGAGCAGGGTGATAACGGGGACCAGGGTGGTCAAGCTTAGACCTAGGAGCATTTTATGGACTTCGATCCATATTATTTTGGTATATTATACAGTTATGACTGGATCTGAGGATCAAAAAATTGACCTATCTATATGGACAAATATTCACACACACACACACGCACGCACATATTTTTGGTTTTTTTTACATGTCTTTTTGTAATGTATCTGTTGTATATTTTTATGAAAAATGTTTTAAGTGCCAGTCCAAGATATAATTAGCATATGCATTGGTTAATAAGTTTTGATTTCTTGGAATATGATTGAATGTAATAAACTCAAAATTTATTTCCAATAACCTAACTTGCATAAAATGACGTAGTAAAATAGGGTTTCACACCTCATAAGCTCGATTGAGATGGGAAACCACCAGTTGAGAGCCAAGTCTGACTTCCATCTCGGTGATGCCACTTGAAAAAGAATCCCATAAAATCTCAATGACAGCCGTGTATTCAACCACATTATTGGTACCCGGACCTAGGAAAGCACCTCCAAAGGAAACTAGTTGTCCTGAGGGTGAGTATGTAACCCATGCGGCTGAAACCAGGTTGCAAGTGTGGCGGCTAGTGCCATCTGCAAATCCTATGAACCACTCGGAATACACCTGTAACAACCAATAGATGGTATAAGAACTCAAACCGACGAACTATTTTACATAAATTTATATACACTAGAAATACACAAAACGAGTACTATGCTTAAGCATAGTACTTTTTCCGTCTTCGTCGAATAGGTTTAGAATCAAGGTAAGCTTCGATTCTAAGTTCAATGATATATGGATCTATGCCTAGTAAGGATGAACAGAGATATGTGTTATGAAATTCCTTTAATAGGGTAGTATATGTGGAAAATTATTCTAAGAGAGAATTTGCATCAATATGCATAGTTTCAACGACGTTGGGGTTTGGAAGGATATTGGTAGAAACAACATCTTCTACCAATCTCATATGAAACTTTTGGTTTTCAATCCTTCTTAAATCTAGAATAAAATACGATCGATGATGAAGATCTTTGCAGATCTTATCTTGTCCGTAAATAGCTTCCAAAATGGCAAAACTATATCTAAGAAATCTCTAGTATGTAAAGAGTTCTCTGCCCAAGCATGCAAATAGGCTTCTTCCCTCCTCTGAGATTGCGAGAGGGACCAAAATGGGATAAAAAATGATATGAATGATATCTTGATAAGCTACTTTTTCTGCCGATAAGGGCACTTCAGCTTCATGGAGGGAAGGAATAACCCAAGGATCTATTCTATTGAAAACCGTTGCGATAGACTGAACCCTATACTAGTAGAACCTAGGTAATTAAATATTAGAGCTGGAGAATCAAATGTGCCCATCAACGATGAATACATTCCAGCCCCTAAGCTCTTTGAAGTAGGTTTGACCTGATCAAGCAATGGTATGGTGGACTCACTAGTTTCTGTGCGGCACTTCCGACTAAAACTGAGTTGGTCTACAGTAACAAACTTCCCTTCGTGTGAAAACACTACTACTCAAAGAATGAACGATGCAATAGCAAACATGGCACAAGTACAACTTCTCCCCATAAGCAAGTTATAATCCAAATTTACATAAATCACCTCTACCTCAACAAACACGGCCTTCCTTGCCATCTTTATTTTGAAAGACGGTAGGATACCATGTGGACGAAATGACCTTCCCTCAAAAGCAGTAAGTAGGGTGTTTGATGGAACAAGCTCTGGAGATCCAAGATATTTCCAGCAAGACAAGGACATGACACATGTGGAATTTCCCTCATTGAAAAATACCCTTCCAATGGTTTCTCCACCATGGATGACATCTATCAATAAGGCCAGATGATAAGGTAGGCGAATTTTGACGTCAGAAAAATTAAACTTCTCCATGAGGCTCGATGAATCCATACTGCCTAAGTCTACTAAGAGTGCATCTCGGTGGGCAGGACAACTGTATAAGACCTCTAAAGCTAACATCGCACAAGGGGTCTGGGCTAAATATTCAACTATAGAGTAGTTGGCTGCAGACCTAGCATTGGGATTGTGCAAGGTTTTCTTAAAGACACCCTTTGGTATCTAGGGAATAGGTTCAATAGGTTTTGCAATCATGAGAGGGTTAGAAGTTTCACGTATAGACTTACCCTTATCCAAAGCCTCAGTCTCATACTTCTTGTTCATAGTCTAGAGTAAATTTTGGGATTGAACCACGTTGATATAATTCGGGTCAAGACCATTTGGAGTGCCCCCTGCTACATTTGAAGTTGAAGTAGAATTCTATCGTTGGGGAAAATGATCCTTCGAGACAGCTGGTTTTCAGGATTTTTAGCAGCTTATGAGCTTTGTCGATAAGGGGACATTGATGGGTTAGGTGATCTTCCTAGCACAACTTACATGGGAATTTCACCTTATTCTTTTCTTTTTCCCCCCCATCAGCACTATTTGCGGGATCTGGCTTGTTTTGGTTTTCCTCACCTTTCTTCCCCTTCTTATTTTTCCCACTGGGCTACTGATTTCCCTTTTGAGAGGATTGTACAAAAATATTTGCATTCTAGATTGAGGGGGCAACCTTTGCTGCCTCTACTATAGAATGTTTGACGGAAAACTCATGGAGCTACTTAGCCAAAGACTCTATAGTGGGAGTTCTCATAGAACCAACCACACCATCAGCATGGGGTCTAGGATTAGGTTTCTCTACATTATGCATTGGCCTCGGTGCATCAGGGATGATTTCATATAAAATCCCAGACTGAGAATATATCAAATCTAGTTGCTTGGCCATGCGGGTAGCCTCTTCCTCATTGGTTACTCCCGAAGTATATACATCCTTAGATATATAGGGCAATAAGGATTTAAGGAACCATTCTAGTAAAAACTCAGGAAGAATAGTGGCCTCAATAAGGCTCTTCCATCTTCTCCACTCTTGTATGTGATCTGAAATATGATTGGCCTTATCCTTCCGAAGGGTAGACAATAAGTGTGTCCCAACATCATACTAGACAGGAAGTTGGAAGTGATTAAGGAATACATTATCCAAGTCCCAAAAACTATCAAACACAATAGAAGGCAGTTCAATGTACCATTTTGCTGCGGTACTAGTAAGAGTTATTTGGAATAATCTCAACCGAACCATGTCGTCGTTCAGTGAGTGGGAAGAGCACCAGAAGTGGAAATTGGTGATGTGAGCTCCTGGGTCATCACCAACTTTGTATTCGAATTTTGGGATATCCGAGGGCAGCTTGGTGGGAATGGGTGGCCATGAGGAGTTATGTCTCACTGGGTCATTCATTAGCTTTGACAAATCTGGGAATTTTAAAGTTTCCAGGAAAGGGATCTTGGGTCTAACTAGAGCATAAAAAGTACCAACTTCAGGATTAGAGGGACTTGCCCCTAGGTTTCAATATGTGAAGGTGGGGTTGCCCCCTGCTATCGGTTGTGAAGTAGTCGGGCTTCTTTGGAAAGGATTCCACCCATAAGCCAGTGGATTGTTCACATGCGGTACAGTGTGTGAGGTTCGAGCTACCCCAGTTGAAACTGGGGTTTGGAATACAGGAGCAGGTGTCTGCTCACTAAAAAGAAAGAAATGAGAGCTTGTGAAAGGAGTTGAAACTAGAGTTTGAAAACGTTGACCATAAGGATTAGGGTTTTCAAACTGCACCCCTAAATATTTCGGTGTTGGACCTACATATGGATTGGATGGGGGAATGTGCCCCCCATTCCAAGGAAAACCCTAAACAAATGATGAGGATCCTATATTACCACTCTGATTAGTGTGTGCAAAGGAAGTAGAAGCGGAAGGTACACTAGGAATTCCAGTGACCACTCCACCAGAACCACCTACTAAATTTGTGGAAGCTGATGGTTGAACCACCTGGATAGATGGAGTTAAAGGTATAGTAGGTATACTTGTTCTATGGGCACCAACCAGGGGAGGTGGAACCGCTTCAGCCGTAGCAACTGAGATGGAGGTAGAAGAACTTTCTTCTGTACTAGACATTAGTCTTTCCAGAGGGACACCAATCATAGGCAAACTGAAAGGATGAACCTGGACGATTACAAGATCATTTAGGTTAGTCATAGGTGAATTAAAGTTCTTTGCAAACTCGTTAACCTACAAGTATTCTATCTCTACTGTATTTAAATCAAACTGGTTTTTCCTAATTTTTGGTTCACCCAGAACTTCACTAACTCCTATCAGTTCGAAAGAACCGTCTGTGTCTAATCTCCGCCTTTGAGGGGGAGGTGGAGGTTCCAATGTAATCAGCGAAGGAAGGTTTTGAAACCTTCTTGACCATCTGAGATATTGGTCCTCCATGATTGCAAATTTGACTCTTCACACCTTAAATTTGACTAAACACAGACAAACCACATAGAAATCACTACAAAATTTCCTAAAGTCTCAACAATCACAAGGGGTATAAGATATCGTTTCTCAAAGAAAGATGAGATATAGTTTCTTGGATTTCTTGAAGAGGTTATTAGGCACAAGTGAAGGAATCACCCATCACCCTACTACACTTTCAACAAGGGTTACCTTCCAAGCCCATCCAAGGTGAACTAGAAATAGCCTTTCGTTTTACTTGTGTATAAACCCTAGATGTCAAAGAGACTAAAGGCTACCTTAACTATGTCAATAGTCTAGAGGTATAGTCGCAATCTTGGTTCATATGCATGGGTAGGGAAACAAAGCCCAAAACTCTATCTACGACAAAATCCCTAGATGTGCAAAAACCCTGGTCTACATTTTGACGAGGAATCAGAGGGTTATCTCCTCAGTCCAAGCCTCCATGTGGCCTCGTGCCTAACTCCCATTTCTAAGGAGCTTCTGAGATACTACCAACATAGAAAAGGATTTACCTACGATTGGCCAACTACGTCTGAATTTAAACACTCGTGGAGAGTTTACACTTCCTATCCCACAAGTATAGCCTAATCTAGTATGTGTATGACCCTATAAAACAAAACTTACGAATAAATTTTAATATATATCATTTATTTTAAGGGATGTTCTTAGTCAGAGGGAAAGTGGCATGAATGACTGTGATATTATAGACTCGATAAGAAAAGTAAAAACGGTGTATAAAATGAATTCCAAAACAAATTACAACTACTTAAATCAAGCTTCTTTTCTTTTTGTAAATATGAGCTAATGAGATTACAACTAAGTATGAGAAGACTAAGACTTAGTTTTATAATTTTGAAATTTTATTCGAAAATACTGAAAATAAAACTACTGTATGCAGTTAAATGTAAAAGTATCAAATGTTTTCTTCACTTTCCAAATTCTTCAAAAATTATCATGCACCTAAATGGAATTTTTTTTTTAGTACATTTGAATAATCAGACCATAAAGAAAGCAATGAAGTATAACAAGCTTGCAATAACCAATTTCAACCACTTAAGGAGGAGACTTGGTAAACACTTAACTTCAGAAGAATCAATGAATAAAATCCACCAAAATTACTAAATGGCAAGTGACAAACTTATACTACCTGAAAGTAGTACAGAATACAAGGTATCCAAAATCTTTATCACTGACTCAGACACATTGCACTGAACCTATCACCCAAACAGGAGAACCTACTTCAAATTGCTAAGTGAAAGAATACTCAAACAATAAAACTCAAAGGCTTAATAAAAAGCACAAAGCATGGTTTACACGACTTTCAAACTTACAGAAAGATGCCAGCAACATAAGACCTTCAAGCAGACAAAAATCCAAACAAGATAGGGACAAGAAACCCTCCATAAAATTTTGTGCTACTACAGGATGTGCATGACTGTCTTATATGGAAACCCATATATTGTACACGACTTTCTTATAGAGAAACCCGCGACTGTGTAGCACAACAACCCGCGCACGCAACCCAATTTTTTTCATAAAATAAAAAATAATAAAGGTCTCTGAAACCCTACTCCAAATCAAAGGCAAGATAGACAACCACAAACCGAATCAGAGCAAATAATGGGCACTCTATAGAACTAACCCACAGCAGGCTGGAATCCCCAGTGGAATCACTAGTTCTATTGTTCAGGATAAAACACCCTTGTAACCTAGGGTCTAGGGTTACCAACTTACTACTAACTTGCAGAAAATCAGCTTTACCAGAGAATGGAAAGCGAATAGGAAGAAATCCTTGACTTACCTGATTATCGATGGTTGATCCATGCTTGATCTTCTCCTGCTCCTCTTCTCTCTAAAGCTTCCATAGATGCACCTCTTCACCTGCAAAGAACAAATCATTCAAGTAATATCTCATGCATATATATATAGGTTAGATGAACAGTATATAAAAAAATATAAAAAAACATATTCATTAAACAAAATACATGAAATAAAATCAACACAAGATTGGAAGAAGAATTCTCTTTATTACCAATCGATGAATGAGATAAGAGTACAACCTAGCTTCTAAGACAAGGACTTCTCCGCAACCAAAGGACTTTGAATTATGCTGCTTCAAGATTATGAAGATATACCACCAACGTAACTTTGCTCTCCAAAATTGATTGATTAGTCCCCATCCCAAGGCCTCTATTTATACTTTGGGAAATAGAGTAGTTTCAAAGGTTGGGATGGTTGAGATAGTTGGGATAGTTATAGATTAGGGCCCAACTAATCTCATCTAATCTCGTTATATATTTTTTAAATTCAAAACAAGGTGTACGTGACTATTAATATAGGAAACCCGCGTATGACACACGAGTTGCTCGAAGGAAACCCGCATACGCAAGTATACGTGGGTTGCAATGTAAATACTCGCGTATGGTACACGAGTTGCAATGCAGATAGTCACGTATACACCTCAACACTTAGAAAAACTATATATAAAGTTGGTTTTATAGTAATGCATCCCATATCATTCCCATCTATAGTGTTTTGTCCATTTCAATCCTAATTTGTCCTTTTGTGTACCAACATAAAGAATGTCGACACTCAGATGGAGAAGTTCCATTTGGGATGATAACAAGTAATCCTATTTATATTCAAATATTATGCTCAGCACTATCAAATGGGTGCTATACTAGTGAAATTCCATATCCTTTTCCTCAACACTCATACTAGGATGCATTTGTACAATACACCTATGGATACAATGGCCAAATATTCGATTCTTTGTAGCTTATGATCAACATCAAGTTTGAATGCTCCAAGGATTATACCTAACACTTCCATTCTTTACTTATTGGGGTTACCTATGTGCTCCATATATTACACTCAACAAATAGTCTCATAACCCATGTGCTCGAGATCTTATGCTCCACACATAATCTCATAACCCATGTGCTCTAGAGATTAGGTGCAACACATGATATAAATCAATCATGCATTCAATCTTCTGCACAATACATCGCAAAATAATCATCTCAGTATAAATTAGGGCTTGTTCCCAATGGCATAATAATAAATTGAGTACATTGGGTCCTATTCCCAATACAACAACAATAGTCCTTGTCCATCAGGGCCTATTCCCAACACAAATAATCATATAAAAAGACAATAAAACATATGCGTTGGGGCTTATACCCTATATATCTATATAACCAACATAACTCATGTGCAGTGGGTAATAAACCCAATATATAGACATAAATAGAACATCAAAGTAAATCATGTGTAGTGGGGCGCATGCCCAATATAATAAAGCTCAAAATTTGGGATATTACACTATCCAATATTGTTAGATCTATAGATATAGGAACTGACTATCAGCCAAAGCAGATCCATATCCAAATCATATAAATTGTATAATCCACAATGGTTGGGTATAAGTGATACTAAAATTAATTAACGTATAACCTATGTTACCAAATCATTATGGATATCCAAATTGAAATACAAGCCTAGAAATTTATTATTAAAACTTATATTAAATCGATAGAGGTCGTAAATCCCTTTTCCCCAACACTCTGAAATAGAGTAACCTTGGAACTCTTCCTATTTGCATACTTTAAAATTGATGCATACCTGGAACTAAAACATTGATCCAAGTCTATAACTGAAGGAGTTGTGCTAGCATTCACATTTATACAAAACCTTCTAGCATTAGTATAACCACAACTTTATAAATTACAAATGTTCTGATTATTAGATATAAGGTTTAGTGATCTCACCTCAGGACAAAGTAAGGATACTAATGAGAGAGGGTAGCCATGTCATCGCTCATGCTATCCCTTATGCCACCTTTGATCCACATTTATTTCAAAGGTAGTAACCTATCTATTAAATTCATTACTAAAACTGTAACCATGCTTAAAAGAGATGCAAACCTAAATCCTACGCGTATTTAAGAGGAAGTTACCTTTGAATGAGGGATGAGGCCATAATGGAAATTACAAGCTCATTCCAATGTTTGGGTGACCATCGTTGATAACTCTCGAGTCTAGCCTCACCTACCAAAATAGTGAAATAATGTTAATATATATTTACTTAAATTTTGTAGTCGAATTTCAATATAGAAGTATATAGACAAAGAGTCATACCTTCACTAAATGCTCTAAGGGACAAGGTTTTTCTCCTCCTATCTCTCTTCTCATTCCTTTTCCCTGCACAAACAAAACAAAGTTGACTTATATTTGATGACATCTACGAAAATTCCCTAATGAAATATAGAGTTAAAGACTAGAACTATTAAATTTTTACCAGTTAAACCCTTGTAGGATTAGGAAGATCCTATGTCAGTAATCAAAGCAAGCACACCGAGGTCTCCAACTTAACACACAAAAACAAGAGATGGAGAAGACTGTGTAGGGGAGAATTCGCATCCAAGCGGCCATTAACCACCATAAAATACCAATAAAACACCATTAAAAATATTTAAAACGTAGAATATACATTTAATAAACCAACCAAGCAATTGCATACATTCCACAAGGAAAACATGATTGCATCCAAGAACCATCATGCAGCGTGAAGTTTCAGAGAGAAACCTCTAACAACCACCACTATAAACAAGTGAAAAACCCTTACAACCATATAAATGTGCCCATAAAAATCTAAAATATATTTCCAATGACAAGCATCTGACAAGGTACATATGGAGGGCCTTGGTCCATTCTCCGCACAAAAGGATGAGAGAAATCCACTTCATTCATTATGCCATGTTGTGTTGGCAACTCACCACAGTTTATGACAAAAAATTTAAAACCTCACTCCTCGCAAGCTGGCCTCTACCTTGTGAATCCCATGGCCAAATGTCAAACCTTGGCATAAATTTTATAATATAGTCATCCCTTGTATTATCACCCCCCCTCATTGCATGTAAATTTCGCAGAGCTATCACACTCTTCCAACACCTTAAATGCAAGTTAAGCTAGGAACCTTAACATCACACTTTAAAGCATATCTATTAGGACTAAAGTCCAAGATCTAGGATTTAATCCTAGGTAAACAAAATAAATAAATAATTAAAATATCACCTCAGCGAGGGCTACAAACCCAGTTGTCGTTTTAGATGGATTCAACGTTAGACAAACAACAAGATCGTCGTCAAACAAATAAGAAGTCCATTTAAATTTATCCATGCAAACACGTAAAAAGGATCTTACATATAAGAAAGATACTTTGCAACAAATAGGTATATAAATTATAATTTTTTTTTTTTTTATGTAATTTAGAGCTATGTGACATAATGGTATCAGAGCACATTTGCGAACCAGAAGAGAAGAATAGCCTTGATTTTGGAGGAATCATGGCAGATGTGGTAATATCAGTTGAACGAGAAGCGCATCCTAAAGATATATAAAACAATGAAGAAGGTAATATTATAGATGGTGAAATATGGGTGAATCTGAATGAAAGTAGGAATGGTAACCCATCTAAACTCCTACAAACAAGAAAAGATTTAAAGGAATAATTGAAATGTGTTAAGGAAGATAATGAATGCATTTTAAAAGCACATGAATAATTAAATGATGTTCTTCTAACTAAGCTACGTAGTAATAAAGAAGAAACAAATAAAGGACCTAAATTAAATATGACAAGAACTACACCTTATAAACGTAAGGTAAGAAAACTATTTTTTTTTTAATGACAAGACTAAATCTTCGAGCGAAGAATCAACTAAAAAAGTAAGAAAAAATATAAGGATTTGGCTTAAAGTAGCAATAGTAATTGTCAGAAAAATAAATACAAACCATATGATGAGATTAATGGCGAGTTTAAAAATATCAAACGTCCTATGTCTAATGGAGAAATTGAAAAGGAAGAAGAAGTCGAAGCTTGGCTATCTCTGATGAAAAAGTACTTCTAGATCTGTAATTATTCTAACGAACTAAAACCGAAAATGAAAATTTATAATTTGACATGAAAGTTCAATATCTAGTGGCAAGTTATAAAAAAAATGAAAAGAATTAAAGAACACTATGTAACGTGGAAAAAATTACAAATTTTTTTTAAAAGAAAATATTTATCGAAACAATATTATGAAGGAAAAATGTATGAATTCTATGAATTACAATTAGGTGCAATGACTATGAATGAGCTTTGCAGCAATTTTTAAGTTTATTATGTTATGTACCGTACATTACTGATGAGAAACAAAAAATATAGCGTTTTTTTAGTTGTTTACCTCTTATGTTTAAAGAGAGAAGTGAATATGATACTCCAAAAACTCTGAAAGAGGCCTTGAGAAAATCAAAATTCTTCTATGAAAAATAAAAACAAATTAGAGAACATACCTAATTGGAAAAATAAAAGAGGTGAAAATTTTGAACAAAAAAAGAAAGGTAATAAGTTTTATAAGCATTTTGAAAATAATTATCGGGAATAGAAAGGTAATAAATTTAAAAAATTTAAACAACAGAATCCTATGAAAATAAAAGAAAGGGAAATACCCACTGCCTTTGATAAAAATACTTCACAAAGGGAACTATTAAAATGATGTGAATGTGGTGAACCAAATTATGTTAAAGATTTTCCTGTCAGAATGAAAATTCCTAATAGTGTGCAGACAATTCAAGAAGCTAATGTAGTGGAATATATAGCACAGAGCATGCCCATAATTAGTGCAGCATTGGAGAACAAAAAGTAGATCATCAAAAATTTATGCTCAAAATTGAAGGTATGTTAAAAGATAAACCCATTTCTATATTGAATGATCCAGATGCACGATTAAGTTGTGTATCACCAATAATTATAGAACTATATACATTACAACAAGATAAATTTGAAAAATATTGGTTAGCTAAACTTGCTACAAGAAAAAAGTGAAAAGTAACTAACATTGTGAAAATGCATGATTTCGTTATGAATGGTTTTAAAAGACATGCTGGTTTAAATATTATATCTGTATGATCTTATGATTTACTGATATGAATGGACTGGTTAGAAAAAATGAATTTATTTTAAACTGTTATGATAAAAAATTCTCATGTTTGGATGATAAATGCAATACTATTGTTCTAAAAGGGATTCCAACGAAAGATACCATAAGAGAAATTTCATCCTTACAAATGAAAATATTTGTTCATAAAGGTTACAAACTGTTTGCAGTTTACATAATGAATGATAAAGAGAGAAATAATCAACTTAATGCAGAAGGCATATCAATTTTAAAAGAATTTAAAGATATATTTCTGACAGAGATTCTGAGACTACCTATGAAAATAGATATATATTTTACAAGTGATTTGGTACTAGGGCTAGTAGGAACATCACAAAATACAAGAATATAGTATACCTTACTGAATTAAAACCACAAATAGAGGAATTAATCAATAAAAATACATTCAACCTAGTGTTTCCTGCCGGGGTCACTTGTTTTGTTTCTAAATAAAAATGATGGAACTTTACGGTCATGTATAGATCATGGACAACTAAATAAAATGAAAATTGAAAATTGATATCCTCTACCTCGTATTGATGATCCGTTTAGTAACTTTTGAAAGGCAACAATCCTTTCAAAACAGGCTTAATATCCAAATACCATCAAGAATAGATCAAGGATGAGGATATATTTAAGACTAATTTTAGAATCAGAAACGATCACTACAAATTTGTCATAATGCCCTTTGGGTTAACAGATTCCCTAGCAATTTTTATGGGTTTAATGAATAGGATATTAAGTAAATACTTAGATAAATTTATAGTCATCTTTATCGATGACATATTAATCTATTCTAATATGAACAAGAGCATGGAAGAATGCCTAAAAATAATCCTGCAAAGTGTTAAGGGAAAAATAATTATTTCTCAAGTTTAGCAAGTGTGAATTTATCAAAGGAAGAATTCAATATCAAGGACATGTCATGTGTAAGGATGTGATATCAGTAGATTTCGATAAAAGTAAAGCTATCACTGAATGGCATGTTCCCAAGAACATCAATGATATAAGATCATTTATGGGGATTACTAGCTACTACTGTAAATTTATTGAAGGATTTTCTAAGATAGCATACACTATAACTTCATTAAAAAATAAATGTAATAAATTTGCTTGGCATGAAAAATGTTAATAGAGTAATAATAAATTAACAAACTTATTAACAACAACAACTATTTTAAAAATTGTCGACCCATTTAAAAAATTTGTTGTATGTACGGATGCATGCAAAGAAGGTTTAGGTGGAGTACTAATTCAGTAAAATTATGTCATAGCCTATGATTCTAGCAAGCTTAAGGAACACAAGGAGAATTATTCTACTCATGAGCTAAAGTTAGCTGCGATCATTCATGCACTTAAAATGTGGTGACACTCCCTCATAGGAACGGTATTTTTATTAATGTGTGATAATATAATTTTAAAATACTTATTTGATCAACATAATCTTAACGCTATACAAGCTAGATGGTTATCATTTTTAAGAGAATACGATTTTGAAATAAAACGTATAAAATGAAAAGAGAATAAAGTGGAAGACGCTCCAAGTCATCATGCAAACTTGTTGTATGCCATATCAATAAGCATATTTGAAACAAACTTAGAATACAAAATTAAAAATGTTGAAAATTTTGATAAAGAGTATGAGAAATTAATAGATAAGAACACATAAAATGAAGTAAATCAAGAAAAAAAGTTTTTGGTCTCAATGAAAAGGGGTTATTGTTACACAAAAGAACTTTATATATACCTAATTCAAAAGATATAAAATTAGTTATTTTGGATGAATTACACAAAAGATCTTATTTGGGAAATTCCGGATATTAGAAAATGGTTACCATGAGAATGGAGGATTTCTTTTGGCCTAATATGTAAAAGGAAGTAGAAGAATATTTAGCATGATGTATTGAATCCCAAGAGGTAAAGGCTGAACATCATCATCCAGTCAGATTGTTAGAGCCATTACCTATTCTTGATTTGAAATGGGAAATTATCAGTATAGATTTCATAAATGGGTTACCTAAAAAATATTAAACAGCGTGATTCAATCATGCTCGTGGTATATAAAATGAGAAAGGAAGCCCACTTTATTCCAGTAATGTCTACATACAAGGCTATTAATATTGCTGATATTTTTATGAAGGAAATTTTCAGATTGCATGGTGTATCTAAAATAGTAATTTTGGATAGAGATGCACAATTTATGGGGATTTTTTGAAAGGCTTTATTTAAAGGATTAACAACGCAATTAAATTTTAGCATTGCATATCATCCTTAAACCGACGAAAAAAAAGAAAAAATAAATCAGGTTTTGGAATATATGCTTACAATGTAAGTAATGGATAAACCACGTAAGTGGGAAAACTAGTTGCATCCAGCAGAATTTGCATATAGCAATCATTTTCAAGCTTCAGTTGGATTAAGTCCATTTGAGATATTGTATGGATGAAAGTGTAATAATCCAATTTATTGGAGTAGTCCCTTCGACAAACTAATGTTAGGACCTGAAATATTGAAAGATATGGAGCTAACAGTGACATGGGTACATCATAATTTGAAGGTTTACAAAGATACACAAAATAGTTATGGCGACTTAAAAATAATTCCACGAGAGTTGTAGGTAGGAGATCATGTTTATGTAAAGGTAAAACCTAGGAGAAGCTCCTTAAGGTTGGGAAAAAAAATCAAAATTGGTTCCTAGTATAGTGGACCATTTGAAATTTAAAAAAAAATTGGACCATTGGTATATCAATTAGAATTCCCCCATACAATAAAAGTACATATTGTGTTTCATGTTTCAAATTTGAAAAATACATTCATGATGCTACTCATGCAATTGACTAGAATGTTATAAAGGTGGAACCTGAAGTATAATTTCAAGTGGAACCATAATATAATCTCGAAGGGAGAGAATGTAACCATGAGACAAATCGAGGTGCAATGGAAGTACCATAGTCCATAGGATTCCACTTGGGAATTGGAAAGAAATATCCAAGAAGCATATCCAATTCTATTTCAAAGGGAAATGGAACACTAAAAGGAAAAATAAATAATAACACTGAGGACAGTGTTATCCTTAAACAGGAGGTATATGTAACACATCAAAGAATTGTTAAATTGTTTATTGCTTTGAATAATTTTTTTTTTAATATTTTGACAAATAAATTCAAAATAAATGTAATGGAGTTATTAGTATTGAATAATTAAATAACTGAGAGGAATCAGAAATGAAGTAGCCGCTAAAAGAGTGTTTGATGACCCACAAGTGGAAATGACAAATAGTGAAAGTTGTTAAGTGATAACTGAAGTGATGTAGGAGGCATCTTCCCCAAAATAATGTAAAGATTGATTATTTAGCATTAAAAAGCATGGGGATTATAAATCACCAAGTCCTAGGAAAATAATATAAAATATTATGTCCATCGAATAATCGGGAAGCTGACAATGAAGAGGGAAATAACCCATTGATGCAAACATATGATGCATTGATGAGTGTTTTCCCTTTTTTTTGAACAAATAGGCTTGAGGGTTCTCGATGAAGTAATTTTTGGATGATTTATGAGTTGGTTGGGAGGAACGATATCTTCAGTTTTGTTTTCCTATCAGTGGTGATAGATTCCTTCTTAAATTCATCTATTGTTTTATTCTTAATAATTACAGTGTGAAAGTATATTATTATTGTGAGTTTTTTTATAAGCTAAGAGTATACAATGTGTTAATTAGTTTCCTTTAGACTTGTTTAATATTATTCTTTCTTTATACTATGTTAGTAGTTAATGTTTCATATACATAAGTAATTTTTCATATACACAGAAATAGAGGAAAAAAATTACTTTTCCTATACATAATACAAAAAATTTAAATTATAAACTATATAAATATCCTTAATG
The DNA here is from genome assembly GCA_001517045.1 of Pseudotsuga menziesii. Classification (NCBI taxonomy): domain Eukaryota; kingdom Viridiplantae; phylum Streptophyta; class Pinopsida; order Pinales; family Pinaceae; genus Pseudotsuga; species Pseudotsuga menziesii. The sequence continues at coordinate 209,271 of LPNX010475482.1, forward strand.
GAGATTTTGGAACATGTGTGGAGTTTTCTATCTCGACGCGTTTCGAACTTCAAAGTTGAGTCAGTTCTTAGGAGAAAGATTTCTCTCACCAGATATCCTACCAAAGGTCTCATCATTAAGCTAAATATCTACCAATCAAACTCTTAATAATTCAACAAATTACAAACATAGTAGTGAGAGCCAATGTAACATACCTAAAAATTCAAATAATTTTTTTTTCTCTATATCCATATATATGTAGACATAGAAATAAAGTACCCAACTCTTATGAAATAATACAACTAAAAAGACCTGCTGGCCATATTAAGAGGTCAAATTCTTCCTTGTATAATTATCCTCAAGTGTAAGGACCCCTATAACAGTCGTTTCACCATTAATAGATCGATTTTACAACCACAATAGACATTTCCACACTAAACTGATTTTTCTTCCTTCCACCTTCCCCTTTCTTCCTTTCGCTGCGGACCTTGGAAGTCAGACTATTCAAGAAACAAACACTTAATATTTTGGATTTCCTCCTACTTTCCACCTTTCCTCCTTTCGCTTTCTGCCTTCCACTATGAACCTCGAAAGTTGGAAACTTTAGGCAGCGATCACTTGATCTTTTGGCTCTCCGCTTGAATCCTCTTTTCACCTTTCCACCTTCCCCTTTCTTCCTTCTGCTGCAGACCCTAGAAGTTGGAAACTTCATTAAATGATCACTTGATCCTTCATATTTCTTCTTTCCACTTTCCTCCTTCTGTTGTAGACCTGATAAGTCAGAAACTTCATGAGAAAATCACTTCAACTTTCATATTTCCATCTTTCACTTTCCTCCGTCCGCTACAGACTTCGAAAGTCAAAAACTTCATGAAAGGATTATTTGATCTTTCGGATTTTTGCCTTCTGCTGAAGAATTTGAGAGTCAGAAACTTCATGAAATGATCACTTGATCTTTCGGACTTCCTCCTTTCATTGCGGACCTCGGAATTTGGAAACTTCATTAAACTATCACTTGATCTTTCAAATTTCTGCCTTCCACTGCGGACCTCGAAAGTCATAAATTTCATCAAACGATCACTTGATCTTTCATATTTATACCTTCCGCTACGGAGCTTGGAAGTCAAAAAATTTATGAAACGATCACTTGATCTTTCGAATTTCCGCCTTCGATTTTCTCCCATCCACTATGGACCTTAGAAGTCGAAAAATTCATGAAACAATCACCTGATATTTCAGCTTTCCATAATGTTGATCCCTGTGGAAAACAACATTTACTGTCAATATTGCTTGATACAGATATCAAACTTCGGAGAAACTTAAAACTTTACCTTGTCTTTTTCCTGTTTTTCACCTTTCTCCTTCCGCAACCTCTATTAACCGTCGATCTCTTTTATGAATTTTATCCTGAAATTTGATCTAAATTCTTGTATGGATTCCCAATGAAATTTCATGACTATCATTAGTCCTTGATCTACTTTGCGGATTATATTTGGACTGTTGATCTTTTATTTTTGTGGATCAACGTTTAACTCTAGATTCAAGGTTTTTTGGTTTCGATTAGGGGTTTAAATCACTGTAAGCTAACACTGGTCCAAATATTAAACTGGTGTATATATACATTCTTTAATTCGTCGTATGAACCATAACTAACAGTTGAGAACCTAACTTCACTATGTTTTTTTTGGGATGTAATCAATAAATTAAAGTTTTCTCTTATGTAAAAAGATTTCAACTGCAATAGTTACAGATCTATACTATAAACCAACATTATCATCTCAAACAAGCTTTCGACGAACTTGGGAAGCAAGGTTAGGAAATATTTATGAGATCGATACGAATAAGAAGACTTAGATAAATGAAGGAATACATGCTACATTTAAAAACATAGGATTCATTTCGGTAATTGTAGACTCATAAATTTAAAATCATTCAAGTATTTAAATCGATCCATAACAGACCAACAATAACCATATATGCATACCTATGCTGATATCAAAATATTAATTATTGTGATACTAGCACTGTACATATCTCTGATAATCAAAACATGGATGACGGTTCTACATAAATGAATACACACAGCTGCGTGGATATGTAACTGCAATTTAAAAATTCACAAATAGATCCTACTGCAACTAGAATCATTCATAAGAACACAGAGTAGGAACTTGAAACCAATTTTGGGAAAACACATGTGGATAAACTGTTCCTCCCAACCAACTTTCAAATCCACCAGTTTACATGCTTCGGAACCCCAGAGCCTATTCTCTGAACCACAAGAGCAAAATATCTTAATGCACCATCTCTTGCATTTCACAAATGTTAATGTGAGAAATTCAAAACAGCAAGTGATTAATTCAACCCACAAGAGAATCTAGGAGTGTTATTGAGGTTTACAAATCAAATTTGGGTGCAAGATTCAACAAAAACCATCAAATTATAGTTAAATTACAAACAATGATAGTTTGAAACAATATAATTTTGGAATATATAACTCTGAAATTGTTATTAATAGGTTTATAAATACATCATAAGTGTTTTGAATGGATTTGGAATCCAATTGTGAGCAAAAATCACAAAGTTGCCAAATTGGCATCAAACCCCCCTAGGTGGGCCAAATCATCCCAAATCTCTCCAAATGGTCACTAATTTATGAAGTGGCATGTCTGATGTGTTCTAGGTCAATGATTACACCTTCGACAGTGTGGGCATGGAAAACGGGATGGTTTATACTCTCAATGCAACATTATATGCACCAAATAAAGCAAAACTTGGGCAAAATCCCACTCTAGCGCCCCAAGTCAACTTTCCTGTCCATATTCAATGAATGGGAGTGCACCAAAAATGATGTTTGTGCATATGTGGCTGTTTTACTATGCTTAAGTACCCATTTGGGTCATAGAAACTCAACTTTACATGGCATATGTCCACCTAAGCACCCCTAGTCCACCTCATAGTGTATTGAAGATTAAAAAGTAATGAAATTGACTAATTAGTGTAACTAAGGTACTAATTATGGATTAATGTTCTAACACCCTCCATTAATCCAAAAAATAAGTATCCTCACAAAATGATGAAGGCCTTGGAAACAACGGCTCAAGTCACCTTAAGTACATAATCAGAAATTTCAATTTTAATTTGTCCATGTGAAACTAAGGAAAGAAGGAAAACCACATGGGAAACAAATCCCCTCAGGAATGGACATGGGGATGGGCCTCCAACGATATAATGTAAAATTAAAATACTTCACTTAACCCAAGCAAATATCTTAGGTAAGTGAAGGTTTTCTCAGTAAAAGACTTCGTAAAAATGTCAACAATTTGCTCGGTGGATGGGCAATACTGCAGTGAGATCACCTTGTCATGCACTAAGCCCCGAATGTAATGCATGTCAAGATCTATGTGCTTTTTCCTCTACCTCTTTAGTGTATTAGGATATATCTTGATGGCACTTTCATTATCCACCCAAATGTTGGTTGGAGTACCAATTGTGACACCCAACTCCTGAAGAATTCCTTGCAACCAAACACACTGAGTTGCAGCATTGGCTGCTTCCCTATATTCGACCTCTGCTAATGAAAGTGAGATGGTGTGTTGTTTCTTACTTGAGTAGAAGATATGACTCTCATAAAACATGAATATAAATCTTGATGTTGACTTTCTATCAATTGGATCACTGACCCAATCTGAATCAGAAAATCCATTTAGTTGAAGTGAGGAACCAACTATGTAGTGCACTCTGAACTTCTTAGTTCCCTGGACATATTGAGGAATTATTTTAGAAACATTCCAATGGATCTCATGTGGCTGGTGCATGTTTCTTTATACATCACTCACAACATAAGACAAATCAGTTCTTGTATGAGTGAGGTAGAGCAAGTTGCCCACTAGTTTCCTATAGAGTGTGATATCCACCATTGGGGAATTGCCAAATTCATACAATTTAATCCCAGAAACAAAGGGAGACTTGGATGGATTACACTCAGCCATATTAAAATTATTCATCAGGTTTGAAGCATACTGTGGCTGAATCAGCATGATGCCCTAACCATTTTGCTCAATTTCGAAGCCCAAGAATTGCCTTAGCAATCCTAGGTCTGTCATAGCAAATTCACTATGCAAAGACTTCTTAATTTGGACAGTTGAGTTGGTGCATCAAACTGTAATAAGAAGATAATAAAAATAAAGAAAAATGACCTGCAATTTAACATAATTTTTCTGCAAAAACACATTAGGTTCTGATTTGCATCTTGTGAATCCAATTGAAAGCAAGAAAGCATCCATTTTTGCATACGAAGCCCCGGGGGCTTGCTTTAGTCAATACAGTGATTTTTTTAGCTTGCATACCAATGAAGGATCCTCTTGTAAACCTTAAAAATTCTGCATATAGATCTCCTTTTTATTTCACCATGCAAGAAAGCACTCTTTACAGTCATCTAGTGAACCTCCCAACACTTACTAGCTGCTAGTGCAAGAACTAGTCTAATTGAGTCCATCTTTGCAACTGGTACAAAGGTCTCTATGTAATCAATTCCATGAAGCTGAGAATAGACCTTAGCCACTAACCTAGCATTGTTTTTTATATCAGAACCATCAGCATCAATTTTGTTCCAGTAGACCTATTTACATTGAACAACTTTTCTTTTGGGAGGAATGGGAACCAATTCCCATGTATTGTTCTCTTGGAGGGACTAAAGCTCATCTTCCATTGTTGACTTCCATATTGGGTCTGTACAAGCTTGCTGATATGCCTTTGGGTAAGAACTGATCATCATGTAAAAGTGCTCAGAAAGAGCACTATCACTAGAAAATTAAGCCTTACTAGTTTGTGAACTAGTTCTCCTAGGCTCTTGAGAATTGCCTGCCAATTCTCTGGATTCTTGCACAATTTTTTCATCCCATTTGGGCCTAGATGGCGATTAATATACAAAAATATCATCCTCAGCAACATTCATATCAGAATTATCAGAAAAAATAGAGCATTTTTCATCACTTACATCTTCGAATGGTTGAGGAGAGGAGGAATCCCTTGATGCAAGTTCAAAGTCTGGAATTGGCTCTTCTTCGAAATTGACACTTATTTCAATAGAAGTTTTTCTGGTAGATGTGTCAAATAGCTTGTACCCTTTGTTGTATTCACCATATCCAGCCATGAGACACTCCTTTATTTTTCACTGCAAGGCTTTCCTATTCTATGAAGGGATTCTTTCCCATGATTTTGTACCGAATATCCTGAAATTTGAGACATCTGGTTTTTCACCAAACCATGCCTTGTAGGGTGTCATCCCTTTCACTGATTTGTGGAAGGATATTTTCTAAATGTGAGCAGAACAGCTAATGGATTCATCCCATAGCTTGGTATTAAGTTCCCTCACTTCTATCATGCAAGTTTCCATCTCTTTGAGAGATCTATTCTTTCTCTCTGCCACACCATTTTGCTGTGGTGTGTAGGGAGTTGAGTGTTGCATTTGGATGCCACACTCCTCACAAAGTTGTTTTATATTCTTATTCACATATTACTTTCCATTATAGGTCCTAAGGAATTTGATCTTCGTCCCACTCTTATTCTCTACTAGTGCTTTCCGAACTTTGAATTGCTCAAACATCTTAGATTTCAATTTCAGAAAATACACCTAGCAAAATTGAGAGTAGTCATCAATAAATGTAAGCACATACCTAGATCCACCATATGAGGGACTGGGTAGTGGACCAATTAGATCAGAATGCACCAATATAAGTTTTTGTGTTGCTCTCCTTTCCTTCCCCTTCTCGCAGCTCTGCTCAAAATACTTCCTAGTCACACATCCAATACATGCTCCAGCAAATGGCTGAATTTGTGGAAGACCTTCCACCATTCCTTCTTTGGGAAATGTTTGGACATATCTGTAATTCATGCGGCCAAACCTCTCATGAAATAGTTTGGAAACTTCATTGGAATGTGAGTGAAGTGCTTTATCATTGGAAGTAGGGATCAAATTATAGAATTTGTGCATTCTCTCATGATTATTAGCATACCCAACGTCAACAACTTGGTCTATTGAGATTTCAAAAATCTCTACAGAGTCGGGAGAAAATATTACTCTCTTTGGCTATCCTATATGGGTCATCTTGTGTACTGAAAACAAAATTGTTGCAAGGTCCAGTACATACAGTACATCACTAAAGAACCCATGGTCTAAATCAATTCTCCCAATCCCTTAGGGTTTGGAGTTCAAAATCATCTCCCGTTTGAACTATTGGGACAACATCCTAACTCATGGAGGAGAAGAATTCTCTCCTAGATACCATATGCCTAGAAGCACCTGAATCAATAATAAAGGATGAGGAATTAGAAGTAACTACCACTAATGCATGACATTTCTCCTTGCCTTCACTTGAACTGGAGTTGCCATCTTTCTTCCTGGCGCAGTCAAGAACTGGAATGTTTTTCTTCTCTACCAGTTGTGCCATGGTATCTATGGTTTTCTTCATGCATGAGATTTTTAGATGCCAATAAGAGCATTTGGCCTTCTCTGTCCCTTTCTTCTTTTTTTCTTTGGGTGGATTTGCAGCTCCCTCACTCAATTTGGCTTTTTCTGATTTCTTCTTAGCCAACAACTTCAAATTCTTGGACTTTGGTTTTCCTTTTGCTGAATTTGAAACCCCCACTGCTAGTTCTTTATCTTTAGTCTTGATGGAACCGATTTTGACCAATTTGTCCTTCTCTTGAGTGAGTGACTCCATGAAAATTTCTAGACTTGGCATTTTCCAGTTTCGAAGGGTGAGTTTTCCTGAGTGAAATGTGCTCACAAAGACAAAGAACTTTGGTCCCAACTTCGAAAGTATAGACAAGATCAGTTGATATTCCTTCTTCTCAATCCCACATTATTTTAACTACAATAAAAGTGATTTGAACTTGGTGAAAAAGTCCTGTATTGTGTCATAGCTCGCTAGGCTCAAGCTTATCAGCTCATTCTCAAGCTGGTGACCACGTAGATCATCAGTTTTTCCAAATAGAGGCTCAAGTTTCTCCCAAAACTCCTTTGGTGATGTCAAACTGTCAAGATGGAACAACAACTTTGTTGAGATGCTTAGACATAGAAAACCATATGCTTCATCCAATTTGTTTAAAAACTTGGCTTTTTCTACAATAGAATTTGGTTCCACTTCAGTGCCCATAGTAACTCTAAAAATCCCCTTGGCTCTCAATTGAATCACCATCTCTTCCTTCCATTCAAAGAATTTGAAAGGTGTTAGCATGATGTGGGTACCCTCCATTACTTCCTGCACTGATGGTAGCGAAATTGCTAACTAGGTTACACTTAGCAATTCAATTTTATCTAGAATTCACTAAGAAAGCAACTCAAATCCACTAACAATTTGGTCTGCAACTCAAAAATATCCATCCAGATCTAATACCATGTGAGAAATTTAAACCAAAAAGTGAGTAATTCAAACCACAAGAGAATCTATGAGTGCTAGTGAGGTTCACAAATCAAATTTGGGGGCAAGATTCAACAAAAACCATCAAATTACAGTTAAATTACACACAATGATAGTTGGAAAGAAGATAATTTTGGACTGTCTAATTCTGAAATTTTTATTAATATGTTTATAAATACATCATAGGAGTTTGAAATGGATTTGGAAACCAATTGCGAGCAAAAATACCAAAATTTCCAAATTGGAATCAAACCCCCCTAGGTGGGCCAATCTCGTCCCAAATCTCTCCAAATGGCCACAAATTTCTAAAGTGGCATGGATTATGTGTTCTTGCTCAATGATTACACCTTGGATATCATGGATGCGGAAAAATAGATGGTTTGGACTCTCAATGCAACATTAATTGCACCAAATCAAGCGAAATTTGGGGAAAATCCAACTCTAGCGCCCCAAGTCAACTTTCCTGTCCACATTCAATGAATGGGAGCACACAATTAATGATGGATGTGCATATGTGGCTGGATGACTAGGATGGAGTACCCATGTAGGTCATAGAACCTCACCTTGACATGGCATATGTCCACCTAAGCACCCCTAGTCCACCTCATAGTGTGTTAAAGCTTAAAAGTAATAAAATAGACTAATTAGTGTAACTAAGGTACTAATGATCGCTTACTATCCTAACATTTAATTCCCTTCCAATGCTAGCCTATTGTTTCTCATGGACATGCTATTAAATGGTATTTTTCCTATGACTAGGTCATTTATGAGCTTCTAGCTCTTCAACAACTCGGCTAGGAGTGTAAACATGATTTTTATGGATGATTCCTTATGAATATTGAGTTCTCACTTGGTGGTATCAGCCACTTGTCATTTCCATGTTGTGGGTGAGGGAAGAGTGTTTCAACATCTATTTCCACTTCTGTTCTCCTTCAATAATTTTTATTAATAAGGAATGTTTTATTACAAAAACAGTTTTATCCTTGACCTCATGTCAAAGAATAACAAAGTAATAATTCGGTGAGACTTGTTGAAGCGACATGTATTGATGGTGGATTTGACCATTGGGTTGACATCATCGATGACATATTTAGGAAGTTAATTCATGACTTGGTCATGATTTCTGTAGTTGATTCGATAATGATTAAGAATGGATTGACTATATGCTATAAGAAGGTGTTGGACATGGGTTGAAAGCACCACTGTGCTAATTTGCGTTGTAAATATTGTTGAAGCGAAGTTAAGTTCCAAAGCTCCTGATTTCATTGTGAGATTTTTATAGCAAAGAAGAGGGTGCATCATGACTTTGGGGAATTGTTGGAGGATGCGGAGTAACCTCAACACAATAGATATTTCAAGTGAGAGGGACTTTCCAATCAGACCATTTACTATAGTCGAATAAATTACCAGTATGTACGTCAGATCATCATCTATCCTAATGAAGAAACAACAAGGGTAGAATCCTCGCTCCCTAGCACCGGTGAAGAGTCAGACACGAACATCAGTGAGAGTGTAGGAAGACGTAGCCTTTTAGACGGGGCCATCTAGCTCTGGTGTTGTAGAATAAGTGGTTCACACTGGTTTCTCTGTTAAGGACATCCCATGCTATATCGCTTGAACCTGACCTAGTGCATAGCCTCAGTGGCTAACCAAGAACTAGAAGTATCAGCCGAAGATGCCAACACTACCAAAAGGGATGGTGTACACCACCGATATTGTACCAGTGTTGATGAAGATGAAGTATGATGACCATGACCTGTTGGCCTTACAGGATGTAGCAAATGAGCCTTATGACTCGTTACCCTCAGTCGTAGGAGGTCCATAGTGTGTATTCCTCAACCATGTGTATGAATGTTGGATAAAGCTGGGTTGCTAGAGCTCATCAACATGCCGCATTTTGGGTGGATAAATGAAGAAAACACCTATGTCACGAAACTCTTGGCTTGATTTCATGAAGCGACATTGTGGTTGGACATGCTATTTGCAATCATGGTGGATTTGTTTTCAGAGATCACAGGGTTACCAAAGGATGGTCTAGACCCATCGCAATACTTCAAAGGAAGGGATAATGATAAGCGACTTGCTGCATGTTTGAAGCTAAAGTACGACTTGCAACATAATGGAACAATGTATCACATTGATAGAATCAATGAATGCAGGGTACGTATTGGCGCCAGGATATTAGAGAGCAAGATTTTCTGCAAGAACCGCCCCATCTAGTGCACTTTAGGGGTGATTGTGTGTGCACAACAATGCGTAGAAGGGGTACAAATGAACTGGTCCCTCTTCTTGCTGAACAAATTGACAGAGGACACAGTAGAAGTTCAAGCCGAGGAGCATCCTTTCACATATAGTTTGATATTGATCCTCATCGCATTAGTGGCTTGGATGGAGCCATAGGATTACCAACGGATGGAAGTTAAAGCATTTAAGGTGTGTAAAGGTGCAAGGTATCAAAACCCATGGTGGGTCGAGGAGCCTAGTAGGCAAGAGGATTGCGCGATCAACTTTTTGGTATACTAGGAACCACTACAAGAGACAGATATCAAAGTTCCTTGAATTTCCAATGAGGCCACATCCAAAAGTCAGAGAATCGCTCAGTTCACCATAGGACCACACACCATTCATGTAGAAGCTCGCCATGACCCACATAAACAATGGTTACAAATCTCTTATAAGGTGACCGATGAGGAATTGGAAGCGGTGATTGATGACTGGCTTGTAGCATTGAAGGAGTCAGTTAGAACTAATGAATCAGCAGGACCACCAATAGATGCACTTGATGATTTGGTATGAAGAGCTCACTAGCAGAGTCACCATGACTCTGATGGAGAATCATCAACAAAGACTAACATATAGGCACAACGTATCCTTAAGGAGATAAGGAATAAGAGGCGAATGGATCAGGATGTGAGAAAAAACACAATTTTAGTAATGGAGGCACATCTACAATGACTTGTTAAAGCTATCAATGGCACAACCAATGCAACTGCCAAGGAAATGAAGAAGTCTCCGTAGGAAGGATTTGCGGAGGTAATATCTAAGTTGTATTCTATTTATAATTTTGATTGACGAGAAGAAATGGAGGATGCAGCTATGGCGCAGGACTATGTGCCAGTTAGCACCAAGTCACGATCCAAGAATGTTCATATTCCCCCAACTGTGATTGACATTGCATGAGAGGATGTGGACTCCTTACTACAGCAGCTGCAGAACATTGCAGTTGATATCAATAAGTTGTCCACCCAATCCTTAGTACACATGCAACTGGTACCCAAGAAGGAGTTGGTTGATTGACATAAGGATATCAGAGACCGATACTTATGGTCGCAAGAAGAAGAGGACGTGCTGTGGAAAGAGGTAGACGAATTGCACCGTGTAAAGGAAATGTTGACGAAAGACAGAGAGAAAGAAATATTTGCACTAAAAAAGGAAAAAGAGGAGCTCAATATGAATATGGCAGAAGAAATCATAGACCTCAAGAAGGAAACCGATCACCTTGTTATTGAGAAGGTACAACTTTTTTCTAGTTGGGGCCAAGTGGAGGAAGTCGTTATTGATGCTTGTGAGTACATCCATGAAAGCAGAGCATATTTGGATGCAGTCACAAAGGAAAAGAGACTTGGGGAATTTATCACTCAAATCTAGTTAGACAACAACGTTTTGAATGCTCTGGTCTACCCAGACACACCCCCAGAGAAAATTGCAAAAAGGAAGGGTGCCATCGAGGAGATAGTGGCACAATTTGAAGAAAATGAGTAGGATGCCAAAAATATCACTGAAGTGACAACACAATTCTGGGTTAGTGTTGTTTAAGATGAACAGTTAGAGAAACTGGGAAAGTGGTTGCAGGAAGCCGAGGGCTAGTTAGCAATACTAAAGATGGCATTGAGGACAATACCACCAATTGTTTCAATTATGTGGTCATCAGAGTTAAAGGAGCTACAACAAAGAGTTAGAAAGGCTCAGGAGAGATAGCGAAAGTGCAATGACTAGCTTGATGAGTTCTAAGAAATTGGAGCCCAACTGTCGGTAAAAGCAGTCGCTGCACTATAGGTTGTGTAGGAGGGAAAGAAGGAAGTGAATGAAAAGCTAGTGGAGAACCCATTGAAGTAGGATTTGCTTGGATGTCATGACCTTGATGAGAAAATAAAAAATGAAGGTAAAGGAGATCACTTAGTAGTACAATTATTTCAAGCTAAAAATCAATGAGCACACCATGTCCAACTGACATGGCTCAAAGGGGAGCCACAAGCTTGTTCTGGGGGCCTGGTGGCAGGCATTTTGGGCCAGGTTAGTTGTGCAGCATCATGGATTCTATAGAAGCTCAAAATATACCGCACAAGTGAAAGATGGTGTGCAAGGAGGAATATATATTATTTTGAATATTTTGTGTCACTTTTTGTACTTTAGGACCATATTTTGCGGGTATTGGTGATTAGTTGGTAGAATGAGTTAGGATTTGGTTAGAATTTGACCATGAATGTAAAGGTGCAAGCTTATAAATAGAATAATAATTGTAAATGTAATTGTTAATTCATAGTCAGAAAATGATATCGTAGAATGAGAATTGAGATCTTGAACTAAATTGAATTGTTGTCTATTTTGAATCTGTGGTTGATTTCACAGAAGTGATATGAAAAGAGGAGGGTTGATCTGAAATACTATTATCTTTTTGTCTCTTTCTGTCTTTCTGTTGTTGAAATCCAATGGTTAATGTGTGTGACATGGATCTATGATGCGATGCTTCCTTCTTAGGAATGATGTTATCTTTCTAGATCTGTTTGCACAACAGCTTAGTTTATTTTGTGATGAATGAATGATGTGATCAGTGATGAATGGTTCTATTGATGATTAAGTGATTGGTTAGATATGATAGATAAGTTGTTGAATTGTCAATTCCCATAATCCTCTTCTATTATGTGGAAACTTGGTTTCGTCATCCCTTCCTCTAACATCTCAGGTGAGACTTCATCCACTTCGCGAGTGTTGTTGGCCAGGGTAAAACCTGTCTAGGCCGATGCGCAAGGACATCATGATGAGTTGAGCGTCGACATTGTGGGAACGCCTGTTGACTCGGTTTTGTTGGTTGGTTTTGCATCAACATGTGTAGGTAGTCTTCCCACTTACCTAGTTTGTCCATGACATATACCCTTAGCATGTCCTCTAAGACTTGATTCAATTTTTCAATATTCCCATCCATTTGTGAATGATATTTAGTACTGAAATTTAACCGTGTTCTCAAACCTTCGAACAACACTTTCAAGAAGTTACCTTTAAATTGTGTGTCTCTATCTGAGACTATTATTTTTCGTAGACCATGTAGCCTCAATATTCATTTTATGAAAATATATGCAATTTTAACAACTTTATAGGTATATTTAACATGAATAAAATGAGAAACCTTACTTAATTTATCAACTACAACCATGATGGAATCATGTGTTCTGAAATTTTTTGGTAGGCTGTGTAACATCCGGGGATCTAGCCCCATGAACATGAACATAAATATACATATAATGCTGAAGCATGATACTTAAAAAATAAAACATTTTATGAAGCATAATCATTCATATACACAATGGAAGCAAAACATGTCAATCAACATTCATGCATATATAGATTAGCATTTAATATGTATATCATTGTTCATCAATGGTAATTATAATTGCAGATACAAGTTACGAAAGCATACTTAATCTTATGAAGAACTTGTTCCGCAACTAGCTACGTCACTGCAACATTCCACCCAACCATAGGCCCATGTGCTCTTTAATATCTCAGCAACGCTGCCACCCCCGAGCCGGGCATGATTCCCCAAGGAATAATGAACTAACAGGCTTATGCATAGCCAAGGATAACAACCCACAAGGGTACACAGTTTGGCCAAGCAAACAGACTTGGGTTTATCAGGCCATCCAGAAGTTGGGAAAGGCTAATGCTAAACTGGGTGTAAACTGGTGCGTTGATACGAGAACTAGCTTGGATTTTAGAACACCCACACACACCCAACATAAGGAAATTAGTCCTTTCTCTACAACGCAATCCCTCAGACCCTCACCTCCCTTCCAGTGCTATTCAGGGGTTGTGGAGAAGAAAAATGGCTCAACAGCTCTGTCTGTGTGGTTCTCAATCCATGAGGTTTATTAAGCATCTCAGGCCCTCATTCACCACTCCAATGCAATCCGAGGACAAAACCACTGCATGCAAGAAACCAATCAGCTATTCAAGCTTCTACAGGGAAAAACATAGTCAGTCCATTGTGGCAAACAACATCCCACAAAAACTATGAACCCACATCAATATCTCAATGTAGTCGTGTCCAAACAGCAGTCAACACACACACATGAACCCACAGCACCCGTCCCTCAATACAATCACTGTGAGACTTGCACAGACCAGAAAATAGTAAGGGAGTAGACTCTCAAACTACACCTGATGCAAAATGTCACTGATAAACAAAACTGGGAAAGAAATTATGACCACGACCCAGCAATATAGTAGCAGTCTTCAGCTCACGATTCAATGATGAAGGTTGGAACAAATGCACAGTCCAAAAATGCACGAGGCAAATTGATTCTTGGTATAAATGGAAAGAACACAACACGCAGACCGATGATCGGTGATGAAACCACAATAGTCTAACGATGGTGGGAAAGACCAACGCTCTGCATGAGCAGGGGAATAATACTCACATAATAGCAACGCGTGAGAGATAGAGGGTGAAAAAAAAACAAAGGAATGGGTATTCCTTTAACTCAGTATACATGAGGTGAATGAACAACCATCGTTCCGTTAGTGGACAGACCATCCAAAATCCAGAAGGTGGTCATGGAGAGAGTGCAGGCGCGTGGAGAGAATGGCCATCGTCATGTAGTGGTATTGCTGTCAACGAATAGACGCCCTACTAACAACAGAAAAATGAAGATGGTGGTTGGATGAGATAAGGGAGGGTGAGTGAAGAGAGTGGTGACACATGGCTTTTCCCCTCCATGGATCAGGATTTAGCTTTCCCCCTCCTTACCCTTAGGAAATCATGCCCCTTCTCAATTTAGTTGCAGTGAACATAGCTGGCTAGGTTATTTAATTAAATGCATGTTTACATGATGCCACATTTAATATATATTCCGCATGTCATGATATACCATCGATGACCATTTCAATCCAAAACATATCATAACCAAATCATGGTTGGGCCTTGTCCTTTAGCTCCACACCAAGATCATTTACAACATATGTATCATATATACCAAATGCAAGCGGGTTCAAAACTAGGGTGTTACATTGCCCTCCCCGTTCAATAGCACTGTCCTCAGTGCTTTACAAAATTTGAACAAAATTCTACACTGGTACCGCCTCAGTGTTCCACAGAGTTGAACAAAAATGGATGTGCCAATCGCATGGCATCCTCCAGCTCCCACGTAGCCTCTTCAGGTCCATAATTCTCCCATTGCACCTTTACCTTCCCTATGGCCCGTTCCGAAGCATTGTGACCTTCCTGTCGAGGATGCGTATTGGCTCAATTTTGAACTCTCCCTCAGGTTCCACCTGAATCACATCCCAATTTATCACATGGTTAGGATCATGTACATATTTCTTAAGCAAAGAAACATGAAAAAATTTATGAGTTCTAGTACTAGCAGGAAATGCAAGTCTAAATGCAACAGGCCCTATTCTTTCAAGCACTTCAAATGGCCCACAATATCTAGGTGACAGCTCGGCACAACTTCCAAGCTTCAAGGAACTTTTCTTTGATTTCACTCTGAGGTAAACATGATCCCCAACACTGAACTCTTTGTTCATCCTATGCTTATCTCCATAGCTTTTATGTCTATCCTGTGCTTCTTTTAGATTCTTCCTAATATTTACAACCTCTTTCTCCATTTCCTTGAGAAATTATGGTCCAAGCACAACTCTGTTCACCGGGTTATCCCAAGTCACTGGTGTCCTACACCTTCTTCCATACAAAGATTAATATGGACTCATCCCCAAGGATTCTTGTTGTCTATTGTTATAAGCAAACTCTACCAAGTGTAGTAATCTTCCCACTTGGTTGGTTTGTCCATCACATACATGCGAAGCATATCTTCAAGCACCTGATTAACTCTTTATGTCTGCCCATTTGTCTGAGGATGGTATGCAGTGCTAAAGTTTATCTTTGTACCCAAATATCCAAACAATCCCTTCCAAAAATTGGAAGTGAACTTGACATCTCTGTCAAAAATTATTGCCTTCAGCAATCCATGCAATTTGAAAATCTGCTTCATGAAAATCTTGGCAATGTCATCAGTATTATGCATAGACTTCACTGGTATAAAATGTGTTTCTTTTTTCAACTTGTCTACTACAACCATGATGGAATCATGTTGTCTCCAAGTCATAGGCAATACTGTAATCAAATCCATGGAAATAACTTCCCATTTCCATTCTGAAATTAGCAAAGGCTGCAACAAACCTATTGGATGTTGATGCTCAACCTTTACCTATTGAAATTTCATGCACCTTGAAATGTATTCAGCCATGTCCTTTTTCATACCTGGCCAAAATTACTGCTTTCTAGCTGTAGCAGTTGTCTTTTTATATCCTGGATGACCAGAATACAGAGCTTGATGGATTTCATCCATGACAACTCTGCTCAAGTCTGTTATATTCAGAAAATAAATTCTACCTTTATAAGTGAGAAGCCCATCTTCTTCCAATTTATAGCCCTCATACCTCTTCTCAAGACCTTGCTGCTGCAATTTGTCTTGTACCTGCTCATACAATTCATCTCCGACAACATGATTTGCAATCTGCTTCCTCAAATATGATTGGAAAATACTCTGAGATGCCACATGCATTTCCTGTACCTTCCTGCTGAGTGCATCAGCTACCCTGTTCTCTTTTCCTTTTATGTTCTTGATTTCAAAATCAAACTCACATAGAAATTCCATCCATCTCTCTTACCTAACATTCAGATTAGGCTGATCAAACAAGTACTTCATACCACAATGGTCTGTTCTGAGCTCAAATCTTCTACCCATCAACTAATATCTACACATCTTGAGAGCATGTACTATGGCTGTAAGCTCTAGATCATGAGTGGCATAGTTCTTCTCATGCTCCTTCAGCTTTCTTGACTCATAACATATCATGTGCTTGTCCTGCGTAAGGAATCCTCCAAGCCCTTGTCTGCATGCATTGGTACATACCACAAAATATTTTCCTAGATTTGCAACTTTCAATACTGGTGCACTGGTGAGAAGATTCTTCAACTGTCGGAAGATTTCTTCACACTTCTAAGTCCATTAGAACTTTACTCCCTTCTTTTGCAAAGAAGTGATGCCATGTGAAACCTTAGAAAATCCTTCAATGAATCTCCTATAGTATCCTGCAAGTCCCATAAAATATCTTACATTCATCACATTTCTTGGAGTAGGTCAATTCATAATGGCTTCAATCTTTTCAGGGTCTACTAATATACCCTCTTTAGAGATAATGTGACCCAAATAATGAATTCTATCCCTGTAAAAGTCACATTTTCTTAGTTTTTCATATAGCTGGTGTTCCCTGAGCACTTGCAATGTCAATATCAAATCCTCTTCATGCTCTTCCTCATTCCTAGAATAAAAAAGAATGTCATCGAGGAAAACAAGAACGAACTTGTCCAAATACTTACTGAAGACACTGTTCATAAGGAACATAAATGTAGCTGGTGCATTTGTGAGACCAAATCGTACCACTACAAACTTATAATGTCCATACCTTTTCCTGAAGGCTATCTTATGAATGTCTTCATCCTTGATTCTCACCTGATGGTAACCATACCTCAAGTCAATCTTGGAAAATACCTTTGCTCCTCTCATTTGNCCTTGGCAAAGGATATTTATTCTTCATTGTAACTTTCTTCAACTTCCTGTAATCAATACATAACCTGAGTGTACCATCTTTATTCTTTACAAACAAAACCGGTGCTCTCCAAGGAGACACACTCGGTCGGATATACTTATTTTCCAATAGCTCTTGCAGTTGCATCTTCGATTCTAGTGTCTCTGGTGTACTTATCCTGTAGGGTGTCTTGGACACTGGTTCTGCTCCTGACACAAGTTCAATGGTGAAATCAATGTCCCTCTTTGGAGGAAGCCCCAGAATCTCATCAGAAAACACATCCTTGAATTCCTGCAACATCTGATAGTCTTCCAACCTTGGAGTTTCATCTCCTGTTGGTTCCAGAATATGAGGTGCATACAACTAGAAACCTTTCCTACAAAACTTGTTCAACTACATTGCTAAAACCTGTCTTACTAAAATTAGCTTCGGAATACTTTTCACAACTACCGGTTTTCCTTCTTCACCCATGCATTCGAAAGTTTTGTTCTAACAGTCAAGCTTCACTCGGTGAGCTTCTAACCAATCCATTCCAATGAGAACATCATAGGAACCAAGTGGTAGAACATTCAGATCTAGATAAGTGATCAATCCACCCATAACCAAAGGAAATTTCTCTACCACTTCACTGACTTTCCTCTTAGTCCCAGTGGCTAGCTGAACTAACCAATATTTTCTATACTTTACCTTCTTAAAAGCACAACTCTCTGCTACTCTAGGATTAATGTAACTGTGAGTAGAACTAGGGTCAATCAAAATAGAAACATATTGTTCAACAATATTACCTGCAAATTCAACCACAATTTACTAATGATCTTCTTAGCGGTCCTCCAGTGCTACATAAATTCTAGGGACTACTCTCGCTACCTGACCCAATGTTTTTGCTTCCTACATGTTATAAGTTGGTCTTGTAATTTCATTCTCAAGTGGAAAATATCTGTGCAATTGAGGTCCTTCACATTTCCAACATTTGAGTGGACCTTTATTCTGATGTGGTTCTTTAGGATTTCCACCTGTCACTCCAACTGGATTACTCGCAGCTTGGGAGGGCTGCTTCTGCTGATTCCTGAATCTAGAGGGTTTGAACACTTTGTTTCTTTGGTCAAACTTCCCATTCTTCTTGTCTTTCCATTCCTTATGGTAATCAGGTTTACCCTTGCTTTGCTCATAGCATTATTTAGCCTTTCTTATTGCTTCATCAATAGTCATTGGTTCATAGAACACAATTCTATCTTTGTAAGCCTGAGGCAATCCACTTAGAAACCACTGGGTCTTCACTTTTTCATCTCTGATGTACCAGACATACCTCAACAATTCCAAAAACTTATTTGCATATTCATCCATGGTATGCTGTCCCAATATTAGCTCATGGAACTCCTTGATCTCGTCATCATAATAACTATCACAAAGGTATTTCTGCCTAAAATACTTCTTGACCTATTTCCACTTCAGTTTTCTTTCACTGGTCCTCTTTACTTGCTTGAAATGTTCCCACCAAATGGATGCCCTTCCATTCAGATTGAATATGGAAACTCTTTCCTTCATGTTTCCTAAATAATACTGCACTTGAAAGTACTTCTTTAACCCAAGAAGCCAAGCTTCAGCCTCTTGTCTTGTCTTTATCTCACCATCAAATGTAGGAGGTTTAGCTTTCCTCAATTCATCTCGAGAGTGATACTTACGGTGTTTTCTTCTTTTCCTTTTATGAGAAGATGAACTTGTATCTCCACTGGATTCTTCAGAGTCATATGATCCACTAGAAGTCTTTCTTCTTCTCCTAGTGCTGCTCTTACTGCCTTTTGGTCTTGATGTACCTCGTCCGAAATCTATATTTTTCTATAAATCTATCAAGCTTTCCAATATGGAAGCATTCAACTGATGCTGCTCTTCCTGGGATTTAACCAAGCTTCTCATGGTGGATGCAACCTCAGAAGGTGTTCCCTGGAATCTCCTTCAATTAGATTCTATGTCATCATTTCTATTACAGACATTTTCTCCCATGGCATCTTCTGCTTGCTCATAAGAATCCTGGACATCATACCCATCATGTGTTCTCATGACTGAACCACCTCTTGCTTTACCACACTGCTCTTTCTGGAGTACTACTCTTGGAAGTTATTTATAGTTCTGCAAATGTGTTAGTAGCAAACTGTTAGATGCATAACATTAATATAAGCCAAAATGCTTACCTTTTTCTTCGGGAAATTTACAAAACAACAATTATGCTCAAACACATAATTTTCTCTATTTCTTTTTATCCTTATGACCATAGACAGTCTGCTGAATCTAATGAAAATCAACTGAAAGACAGTTGAAAACTGCCTGAAAAATCATTAAGAAATGCCCCTAAAAAACCTAAATCTTCTTAGGCCCAATCGTACCTCATCCCAACTAATTCTCCGACATTGTAGGGGTTAGAACAACTAACTCATCAGCAAGCTATTTCTTGTTCTCCTTCTGACATTTCAGTGGTGAAACAACTAAACTCTTGATCTATATCAGTGAGCGGATCAAATGCGCATCGGTTGCATAGTCATATGAGCAGCCGCAACGGAGGAACGTGTTATAATTTTGGTTTCCACAGGAAAAATAACTAGACTCCCACTCGGTATCGACGAGCAAACCAACTGTTCATCGAGTGCACAGTTGTTTGAGAATCCGCAACGGTGGAAATAAATCTCACTATGATCTAGGTGGCAACCTAACTAGGCTTCTGATCGACGATGTCAATTAATGCTCATCAAGCATTTTGGTGGTTGAATACTTCTAAATCATCCCATTGTATTGGCAAGTTACTCATATTTTCTTCCACCGTATCGGCCCTACAATGGTTTACTATCCCAAGTCTTACCGGCGATTGGAACCCCCTACAAGTTGCGGCATCAACACTCGGATGCACTCTTCATTGGGTGATTAGTCTCTTCAATCTCCACAACAATGAACGTTTGCTCAATAATTTTTACCCATCATTCTCATCAGTGATGGAATCACCTAAGCATCAACGATGTCATCCACTAATCATCGTCGATGGCCGATGAGTCCATGACTTAAAAAAATTTGAAATTTTTCTCTTCCTTTCCAAACTTTCATCGGCTCAATGATTGCTTATTTTTCGCCAATCCGTTTGTTATCTCTCGGTGAAAAATTTCTCTATATTTTGCTGACTCACTAGCTCCATCTCCCTTATCCTTCACTGATCAAGTGACTGCTTGTTTCCGACATAATCCACTAATACCTTAGCATCGGTGAGTGGAATACTAAAGCATCGGTGAACTGAAGCATGATTTTTGACTGGCATCGGTAGTCGTAGCTTCTTCCTATCGGAAGACTAGTGCACTAGGATTCTGCAATGGTAGACACACAAAACACTATCTTCTTCTAATGGTCGATGATTTTGGGCCTTAGACAAAATTTTAAAATTTCTTTACGGTGTTGGCGGTCGCAGGATCTATCCATCGGAAGGATAGTCTTCTAGCTATCCGCAATGGCAGTGTATATTGTATAATACCTTCTGATGTTCATCGGCGATGCATCCTGCTAACATTCTCTGATAGCTGACGAAGCCAACACTTAGAAAAAATTTGAAATTTTGAGCCATCGGCGGGTCGGAGGATCTACTTGTCGGAGGAATAATGGTCTAGCCATTCGCAACGGCGGGCGCTCGATCAACTAATCTCCATTGATGATTTCAACACTTAAACAAAAATTACAAAACTTTTCTTCTTCTGTCAGGGGTCAGAACCACTAACATTGCTACATCGGCATTTTAGTCCCCACGGCAGTTGTAATGGCAACAACCCATTCAACTAATTCTTACCGCTGCTCATCGCTAGTTTCCCCGTCTATCCATCGGCGATGAGAACAACTATCTTTCATTGATCACCGATGGTTGGACTTAGAAAAAATTTTCAAAGTTTTTCCCAGTTACCCTCCGTCAGGTGGCCTTCCCCCTAAGTGCCCTCTGCATCGAAATATCTTGTCACTAAGTATTTTGATGGGATGATGTTTCTGGTACTTAGAATTTTTTTTTGAGTTTTCTTGCCACACTTTTCTGATTGCTGCTAGGTATAAGGAAACCTACCTTTGCTATCTAATCTGTCATGTCCCATTCAAGACCATGCTGTAACCAAAGCTCTGATACTACACTGTAACGTCCCCGACCCTTCGACCAGTGAAGAGGATGCTACTATACATCAAAACATCCGGGGATCTAGTTCCATGAACATGAACATAAATATACATATAATGTTGAAGCATGATATTTAAAACATAAAACATTTTATGAAGCATAATAATTCATATACACAACAGAAGAAAAACATATCGATCGGAATTCATGCATATATAGATCAGCATTTAATATGTATATCATTGTTCATTAGTGGTAATTATAATTGCAGATACAAGTTCGACGAGAATACTTATCTTATGAAGAACTTGTTCCACAACCAGCTACGTCGCTGCAACGTTCCACCAAACCATAGGCCCGCGTGCTCTTTAATCTCTCAGCAATGCTACCACTCTTGAGCCGGGCATGATTCCCCAAGGAATAAGGAACTAACAAGCTTATGCATAGCCAAGGATAACAACCCACAAGGATACACAGTTCATCCAAGCCAACACTGTTGGGTTTATCAGGCGAACAACGAGTCATCCAAGCCAACATAGTTGGGTTTATCAGGCTATCTAGGAGTTGGGAAAGGCTAATGCTAAGCTGGTGTCGCGGCACCAGAACCATCCTGGCTTCTAGATTACCCACACACACCCAACACAAGGAAATCAGTCCTTTCTCTGCAACGCAGTCCCTCAGATCCTGATCTCCATTCCAGTGCTATTCAGGGGTTGTGGAGAAGAAAATCAGATCAACGAATCTATCTGTGTGATTCTCAACCCACCAGGTTTATCAAGCATCTTAGGCCCTCATTCACCACTCCAATGCAGTATGAGGACAAAACCACTGCATGCAAGTAGCCAAACAGCTATTCAAGCTTCTACAGGGAAAAACATAGTCAGTCCATTGTGGAAAACAACAGCCCACAACAACTATGAACCCACAACAATTTCTCAATGCAATCGTGGCCAAACAGTAGTCAACACAGACACATGAACCCACGTCACCTGCTCCTCAATATGATCGCTGTGAGACTTGAACAGACCAGAAAATGGTAAGGGAGCAGACTCTCAAACTACACCTGATGGAAAAGGTCACTGGAAAACAAAATTGGGAAAGAAATTATGGCCACAGCCCAACAATAGAGTAGCAGTCTTCAGCTCATGATTCAACGATGAAGGTTGGAACAAATTCCCAATCTAGAAATGTGTGGGGCAAATTGATTCTTGGTCCGAATGGAAAGAACACAACACATAGATCGGTGATTGGTGATGAAACCACAATAGTCGAACGATGGTGGGAAAGACCAACGCTTTGCATGAGCAGGGGAATAATACTCACAGACTAGCAATGCATGAGAGATAGAGGAAGAACCCCAAACAAAGGAATGTGTGTTCCTTTAACTCAATCCATATGAGGTGAATGAATATCCACCATTCGTTTAGTGGACATACCATCTAAAATCAAGAAGGTGGTCATGGAGAGAGTGCAGGGGCGTGGGGAGAATGGCCATCGTGGCATAGTGGCCTTGCTATCAGCGAATAGACGTCCCACTAACAACATAACAATGAAGGTGGTGGTTGGATGAGACAAGGGAGGGTGAGTGAAGAGAGTGGTGACACATGGATTTTCCCCTCCATGTCTCAGGATTTAGCTTTCCACCTCCTTACCCTTAGGAAATCATGCCCCTTGTCAATTTAGTTACAGTGAACATAGCTGGCTGGGATATTTGATTAAATGCGTGTTTACAAGATGTCGCATTTAATATATATGTCGGATGTCCCGATATACCATCTGTGACCATTTCAATCCAAAACATATCATAACCAAATCATGGTGGGGCCTTGGCCTTTATCTCCGCACCAAGATCATTTACAACATATGTATCATATATACTAAATGCAAGCGCGGTCAAAATTTGGGTGTTACAGGATGGTGATGAATACAATGCTAATTGTTTCCCACTTCCATTCCGGAATGGGTAGTAGCTGCAAAACTCCTGTTGGATGTTAATGTTTTTTCTTAACTTTTTGGCATTCAAGACAACGAGCTAAGGACTATACGACTTCTTTCTTCATGTTTGGCTAGAATAAATCCTTTTTTTATCATCGTGATCATTTTCTGCTATCTAGGATTCCCTAAATATAGTCTTTGATGTAGTTCATCCATGACTATAAGCTTAATTTCTGTTATGTTTGGTATGTACAACCTGTTTTAATGTAGTGACACTCCTTGTTTCTTTAGGATGGAATTTGTTTTTACTTGATTTTGTTCATTTTTAGCAATCCTTTCATTTAAAATTTGATATTCCCTGTCAAAATTTTCAGCACTTAAAATCTAATTTTTTGGATCAGATTCATAGCTGCTACTTGCAAACAGTAAATTTGCATGATGACTTAGAGTGTCTGCCACTTTATTTTATTTTTCTTTTAGATGTTTGATTTTGAAATAATATTCACTTAAAAAGTAACCCCATTTTTCCATGTCTTGCATTCAAATTCAGTTGGTCAAATAAATATTTAAGACTTATGTTAACCGACATAAGAAGAAATTTCCTTCCAATTAAGTAATGTCATCACATTTTTAATGCATGAATTATAGAAGAAAGTTCTAAATCATGTGTTGCATAGTTTTTCTCACGTTCTTTTAATTTCTCAGATTCATATGCCACAACATAATTTTCTTGTAATAAAACTCCCCCTACCCGTTCATTGCAAGCATCAATACATACGACAGAATCCTTGAATGGATCATAAAACTTTAATATTGTGGTGGTAACTAATAAGAGTTTTAGTTTGTTAAATATTTCCGTCCATTTTTCAGTCCATCCGAACATTTTACTCTTCTTTTGCAAAGAACGTATGTGGTGGGGAATCTTAGAGAAACCTTCTATGAACTTTCAGTATTATTTGATAATCATGATAAATTATGTCATGTCCATTGAATAGTTGGGAAGCTGATAATGGCCGGAGAAATAATCCATTGATGCAAAGATATGGCACATTGATCAAAATTTTCCCTTGTGGTTCAGCAAATGGGCTCGGGGGTTCTCGATAAAATAAGTTTTGGATGCTTTATGAGTTGGTTGGGAGGGACGTTATCTTCAGTTTTTTTCCCTAACAGTGGTGACAGGTTCCTTACTAAATTCATCTATTGTTTTAGTCTTGATAATTATAGTGTGAAATTAGATTATAATTGTGAGTGCTTTTATAAATTGAGAGTATACTATGTGTTAATTAGTTTCCTTTAAACTTGTTTAATATTATTATTTCTATATACTATGTTATTAGTTAAATTTTTATATACATAAGTAATTTTTCATATAAAAAAAAATGGAGAAAAACACAATTACTTTTGCTATACAAAATACAAGAAATTTGAATCGTAAACTATATAAATCTCCTTAATGAATATTTTGGAACATGTGTGGATTTTTTTATCTCGACGTGTTTCGGACTTCAGAGTTGAGTTAGTGCTCACGAGAAGGATTTCTCTCACTAGATATCCTACCAAAGATCTCATCAGTAAGCTAAATATATACCAAATAAACTCTTAATTCTTCAACAAATTACAAACATATATAGGGAGAGACAATGTAACATACCTAAAAGTTCAACCAAAAAAATATTCTCTATATCCATATATCTTAAAACCTATTAATAAAATACCCAACTGTTATGAAAGAATACAAATGAAAACACCCCCTGTCCATATTAAAATGTCAAATTCATCCTCGTATAATAATCATTAGGTGTAAGGACCCTTGCAATTGTCGTTTCACCGTTGATAAATCCATTATGCAACCACTATAGACATTTCTGTACTAAATTGAGTTTTCCACCTTTTTCCTTTCTCTTTATTTCTTTCGATGCGGACCTCGAAAGTCGAAGTATTCAAGAAACGAACACTTGATCTTTTGGATTTCCACCTTCTGCTGCATACCTCGAAAGTAAACAAATTCATGAAATGATCACTTGATCTTTCAGCTCCCCTCCTTCCTCCTTCAACCTTTCCTCCTTCCTTTGTGGACCTCGGAAGTCATAAACTTCATGAAATGATCGATTGATCTTTTGAATTTCTTCCTTCTTCTTTCCGCCTTCTGCTGCGGAGCTCGAAATTCAGAAACTTCAGGAAACGATCACTTGATCTTTCATATTTCGGCCTTACATTTTCTACCTTCTTCTACAGACGTCGAAAGTTGAAAACTTCATGAAACGATTACTTCATCTTTCAAATTTATGCCTTCCGCTACAGAACTCAAAAGTCAGAAACTTCATGAAACTTTTGCCTTTCATATTTTCTCCCTCTTCTACGGAGCTCAAAAGTCGAAAAATTCATGAAACGATCAATTTATATTTTGTATTTCCACCTTCTTCTTTCTGCCTTCCACTGTGGACCTTGAAAGTCAAAAAATTCATGAAACAATCACTTGATATTTTGTATTTCCTCCTTTCATAGTGGACCTCATAAGTAAGAAACTTTATAAAATGATCACTTGATCTTCTGGATTTCCTCCTTCCAGTGTAGACCTCAGAAGTCAGAAACTTCATGAAACTATCACTTGATCTCTCATCTTTCTGTACCATTGATCCTTGCAGAAAACAACATTGACCATCGATATTGCTCGATACCAAAATCAGACTTCAAAAAAACTTAATACTTTACCTTGTCTTTTTCCTTCTTTCTTCCTTTTTCCTTCCGTAGGATCTATTAACCATTGATCTCTTTTATGAATTTATTACTAACACTTGATCTAAATTCTTGTATGGATTCCCAATGAAATTTAACGACTATCACTAGACATTGATCTGATTTGCAGATTAGATCTGGACCGTCAACATTCTAGTTTTGTGGATAAATATTTAACTGCGGATTCAAAGGTTTACGGTTTTGATTTGCGGTTTAAATCACTGTAAGTTAACACTAATTCAAATATTTAATTGATGTATAAATCCATTCTTTAATTTTATGTTTGAATCATAACTAATAGTGGGGAACCTAACTGCACTAAGGTGTTTTTTGGATGTAATGAATAAATTAAGGTTTTCTCTTATGTAAAATGATTTCAAATGAAATGCTTACATATCTATACTCTAAACCAACATTATTATCTCAAACAACCTTCCCAAATTGGGATGCAAGGTTAGGAAATATTGACGAGATCGATACAGACAAGAAAACTTAGATAAATGCAGGAATATGTGCTAGAGTTAAAAACATAAGACTCATTCCATTACTTGCAGACTGGTAAATTCAAAATCATTCAAGTATTGAAACTGATCCATAATAGACCAACAATAACCATCTGTGCATACTTATGTTGAGATGAAAATATTAGTTACTATTATACTATCATTGTACATATCTACGATAAACAAAACACGGGTGATGGTTTTACACAAATGCATACACAACGCTTCTCGATATGTAACTGCAATTTAACAATTCACATATACATCCTACTACAACTAGAATCATTCATAAGAACACAGAGTAAGAAATTGACACCAACGCTGGGAAAACACAAGTGGAGAAGCTTTTCCTCCCAACTAACTCCTAGACAAACCAATTTACTTGCTCCAGAAACCCCAAGCTTATTCATTGAACCATAAGAGAAAAATATCTTAATGCGCCATCTCTTGCATTTGACAAATGTTTATCTTCGTCCAATGCTAGCCTCATGTTTCTCATGGACATACTATTAAATAGTATTTTTCCCAAGTCTTGGTCATTTATGAGCCTCCTTCTCTTTAGCAAATCAACTAGGAGTGCATGTCATGTTTCCACCCCTCATCTCGACAATGGAAAGGATGATACCAACAATATTGTTGCTGTAAAATGGGAGATATAGCCCAATTAACATGATAATAAAAATGAATTGAATTAAAAACATACATAGATGCAATATACATGAAATAAACAACGAAATAAAGCCACATTCATTCAAGCATTCACCATGTTCATAGTAATTCATAAATCAAATATAGTTGTGGAAATTAAATACACAAAGAATACTTATCTTGAGAAGAAGCTTCCCCATAGCTTGCTATGTCGCTGCAACATTCCACCCAACCATAGGCCAGTGTGCTCATCAATATCATAGCATCACTTCCACCCCTGACTTGTGAATGATTCCATGAGGAACTAGAAAAAAAAACAGGTTCACACATAGACAAAATTGTACATCCATAGTCAATCCAACACATCATTGGGTTTCAGACTGTCCAACCAAGCCAATATGGAATTTTGTTTTACAGGATGCTACGAAAAAAACCAATAACATGGTTTCCTTGGAGTTACTTAGCCAAGGCAACAATCACATCGAACATAGCCATCCATCTACCATATGGGTTTCTTGGACTTACTCAACCAAACCAACACAAGGATGCACTTCATAGCAAAATACCATTACTAGGTATGGACAAAAGCGTCCTTAAAATCCAAAATGAAAATGGAAATAAGGGAAAACAACCCTATGATATAAAACTCGATTTGAGAGACATATATGGCTTCACATGGGAAACAATGACTTCTTTAAACCACGAAACTTGGTTCTCTTCTTCCCATTCGCTGAACAATAACACAAATAGAATTTTAGGCATGAAGGAATGCGGAGACAACATAAAAACATAGGGGAAAGACACAACATACTCCATTTGCACAAGGGAGGTAAAACAACCTCTGAAACCCCCAAATCGGGCATCACTTAGCCATAGAAAAAAATAAGATCCACAGTGGTGGAGGAATGAAGAAAACAACCAAAATTGTGAGGGAGAATACCCCAACTAACTCCAGCTGCGTGAGAGAGACCAACCTCCATGACAATGGGTGAGGAACGAAAGATATGGTTCAATAATGGCATGGGAATGCATTTCCAATTGTTTACTTTCCCAAGAAGTCAAAAACATGTTTTCCAAAAATGGGTGGCTTCCCAAATTCGAATTTTACCTCTATACCTTTCCCATTCCAAGGAAATAAATTCTTTAACCACTTCTAGATGACTAGACACAAAAGGAAAAACTGGGTAGATGACAACTTTATGGGGTTTTTCCTTTGACATTTATCTTTTCCCCATTGGCTCAAGGGTTTGAATAATCCCCAACCCCCCTATTCCTTGTGAAATCATGCCCCCATCTCTTTAACGTTGCGTTGCATAGATAGTTATGGTGTTTTTATAAATTTTCATTTAACATGATGTGTCAAACATATTGTTCCTGGATAGCACATAAACCATCCTCATCGATTTTAATTATCGAAACATAAAATACTAAATCCATGGTGGGGCCTTTGCCTTGAGCTCCATGCCACGATTTATTAAGTCTATTTACATCATATACAATTCAATACCATGGGGTCCAAATCAGGGTGTTATAGTGTATACCTATCTTTTAGGGATAATTCCTCTTGCATCTGGAGTTCTCACTTGGTGGTCTCAACCATTTATCATTTCCCTCTTATGGGTAAACAAAGACTCTTTCAATAAATATTTCCACTTGTGTTCTCCTTCAACAATTTTAATTAATAAGGATTTTTTTATTATAAAATTGTTTTTTTCTTAACCTCCTATCAAAGAATAATAAAATAATAATCAAAGTAATTTCCAACATAATTAAAAAATGTTAAATGAGGGCTTATTACTTATACCTCCCCTTGAAAGATAACATAGTCCTTGGTGTTATAAACTTTTATTTTATTCATCCATGTCAACCTCTCAGAATAAGCCTCGATATGCCTCTTGCATATTACATTCCATCTCCCAAATATCTTCTTATGTCCTAAGGTGCTTCCATTGCACCTTTACTTGTCCAATGGTACAATTCAAGAGTAAAAGTTATATCCTATTGAGAATGTGCTCCGGTCCCACTTAGAACTCTCCCTCTGGTTCCACTTGGATCACATTCTAGTCAATCACATGAGAAACATCATGAACATATATTTTCAATATACAAACATGAAACAATTTATGTACTTTAATACTGGGTAATAGGGCTAACTGGTATGCAATCGACCCTACTTTAGCTAGTATTTCAAATGGCCCACAATATCTCGGTGCTAATTTCTTGCACTTTCCCAATGTCAAGGTACTTTTATTGGGATTTACCTTTATGTATACACTGATCAACCACCTGGAAATATGTAGGAGTTCTTTTTAATTCGGCATAACTTTTCTTCGTGTCCTAGGAAGCCTTAAAATTGTGTTGCACCCATTTCACGGTTAGTTCCATGTCTTCTAATAAATCAGGTCCTAACATTAATCTATCAACGAGATTTATCCATGATATTGGAGTATTACACCTATTCCCATATTAGATTTCAAATGGACTCATACGTGTAGAAACTTAGAAATTATTGTGATAAGCAAATTCAACCAAGTGTAGGTAGTTTTCCCACTTACCTAGTTTTTCCATAACATGCATTCTTAGTGTGTCCTCTAGAGTGTGGTTTACTCTTTAAATATTCCCATCCATTTCTGGATGATATGAAGTACTGAAATTTAACTCGGTACCCAAGCCTTTAAATAGGGTTTTCCGGAGATTACCTCTAAATTTCACATCTCTATCTAAGACTATCACTTTCCATATGCTGTGTAACCTCAATATTTGTTTCATGAAGATGTCTGCCATATTAACAACTTTGTAGGTAGAATTGATAGCTATAAAATGAGCCTCTTTCCCTAATTTTTCAACCACATCCAATATGGAATCATAATTTCTAAAATTCTTGGGAAGTATGGTGATGAAATCCATACTAATGGTCTCCCACTTCCATTATGAAATGGGTAGTGGCTGCAAAAATCCCGAGGGATGTTGCTGCTCTGCTCTAACTTGCTGACATTTCAGGAAGCGAGCTAAG
Source organism: Pseudotsuga menziesii (assembly GCA_001517045.1). Lineage (NCBI taxonomy): Eukaryota > Viridiplantae > Streptophyta > Pinopsida > Pinales > Pinaceae > Pseudotsuga > Pseudotsuga menziesii. The sequence continues at coordinate 239,505 of LPNX010475482.1, forward strand.
TATTCAGCTACTTCCTTCTTCATGTTTGGACAAAAGAAGTCATTTCTAATCATGGTAATCATTTTATGATAACTGGGGTTCCCCAAGTAGGGTCTTTTATGCATTTCATCCATGACTGTCAATTTAATTTCATTTATGTTAGATATATACAACCTGTTTTTATACAATAATAGCCCTTGTTGGTTTAGGATAAAGTTGGTTTTTACTTGTTCTTGTTCATTTTTAATAGTAATTTCTTCTAACCTATGATAATCTCCATCATCATTTCAAGTACTTAAAATCTAATCTCCTAGATATGTTTTGTAACTCCTTATCGCACACAGAAAATTTGCATGTCGACTCAAAGCATCTACTACTTTATTTTCTTTTCCCTTTATGTGCTTTATTTTGAGGTCATACTCACTTAGAAAGGACGAGTGTCTGTTTGTCTTGCATTCAATTTTCTTTTATCAAATAAATATTTAAGGCTTATGTTGTTTGACGTAACTAAAAAATTTCTCCCAATTAAGTAATGTCACCATATTTTTTTAAGGCGTGAATTATAGAAACGAGTTCTAGATCATGTGTCACATAATTCTTCTCATGATATTTTAGTTTTCTATATTCATAGGCTAAAAACATAATTATCCTGTACTAATACTCCAACTAACACTTAATTGTAAGCATCAGTACATGCGACAAAATCCTTGAATGTATTAGGATTTTTAAGATTGGGGCGGTGGTTAACTGGTGTTTTAATTTATGAAATTGTTTCCTTGCACTTTTCAGTCCACTCAACATTTTTCCCTTTCTTTTCCAAATAAGTTATGAAATAGACAATATGAGAAAATCCTTCTATGAGCTTCTTGTAATATCCAATAATTCCCATAAATGATATGATGTGAGATACATTTTTAGGAACCAACCATTTGATGATGGCCTTTACCTTCTCTGGGTCGAATGATAATCCTTCCTTGGAATCTATGTGTCCCATGTACTAAATGTTTCCTTTGAAAAAGTAACACTTATTGAAATTTGCATAAATATGTTGTTTTCTTAAAACTTGCAAAACTATTCTTAGATATTCTTCATGTTCTTGTTCATTCTTAGAGTAGATTAATATGTCGTCAATGAAGACAACCACAAATTAATCCTGATAGTTGCTTAAGATGTTTTTCATTAAACACATGAACACACTAGGTTCGTTTGTAAACCCAAAGGGAATCACAACACACTCATAGTGATTGTAACGGGTCCTAAATGTTGTTTTAAAAATGTCTTCATAAGTTTATTCGCACTTGATGATAGCTCAATATTAAATCTATCTTTGAAAAGATAGTTTCCCCACAAAAGTGATTGAACATATCATCTATCCAAGGAAGCAGGTAATGGTTAGTAATAGTCATTTTGTTTAGTTCCCTGTAATCTATACATAATCTAAGTGTACCCTCTTTATTTTTCAAAAACAAGACCGATGCTCCCTAGGGAGACACATTTGGTCGAATGTACTGTTTATCAATTAGTACTTGTAACTATGATTTTAGTTCTTTGGGTTTGATTATGTTCATTCTATATGGATATTTCGATGTTGGTACCTCTCCCTATATCAAATCTATTGTGAAGTCTATATCCCCGTTTGGAGGAAGTACAGGTAGCTCTTTCGGGAAAATATCTTTGAACTCCTTTAAAACAGGCATGTCTTCCAGTTTAGGTTTTATATTGTTTTCCTTATCATTCATTATATATACTAGAGATACTTTACATCTCTTTCTTACTAATATATTCATTTACAGATCAAATATTTCTCTTATGGTTACCTTCCTAGGAATTCCCTTCACTTTTAGACTATTTCCATTATTATCAATACATGTAAATGTTTGATCAAAACAGTTTAGCAAAAATTTGTGCTCTTCAAGCCAATCCATTCCTATCAACAAATCATAAGATCCTAAATGAAATATATTTACATTCACATGTGTAAGAAAATCATTCAAAATTATCTTGCAATTTCTAACAATTCTAGTAACCTTTCTTTTTATACCCATTGCTAACTGTACAGGCCATGACTTATCAAACCTTTTAGGTACCAAATTGCATAAACCAACTACTCTAGGTGAAATATAACTCAGGTTTGCACCTGGATCAATCAAGATAGAGATAGGTTGATTGTTTACCATACCTTGAATTTCCACCATGGAAGTCTGGTGGCCTTCTTTCCGATTTTCCAGTGCAGCGCAGATTCCCGGCATGCTTCTAGGCATATCCCCAAATGTAACTGCTTCCTGGATAGAATGGGCATTAAATTTCTTCTTCCTTGCTGGAAAGTCTTTAAGGTAGTGTTTCTCCCCACATTCCCAACATTTTAAGGGTTCTTTTTATGATGGATTTTTATTAGGAATAGTTACCCACGGTACTACAGAATCCTGAGGTTTAAAAACTTTGTAATTGTTACCTTGATACCCTCTGTGATTATTTCCTATGTTTTCATGGTACTTATTTTGTTTTCCTTTAGAATCAAAATTATTTGGAATTTGATTTTTCCAAGATGGTGTACTTTCTCTTTTTTTTTTGGTCAAAAATGACGTTGGGCTTCCTCATCACTTCCTCTAGTGTATTGGGATTGTCATATTCAATCTGTTCTTTAAATGTGAGGGGAAAGAAGCTAAGGAAACACTAGATCTATGGCTTCTCATCAATTATGTAAGGGACATAACAAAGTAAGATTAAGAACTTACTATAGATTGCTTTCATTTTCATGGTCCCTAACCTTATTTCATAAAACTCCTTGGCTTTTTATTCATAATACCGTTCAGATTAATACTTTGTTTTAAACAACTTCTTCAAATTTTTCTAGGTTGCATACCTTTTTTTATAGCATTAACTTTCTTTATATCTTTCCACCAAATATATGCCTTTCTAGTGATATTATAAATGGAAATTTTTTCTTCCACCTCTTCTGAGTAATTATATATCTCGAATTATTTTTTCATACCGGGCAACGAGTCCTCTTTCTCCTCTCCCTTGTCGATTTCCCCATTAAACATGGGTGGTTTGATTTTTTTTAACTCCTAAGATATTTCCTCATAGGGTCGATACTTTTTATTCCTTTGTATTTTTTGTCACTTCTTTCGCTCGACTCTTGAGGTTTTCTATGATGTTTCACTGACTCTTCACTTTGAAGTGTCAGAGGTATTGCTAAAAAATTTCAGCTTCCTACCCTTATGTTTATTTTATGGAGAGGTTTCTAGAAGTTCGTGATCAAAATCCTTATTTTTATCTTTTTCTTCATTATGGATTTTTGCTAACATGATAGTGTTTAATTCTTGAGCCTTCAGAATTCACTCACGGAATCAATCAAGCTGTCGATTTCAAAAATATTAGCCTACCCCTCCTGATAATCAAGAAGATGATGAAGTCAGACGAGCATGTTAGGATAATATCTACATATTTGCAGAGGCTCCGATGGTTTCTTCCAAGGGATGTGAGATGTTCATTAATGAACTTACTCTTAGGTCGTGGAATCATATTGAAGAAACCAAGTGACGATATTTGCAGAAAAATGATATAGCCACGACAATAACTAGAACTGATATTTTTCGATTTTCTAATCGATATTTTCCCAAGAGACGAGTTGAAGGAGGATCACGTAATCAATCTTGGAACCCCTAAATCTTCCCTCACAGTTGCAAGCAGCAGTTCTAATGCCAGTGGTCATAATTCTTTCAGTTATTATTATTTACCCAACTAGCACTATGGGCCTAGTGGAGTACTGATTGTTAGGAAACCCATGGATCCTGCTATTCATATGTAGAATATGTTGCGGCTATGTTACGAGAAACGAGAAACGGGAAATTAAACGAGAAACGGGAACGATACGAGAAACGAAGTTTCCAAGTTTCACACTTATAAGAAACGAGGAGAGAGAAAAACAAAAAAATTGAATTAATTAAAATATATAAATTAAATATTGTGACAATTTACAAATTTTAGTACTCGACTTAGTTCGGCATTTCAAACTCCAAGCTCCAACCACCTTCACCCAGTTAATTTTAGGCTTAGAGGAGACTCCAGGTTCGTCCAACCGGAAATTGAAGAATGGAAAACAATTCACTGTAGGTTTAAAGCGGAAAACATAGTTCTTGCGAAATCATAAATTTACCTATTTTTACCTATTTTGCAAATGGATGGCTTTTAGATTGCAAAATTTACTTATTTTGAGAGAGGGCTTTTTTAGATCTAAAATTGCATCTTAAAAGTTTTTTCAAATAGACCGGACAAGCCAACCAACATGGTCGATCGCTTGTTTGGGTGGGCACTTCGACTTTTAGTATTTACTTGATCAGTCTACATTTTCTTGTATCTTTTTACTGTTACCAACTATCTGCTTACTTTATCATGCCCCGAACAGCAGGCAGCCGACCTTCATCGACCTTAGAGCTCTTGGATTGACTGACCGCCTTCCTCTAGACAACATGAATAGATAATATACGTAACAGACCTGCCCTATAACTTGCTTTCAGAGATACTTGGAACTTCAGCTGAAATCCTAGGAGAGGGAGGGAGTGCTGAGGTACCAGTCCTCTAGCAATAGCACGATCTCAACTCTACTTGCCGCACTACCAATCAAAAATCTAAAAATTAAACCCCGAAATTAACGAGTTCAAAAAAACTGAAATTTGTTTTTTTATAAAACACTCGGAGAAACGTTGCGTTTTTTAAGAAACGGATTTTTGGCTGCAGAAACCAAAACGGCAGTAGAAAACAGCGTTTTCCGTCTAGTTCACGTTTCTATAACGTTTTCTGTGAGAAACGTACACCAGGGTCACGTTTCTGGTAACATAGTGTTGCGGCAGGGAGATATGCATGGAGACTAATCAAGGTCGTCCCATTCTGGTTAAAAGCATGGCCTAATTATGAGTCGGTTCATGGTTGCATATTCTTTTCTTTTATTATCAGAAATGGTTGTTCGTTTGTAAGCTGATTATCGTGCAACAAATCAACTACCCCGTGGTATTTCTCTTCTCTTTCTCCTTCCAATATTATGAATTCGAATTCTGCAAATTTTTTTTTATGATTTCGATTCTACCCTATAAATATATTGTTCCTCTCTAACAAAGACGCAGGTAGAAGTTGTAAAGTTATATATTTGTTTTAAGTTTTTCCATAGCATTTATGTAAATAGCTCAATTATCATTTTCCTTTCATGGATTTCATGGTATGGAAGAACTTTTTCTCTCGATTTTCTGATGGATGCAGAGATTTTAAAAATATAAAGTCTAAACTGAGTTTATGACCTAAGTTAAACTTGGTTAGGCATGTATAATTATTTTGGATTCGATCTCGCTGGCATCGAAAAGACTTCATATCTATTTTGATTCCCAATAGGTAAGGTATCTACACAAAATTCCATAAATAATGTACAAAAACATGTTATTGGCTTAGTAAAATAATATGAAGCATTTGAGTTTTTATTGGAAATCCATCAATGATGTATATAAACATATTAATGGTTCAGTAAATTAATGTGAATCATTGAGTTTTTATTGGAACTTCATCAATGATATATATATAAACATGTTATTGGTTCAGTAAAATAATGTTAAGCATTGAGTTTCTAGAACATAGTGTAAAAATATGAATGGAGACAATCGAGTTACCTTCGAGTAAATATAAATTTTATTTATAAAAATTACTGTAACTCCAAGAAAACGGTGTTCTACTAAGATATGTATGATCTTATTTTCTAAGACATAATACATACGTTTGTGTTAGGCCATAGATTTGATATGGAAATATGATTTAAAAGATGTAGTTAGCATGTGGTTCTTGTGTGAACCCAGATTTCATTAAATTTGGACTCATTCCTAGTTTAAGATGGATTTTTAATAAGATTAAGAAACATTTCCATGAGGTTTGGTAACATAAGATTGAAGTTAACACAAATATGTATTCTTTTATAGTATTAAGCCTCATAGACTTGTGGCCTCACGATATTTAAAATCCAATTTAAACTAATAAAGTCAAATTTAATAAATGGTGTTTATCAGACTATTTTTCCAGAACTTTTAATGTTAATTTTATATATTATTTTAAATTACAAAAGCGAATGAAGCCCTACAATTAGAAGGTTGAGTGTTCGGACCTCCTATAAGGGTCTTAACAATCAATAAACTTTTTCTTTAGTGTGTAGGCCTTTTTCTGCTCAACTAATCAAAATTTAGCATGCCTTCAGTTCCCTTTCAAGCATCTCTTTCACTAATTTTAGCTTCCCAACCAATTTTCATAGATAAAATAGTTGATGAAAAAGGACATCTATCTAGCTTTGAAATCAATGATAGTGTATGAATGGATATTGAGATCATAAACAATCATATGGTTTTCTCAATACCTCGAATAATAGGCTTTGCAGACGGCCACCTGGAGAAGACAACAACTGCAATCCACTCATCTCAGTGATACAATTGATAGACTTCACTGAAGTTTGGAACAATTCGCCATTTTTTTGTCCAACCATCCTAATGCCACACACCTAAATTGTGACAAAAAAGTTGAGATATGTGGTTAGAAACAAGATGGACATCTTTGCAAAGTTCAATAAATCACAATGACCTAAAATACAATTCTAGAGCTTTAAGTACCTACAGTTGATTAGGGTGGAACATTACGGAAAAGGTTGTCAGCTAGGCACCACACACGAAGCCCATACCCAAGAGGTTCTTTCTTCGCCAAATCTCTCCCCAAGTCTCTAAATTGATTGTGCATTCTTATATAATTTTCAGTGTTGATCTCCACAAGAAATTTATACTCAATATTCATAAGACCATTATTCCCTCCCACCTAGATCCATCCCATATTCGTATTGTTGTGTCCTTCCTTCTTCCTATAAAAAAAACATGCAATGCCTGCGGATATCTTTTCTCCTCTTCTTTAAGACTATCGTAGCTAATTCTTAGTCTACTTTACTTTGTATATCTCCTGGAAGTTCGAATTTGAATATTTTTCGCAGCTGGGCTTCCCAATGCTCCAAATCCTTTTTCCCATGAAGAAGCCTACCAAATACTTTGAGAGACAAGGGCAATCCAGCCCATAAATCCAAAAACTTTCCAACCACCTTTTCAAATCCTACAATAGGAAAATGTTGGTTGAAGACGTGTAAGCAAAAAGGGAGCTGAGAATGTTCGCCATCCAGGTCTGTCATATTATAAATGGATGGCATTCCAATTCCTGAGGCTCTAAAAACTTCCTTATTGTGGGATGTCACTATAAATAAGCTTCCAGAATAAAGGACTTCTTTCCCCGGTGAAAAAAATGCAAGCAACTAGTAAACATGATCAACGTCATCTAAAATTATAATTATAAGAGATTGAGAACTTGACAAAGAGCGTCTCAAAATCCGTGTACCTTCATCAATGCTATCAATGACCACAACATTTCTCATCAATTCCTTATAAAGTTTAGTGTGCAAAGATGTTAAAGATCTCCTAGCTGCAACTTCTCTTATCTCGGGAAAAAGAAAGACCGATTGTACCCTGTCCTCTTGCTATTAAAGAGACTCTTCACAAGGAATTTATATTTTAATTTTTTTAGAACGTAATTGAAATTTGTTTCAAGAAAAAGACAAGAAATTTATATTTTAAGTTTTTCAAGGATAAGAATAAATGAAGGATAAGAATAAATGAGAGTGAAAAGCATAATATTATTGTATTTGGATTTTTTTTATTTTATAAATATATTTTTATAAGTGAGAAAGAGTTAACTGAACAAGTTATGATGGGATATTAGAGCTAAGAATAGGGCTTCTTTTTTTCAAGTGAAAGGGGAAAACCACCCTTCATGCATGGATTCAAGTGTTATTGGGATCTACGTGTATGTTTTGGTCATGTAATTCTGTGTGAAGGGAAAAGGTAAAAATAAATTTAATGGAATTGTTAAGTCTATCAAAACTTGTGTTCTGTGTGCTACAATATGTGCAGAAAGAGGTTGGGTTTTGCATCCATTAGGTCATGAAAATTAACCAACAAGCTAAAAAAATGAAACAAATGATTTTCTTATGGTGTCAACCTTATTTGGCCATTAAATGATCTAGATTATAAGAGGACCCATGAAAATGGTCGACATGAAAAATGGTGTCGCTTGTGCAAATTTTTATGTGCAGAGTTTTTTATGTCTCTCGTAGTTCAAGTTTCAATTTGAAAGGTATAGATTCTCCATATACAGCTAGGTCTCAGTTTCAAAGTTATAGTTCCTCCACGTGTAGGGGTTTAGAGGTTGTCTAAAGCTAAGTAAAAGTTCGAAAAATCCTATAACTATGCCCCTTGGATTTTTGGACTTTTTTTGCTTTGTAAGATTTCATTGGCATTCAAAGGATCCACTCTAGAAGATTGACTTATTCATGGAATGTTTTCAAATTTAAAACTTCATGTACAAAAGTCTTTTGGAGGGAACTTATTTTCACTTATGTGGCCATTTAGAAGTTTGATGTAAGATATTTTCACTTATTTCCCTAGACTTGCTTTCATTTCATAAACTTATATTATCTACACACAACTTTCTCTTATTTTTTTAAACATATAGAATTTATCTTTGGTGTTTCATTTAGCTGGCCTTAATAAAAACAAACTTTTACACTTAACCACCGTTAAAGAGAAGTTTTTAAAGATCTTAATCAAGATGCATTTCAGCATTATTAATCAAGATGCATTTAAGAATAACACGATACCACAATTACTAAATCAATCATCTCGTTCCCTTAAATTCCTATAGGCATAATTAGCATAATATTTGTTTCCTTAAGGGGCATTCGAGGTTCTAGAATTCATTATGCATTCAAAAACATGATTTGAGCACTAGTATTCATAAAAAAAAATCAACCAAAAAATCCAAAACATTTAACAAATAAACTACTCCTTAATTAATTAGTTTAAAAAAGTAAAAAATCCCAATACTTAGAACAACTTAGATGTGAATATAATTTATTATTTTTTATAAAAACTATTTAAATATAAAATTAATATATATATATATAGAATGGAGAACCCTCTAAATATCACCAACCAATTAGATGGAAAGTGATCAACCGTGATATTTTTGTGGTATTCTCCATCCGCCATTGATACAGTTGTGCTAATTTATTTATTTATTAATTAAGCAATATAGAGATTCTGTTTACTGGATTTGTTGTTTTTATTTTGTACAAGAAACTTATATATATATATTGTGATGCCATCTTCTCGAACGAAAGTACAGGGAATGGAAGGCTCTCCCAGTCTTCGCAATATTAGGAAGCGGAATGATATTGAAATGAAATATTAGATGATTTGAAGGTACCAGTAGGAGAGAAACGTGGAAATGAAATTATTGCCGACTCCGATGACAGTGAGAGCGTTCAGGAGCACTTTATCTCGAGCTAGTCTTCAGATCTATGACAGATAAATGAAATAGGTTTAGCCGACATCCAAACGGTTCATGTCAACTATGGTCAGAATGCCGTCAAGATTGCAATGGCTGAAAACATTGATACTATTTTGATGCGAACTATATATGATTGGAGCCGTGCTGATAGAAATGTTTGTGTGGAGCCTGCAAATAGTATTCCTGGTTTTATGTTCCACTCGACTGCCCTGCCTGAGTGTCTACCTCTGAGAACATTACGAGAGACCGGTCTTTGTAACATGTTTCATTAAAATGGTTTTCTTGCACGGTTATCGCATTTCTGTTTGGAATATTACTGTATTGTTGCATGCACTAACGGCATATTAGTTATCGTAGATCAAACCTAAAATATAATTTCAGCCGAAACGATAAAATTTATTTTAAGCGTATTCTTCGACATTTTAAATACCGTAAATATCATCATTTGAATATCTTAATTTATGTTAATCCTGGCCATTCATTAATTACCATGAATCCATTTAAAGCGTAAGTTGTATAATTTTAATGAATGCAAATGTGTAAAATTATAATTTATTTGATTGAGTTATTTTTTGATAAACTATAATGTATAACTTGATTTCTTAATTTTTTATAAACTATAATGTATAACTTGATTTCTTAATTTACGTCACTCATTGAATGCATATTCTTAAAATTTTAGATTGAAAACTAGAATGTATATGTTTTTAATTTGAGATTGAAAGTGTTAAGCTTCTTTTTAAAATTTGAAATTAAAAGTGTTAAGCTCACTCAAAACAAAATTAGAATGTATATTTTTATATTAAACTAGAATGTATATTTTTAAAATTTGAGATTGAAAGAATGAGAAAAATACAAACAAAAAGAACATAAATAATATGTTATTGTTATATGTAATTTATTCTATAACAAAATAATATAAGTAATACATAAACTTAATGTGTGGTTGGTAAATAATTATACATCATTTAAGTGTCATTAATAAGTTATAAGTTAGTTGTTTTTTATTTTGTCTTATTTTAGTTAAATGAATTATGAGTTATCATTTATCTTTATATCAATTATTTTCTTAGAATAAATCTAAAGAATATACTTCTCATACTTATGCAATCTAGAAAAAAAAATTTCACCCAAAATTCTTAAATAAAAATACCTATGAGTGTAAATATTGAAAAAAAGATTATTGTGTTAAAATTTATAACCTTTGGAATAGCATTGATTATTCACCTTTTTAAAAATCATTTTAATACTTAGTTCAATTTAATAAAAGATACTTATTTTGGAAAAAAATTAAACATGATTTTAAACAAAAAAAAAAATTGAATTTTTAAATAATTATAATATAAGTAATAAATAAAAATCATTGAATTGCTTTATTTTACTTATGTTTTTTTTTAATTTAAATAGTGGAAATATATGGTGAGTGCATGAAGTTGGTAGACCATTTAGATGGAATTCTATATTTAGAAAAGTGTTAATGTTTTTGCCATATTCTTAGACATTGACCTATGCATGCTATAAAAAATGATAATGTGTAATACACCAAAATTAAAACAATTGTTTTATTCTTTTTGAATATTTATTTTTGAAAATATTTTTTTTGACAAGAGTGAGAAATAAATGGGTGATGCACAATCATGGACTTGTTTAAAGACACTTTAAGATGCCACATAATACTGGAAAAAAAAAACACTAAACTTTACTTTAGGTCACAATTAGGGGTACTTCCCTAACTTATTTGAAAATGAAGTAAAAAGAGAAAACATAGGTAATTGAATGCGATTTAATAATATATAGCATTTAACAAAATGTGTGTAAATGATTATAAAATTAGTTTCCATGAAATTGGGTTTTCAAATTTTCAGCACATCTTAACATATATGTTTGTACGGGTGCAGCAATATATGATGTAAATGATGTAAATTTGGAATAAAATATTGCAGACATATAAAGGACACATGGGCCTAGTGCAACACTATTTATTTAGAATTTTTCATTAATTATTGTTTTTTAATTAATTATTGAAGTCACAAAATCTTAAAATTAAAACGTTATGTGTGCGTGCAACACTTTAGGGGAAAAAATTAATGAAATCCTTTATTTCTAAATATAAGATCATAAAGCTTGACCTCGTCTAGTGCACCATATATTTTCTTGGGAAATGGTGATGGAAATAAAAAGTTATATAAAATACAATCGATGTATCTATTTTTTAAAAATCACGTGTGTCATTTAGAAAAATAATTATAAATAAATAAAACATAGTTTTGAAGGAAAAAATTACATATTCAGAATCATAAGATCGTACTCTACAATACTCTAGATTTTCATAAAAAAATATTGTGTATGTCAGAGCAAAACACACCATCTAAACTCAACATATTGATAGAGTTCTAAAAGACAAGCAATAGCCCTCATTTATTTGTCCTAGCCAATAGGTTCGGTAGTCCGAAGTTATTTTCGAACATAATGCCAAACCTTATTCACGGCGATTTTTTTTTAATTTTAAAATAACGCATATGCATTATAGCTTATTCATATCACATATGAGATATGATAAAGTTATAGCACATATGCATTTTTTCTTAACTAATTTGGTACAAGAGTAAAAAATAGTAATGGCATCCTTATCCCATTATAATACCATTAGACAACACTATGATGGACAGAAATAATTCCTCTTCTTAACGGTTAATGAAGCCATGGGTTGTGCATCCAAGAAAACAATAATTCCTCTCGTCCTTCGATCTATTCAGCTTCAAGGGAAAATTTGCAACATTAACAGAGAGATTGAAGATTGATTTATGTCAATGCTCAAAGGACGTTATAAAGTCACGAGAATGATTGTTTGGTAGCTCTTTTGGATGTAAAAAATCCAGAATGAGTACCGGTGGATCAATGTATGCTCTCATTGCAAGACGTTAGTGATGATTCGTTGATAGGTGATAGGTGAATTTAATCAACATTGCTATAGTTATATTTTTCTTTTAATCGTCATCATGTTCTTTTAATCCTTGGTTAAGTATTTCCGGTTCTTTCAATATTTGATTAAGGATGGATGGCCGAAATTCAATCAAATGGCATATATATCATAACAATATTTATCATCCTCCATGTATAGAGCCAAAGTTTTAAATTCATCATCCTCATCATCATAGTCATCATCCTCCTCCTCATCATCATAGTCATCATCCTCATCCTCATCATCATCACCATCATTATTCATCATCATTGTCATCATCATCATCATCATCATCATCATCATCATCCTCATCATCATCACCCTCCTCCTCCATCATCATCATCATCATTGTTCATCGTCATCATCATCATCATCATCATCACCATCATCATCCTCATCGTCACCGTGATCGTAATCATCATCATCATGACCATCCTCATCATCATCATCACCACCATCATCATCCTCCTCTTCATCATCATCATCGTCATCGTCATCATCACCCTCATCCTCATTTTCATCATCATCATCATTGTTCATCGTCATCATCATCATCGTCATCATCATCATCGTCATCATCATCACCATCATCATCCTCATCACCACCATCATCATCATCATCATCATCATCATCACCATCCTCATCCTCATCATCCTCCTCATCATCATCATCCTCATCCTCATCATCATCACCCTCATCCTCATCATCATACATCATAGTCATCATCCTCTTGATAATCACCATCATCATCATCATCATCACCACCCTCATCCTCATCCTCATCATCATTGTCATCGTCATCATCATCCTCACCCTCATCCTCATCATCCTCCTGATTATCACCATCATTGTTCATCATCATCATCATCATCATCATCGTCATCATCATCATCATCATCATCATCATCACCACCCTTATCCTCATCATCATCATCATCATCATCACCATCATCGTCCTCCTCCTCCTCACCATCATCATCACCAGCCTCATCATCATCATTATCATTGTCATCATCATCATCATCCTCACCATCATCCTCATCATCATCATCATAGTCATCCTCCTCCTCATCATCATTGTTCATCATCATCATCATCATCATCATCATCCTCACCATCATCCTCATCATCATCATCATAGTCATCCTCCTCCTCATCATCATTGTTCATCATCATCATCATCATCATCCTCATCCTCATCATTATCATCATAGTCATCATCCTCCTCCTCCTCATCATAATTTTCGTCAACCTCATCATCATCATCATAGTCATCCTCCTCATCCTCATCCTCATCCTCATTATCATAGTCATCATCCTCATCGTAATGATTATCATCATCATCATCATCATAATTATAATCAGTGTCATCATCCTCATCATCATCATGGTCATGATCATCAACATCATTATCATCATCACCCTCATCCTCATCCTCATCATCATAGTCATCACCCTCGTCCTCATCATCCTCATCATCACCCTTATTCTCATCCTCATCATCATAAACCTTGTTCATCGTCATCATCATCATCATCACCACCATCATCCTCATTGTCACCATCATCATCATCATCATCATCACCATCCTCATCCTCATCCTCATCATCATCATCACCCTCATCCTCATCATCATCATCGTAGTCATCATCATCCTCATCATCTCCATCATTTTCCATCATCATCATCATTGTCATCATCATCATCATCATCATCATCATCATGATTGTTATCATCATCATCATCATCATCACCCGCATCCTCGTCATCATCATCATAGTCATCATCCTCCTCCTCCTCATCATCACCATCATTGTTCATCATCATCATCATTGTCATCATCATCCTCACCATCATCATCCTCATCCTCATCATCATCCTCACCATCATTGATCATCATCGTCATCATCATCATCACCATCATTGTTCATCATCATCGTTACCATCCTCCTCCTCATCATCATCATCACCATACTCATCCTCATCATCATCATCGTCATCATCACCCTCATACTCATCATCACCATCATGGTCATCATCATCATCATCATCATCATCATCACCCTCATAGACATCATCATCATCATAGTGATCATCCTCCTCCTCATCACCATCATTTTTCATCATCATCATCATTGTCGTCATCATCATCATCATCATCTTCACCCTCATCATCATGATCATCATCACGACCCCCATCTTCATCATCATCATCATCATCATCATCATCATCATCATCACCCTCATCAACATCACCCTCATCCTTATCATCATCCTTATCATCACCATCATAGTCATCATCATCCTCATAACCATCGTCGTCATAGTCATACTATTCATTATAGAAGTTTAACATATTTCAGTCCAAGTTTGAAATGCATTTGATATTTGATAAGCATACATAAATGTAAATTGCATATTTAGTGAGCACTAAATCACATATTCGATATATCCCATATGCACTAAATCGCATATGTGATATATCGCATATGCATTTTGGAGATCATGTAAAAGACATGCCCGTTAATTAAAAAGCATTGTATCAATATCACATATGCGATATATCGAAGGTGCGTTATATCACATATGCAATATGTGTTGTATAAAAAAATTTGGGTTGCATGTTGTGGGCTAGGTTTACTATAGAAAAAGACATGATTCGTCTGAACCCGTGTACATAGAACTGTTAAACGTGCAATTTAATCATTACTTACATAATTCCATAGTTTTGTACAGGTTTGGGTGGATTTCAATGGGGAATGTACGTAATAGAGGTCAAAAGTCAGTAAGGAAGGTACTTACACTGGAAGTAGCAGAAAATAAAAAAGAAAAAAAGAGGGAATATTCAAGAAATTGTTAGCATTCATTATATGAGCAATAGTTCCCATTCCCCCTCAATAGATACCTGACGTAGAGGCTAAGGAAGATAATGCAACATTAAAGGAAGTTGGTTATATGGAATTTGATATTATTGATCCATTAGTAAATGGAAAATCTTGTGAAGAGTTCAATAATTATGTTACTCCCAATGCAAATGTGACTCGGCAACAACCATGGTTGGTGGTTCAATCTCCTAATCAAAGTTTTCAGCCTGTAGTGGATGTAAACGTCACTCAAACGTTTCAAACATCAACAAATTTTGCATCAAAATGAAAGAGAACTCATAAAGGAATAAAGGTGGATGAGAGCAAATTGACTTCCATGGAAGGTAAGGTGGCTAAACACACTATCCTTTGTCATTGTTCTCAAATAATGAAACAATATTTTGATAACAAATCAGAAGCCAATAAATACCAATTGTTTTTAGCTTTTCTTAAATCTATAAATATGGCAACTGTTAGAAGAAATTTAGGCATAAGAAAAATGAATAATATCAAATCAAGTAATCACATTGTTAAATCTCTTGCTGCTGCATTCACATCGATTGGTAAAAAAAACTCGTTCACAATACTGTAATGTGGCTTGTCGTGTATTGGCTGAGTCAATTGTATGTAGATCCACAAGAAAACATCGTTTACTAAAATGCACATTACAAATTGTGCCTTTACATCCAAAGACACTTAAAAAATACTCAGTAAGAAGAGACAACCTTGATGTAGAGGGAAAAATGGAAACATTATGGGCATTTAGAGGTAGGTTGCCCCCCAAACACATGAAGTTAGTCGAAGCAGTGAAGCGCCTAGTGCAAACCTTTTTGCATGATAACACTAGGCCTTTTTCTAACATGAAGGATGTGTTGATGTTAGATTTTAAACATTAAGCTAGCATATCATTAGGATCTTTAACTGAGAGAACAACAAGCACAACAATCAAACACAAGAGACAATGAACACAATGTTTTTCCTCAGGGAAACCATAAATGGAGAAAACCCCGCAACTTCCTTAGAGATAGAATCAGCACCAAAGTGAAACCCAAAAACAGTAAGATGATCTCCTGATAGTAGTAACCTCTTTTTTCCTTGCCCCGGTGTCTTTCTCTTCCTCTACTATAGGCTACAACTGAGTGTGAGTGAGTGTGTGTTAAATAGAGAGGCTAGCTCTCTATTTATACTAATTCCTAACTTGACTAAACCCAACTAGGGACAACTTCACTAGGTGGGTCTAATAATCCTAGTGCCTCGGAACTGCAGGGATTTTAACCCTTAAACAATACGAGAGTTAACCACCTTGACTTGACATGACTTGTTTACACTATAGAAACTTCCAAATATGAACATCGGGGCATGACATGACTCAAGTACATTACAAATACATCCCGGAATAAACATCGGGTTACAATACATAAGAAATACAAGAATACATTCTGAAGTTACAATTACATTGACACTCCCTCTTAACTAGGAAGGTATTCCCTCGACACAATTTATCAGCACAAGTCTTCTTCTTTGTATCATCTGGATCATGATCGATTCTTTGTCATCTTCACCTTCAAGTCATCTCTATCTTCAAGTCATCTTCATCTTCAAGTCATCTTCATATGGATCTGGATCATCGTCACTGGATCTGGATCATCCCTTGATCTGGATCATCTCTGGAGCATCATCTCTGGATCTGGATCATCCCTCGATCTAGATCATCTTTGCTGGATCATTAAAACTGAATCTTCACGAGTGCTATCTCATGATTATTCTCGTCACAGGAAGTTCTACAAAACCAGCCCTTTTTCATGCTGGTTCTAGGCCTACCATCCATGCAGGTATTTTCCAGCACTTATATATGACCCTAAGTTATAATGGCCTGCCCAACACTTATATATCATCATGTAGGGACCAATCCTATAATCATATCACAAATACAACGCCTAGCACTCACATCTGACCATGTGGGAACACCTCCCACAACCCTGTGAGAAAGGCCTAGCACTCACATCTGACCATGTGGGAACACCTCCCACAACCCTGTCAGAAATGCCTAGCACTCACATCCGTCAAGCAATGATCGAAAAGGCCCAACACATACACTTGGCCATACGAGGAACCAATCCTCCATGCCAAAAGGATATGCACTTACATTTGACAACCAATGTCAGAAAGGCGTAGCACTTATATTCGACCATGCAAGGAACCAATCCTTCATGCCGAAAGGGCTCTGCACTTGCATCTGACAACCAATGTCAAAAGTTCATGCACTCACATTTGATCATGTAGGAACCAATCCTATAGTCCTATCAGAATGGCCCCCAGTCCCAGACTGAGCTACCTAGTAACTGACCAGGCGCCTCCATTCCTTGAATGGAATTCATTGCTTACTTTTGATCATGTAGGAACAAATCCTACAGTAACACCAAAATGGCTCAGCACTCACATCTGACATGGAAGGAACCAATCCTCTCACCATGACAGAATGGCTCAGCCCTTACATCTGACCATGGAAGGAACAAATCCTCTCACCATGTTATAATGGCTATGGGTCTCATCATTTTTCCTTAGAGGAAACCTAGATTTGGAGAACACCAAGCTTCTCCCTAAAGTACTTGAACTTCACCCTAGCCAATGGCTTCATCAACACATCATCTATCTGTTCCTCCGTCGCAACATACTGGAGCTTCACTGCTCCCCTCTGCACCATATCCCTGATATAGTGATACTTGATCTTGACATCCTTTGACTTGTCATGGAACACTGGATTCTCTGACAACTTCACACAACTCTGGTTGTCACAATATTTACAAGTAGCATCCATCTGGAGATCAAATAAATTAGACAGTAGCTTCCATAGCCATACTGCCTCACAACTAGCTGAACAAGTTGCAACATACTCTGCTTCAGCTATACTCAGTGCCGCACAAGATTGCTTCCTACTAAACCAAGAGATCACACCTAATCCCATACTAAAGCAACAACCTAAAGTGCTCTTGCTATCAATGGCATTGCCTGCCCAATCTGAATCAACATAACCCTCCAGGTTAATCTTATAATTCACCTTATACTTGATCCCATAGTCAATTGTACCCCTCAAGTACCTCAAAATATGCTTTGTAGAAATCAAGTGAACATGTCTAGGATATGTCAAGAACTGGCTTGTTGCCACCTTTCACACACCTGGGTCACGTGGCAGAAATCTTCAAGCCACTCGGTGTGTCCTTGGGGGCAAGTCTCAAGTCAAGGCTGTCAACTTGTTCTTGACTCCTCCGTTTAGGCTCAACTCCTAACGGAGCCAAGGGGGGTAGACCCTATTAAGTTACTAAGGATAATTACTTAGTGTGGTGATGTTAAACTGAAAGAGTTACTTAGGAGTTTGAAATTTAACTATAGATAATCAAAGATGACAAGATACAAAAAATGAACACACGAAAGCACAATGCTGAGACACAATATTTATATAAAGCAAGAAAAGAACCAGTGCCTTAGAATGGAGTCAAAAAATAAGATCAATATACTTGCATGTGCTTGGAGTGAATGTTTTGTGATTGCCTCTTGGTACGTTTTAAGTTAAATTTGAAGTGTGAGTTGATTAAAATTAGGCGAAGGGGGGACTCCAGATATACCCGAGAGTACTTGGAGTATGTCCAAAACTAAACCTTTACGACTACCCGCAAGGAATATGTGGGCTGAATGGAGTCTCTGGGGCTATTGTTCATAACGCACCCATTAGGGTGTGATAGAAATCAGTGCCCCGAGGTCACTTTTCAGAAGTTCCCACTTCCTTTGGGTATTTTGCCACCATAATGGTTTGATCTAGGTGTTGGATTTTCACCTAATGGTTTTTCAATTTGGGAGAGTGAATCCTAATTATACTAGTCACTCAAGTGCTTTTGATATAGCTTGACTTATCGGACGAACCGCAGCCAAGTGCAGAGCATACACATCGGAGTCTTGTCAATTTTAGTGAATTTTAAAATTGGGTGCTCTTGTTAAAAAGAAAACCCTCCAAGAACCTCTTTCGATCCAAGTGGATCTCAATCAAGGAATCAAGGAGGGGTTAATTTTATAATAGCTGAAGAAACAAATGATAGAAAGGAAAACACAGATACACAATTCCCGTTTTCTAATTAGTCCTACCACGCATCTCTTTCCCCTTTCGGGTCAATCGGGAAGTCGTGGGGTAATTATTAAGATTAATTTGAAATATAAAATATGGAGTATGAAATTGATAATGAATCAAATTATGCTACCCTACAGATTAGAGCTATGCTAGTTTGAAAAGATATGAGCAAAAAAGTAAAAAATTGACACCGATGCAAATCCCCCCAGGGGGGATGGTTAATGGGCTCGAAAGAGCCTATTCGAAAGGACCCTTTCATTTTATTAGAAGAAATTTACAATATCATCAAATTAAAATTTCTATAATTTGGTCCTTGTTAACTGGGATCCAAAGGCTTACAACAAGCTTGTAACCAGCAAGAATTAAACAAGGTGGTGGGGGAAGCTTCCGTGAAGCTCCGATTCGTCCAAGAGTTGGAATTTTGGAAGAGTCTCCTTCTATTTTTTGTTGGACCTACTAAAAAAAACAAGCAATCAAAATCAAATGTGCCCAAACACACTTTGAAAGTGTTTTGGGTTACTACACTAACTACCAAAAAAAGCTTAAGTAGAAAATTGTTAAAAGGGGCTAATCTAGTTTTGTAAAAGGAACCAAGGAAAGCAAGCTTTCCTTGGGATATTGGCTCGCTGTTTGGGAAGCCAATGAGATATGCACTTTTCTTGTAGAATTTAAATATTTAAAGAACAAAAAAAGCAACTACCTTATGAACAAGTGTTAGATCTATGATTTAGCTACTTGAAAAAAAGGCAATTCCTACACCTAGATCTATCTTTATGAAATGATATTATTTATGAAATTACAGATATAAGAAGCAAGACTCTTATGAAATAGATCTAACAATATATATTCAATTCTTAGAACTAGATCTAATCATAAGAGGGAGAGACAGGTAACCGAAAGATTGATTTTTTTTTAAGAAATGAGAAGAAGAGGAGAGAAGGTCGGCTCATTGCTTGAATGGAGCAAGCTGAAAGGAGGCCCTTTTGTGGAGCCCTG
This sequence comes from Pseudotsuga menziesii, assembly GCA_001517045.1. Lineage (NCBI taxonomy): Eukaryota > Viridiplantae > Streptophyta > Pinopsida > Pinales > Pinaceae > Pseudotsuga > Pseudotsuga menziesii. The sequence goes on from LPNX010475482.1 coordinate 259,838, forward strand.
AGGGATAGATTATTGAGCTTATTGGATAAGTAATGATGTCAATCTTGATCCACACCTTCATCCATTCAGGATCCTGCAACTAGATAACACAAGCCTGCACAACACCTCGTGAGATCTGGATATAGATGTATAAAGCAACAAAAATGAAAGATAATGCAAAAATAATCTTATTTAAGGATATAAATAAAAATTTTGAGCATACATTATATGGATAAACAATATCAAGCAATCTAACTTGCCTAGTTTACACCCTTACTTTATTCAACTGAATCCTTGAATCCAGAACACGAAAGCAACACAGAATTTGGAAAGAAATTGCAGTTACCACATTAGCAGCATAACACTGAGAATCCACACAAACACATGCACTACACGGTATAGCCTCCAAAGATTATTTATTTGCAAATGATGATCGATACACAATTACAATAGCAAGCCCTTCCATCCAACTCTAACTAGCTTGGAAGAGGGAGTTGTGCTTGGATATATACAAAAACTAGGAGATCCAGCCGAGGGGGGGCACAAATCCCAAGGAGAAACATCAAATTAGCTAAAGGAGAGTCCACCAATGCTTGATATGTGTCTAGCTAGTCCAGATATGAGTCTCACTGAGTGCAACTGTCAATCGGGGGGCTGATCTGACTAACACCTCAACCTATTGACTGAAGCATCCACCAAAACTCATCCAGATGAGCCAAAAACATGTGTAAGAGAGAGGGAGGGTGAAATTCCCCATAAACGATGCTGAAGATCAACTTTGGATCTGATTTCATCACCTCCTTCAGTCAAAGATTTGTTAGATCCAGTCAATCTGCTTCAGATCTGACTGATTTCAATCAAATTGAATGAGAATCCACTGATCTATGATTTTGGATTTGCTCCATTATTCATCAATTTATTAATTAAAATAATCAATAATTGATTTTTGGGGCTTTCTGACCTAAGTGATGGAAAATCACTCAAAACTAGAAAATAGTGGGTCGATGGGTTTACATGGTGCTATTAGCTTGAAAATGAGCACCTACATGATTGAAACTGATTACTTGGCCCACTTTTATTACAAAATCATTTTTCCAATTAAAGTATTAAAAAATAGCCTAAGTTTTGGAAAAATTAAATTTTAATAAAAAACACTGAAAAAACTAAAAAATTGAAAAATTGAAAAAACCTAGGGGGACTTAGACATGTTCATATGACTCGACCATCATGTCTATCATGTTTATACATTGACACATAGACTCTAATAACCTCAATAGGCCTAAATGCCAAGCTAACCACCCCAACTTTGGAGGTATGGAATGAAAAACTCAGAAATTATGAGTCGTTTATTCAACAACCAATAATGACCAAGGGAAAAAACACCCTGGGATGATCGGATTAACAAATAAAGTCTAAGAGATGGATTCTTTTACAGACACTATCATGCTAAAACATTTATTACAATTCCCCCATGGGGTATGAACATGTGATATAGTACAACAAGCACTTCCTAGAAGTACTTCCAAAGGTCCTCTGAAGTCCGAACAAGTTATCCTTGTCCGGTTCACAAGGCTCACTTGATAAAAACCACTAAGTACAACTTAGGTGGTAACATGGCTCAAGGTGTTCACAGCAAAGAAAATGTATGGTATCATGTTCGTTAGGTATATGAAGGACCCAATCATCTGACAATACATCGTACCATCAACCACTTCTGATGAAGCATCACTCAATAGCTTCAGGTTCAATGCCATAGGTGTGGTCATGACCTTGCAGTCCATCATCCCAAACCTGATCAGGATCTCTACTGCATACTTCCCTTGTCTAAGGGAGATTCCATCTGCATTCTACCACACCTCCATACCTAGAAAATAATGCATCATTCCCAAGTCCTTCATTTTGAACTCAGTAGTAATCTTTCTCTTCGTATCAGCAATCAACCAATCAATACCTGTTACAAATAGATCATCTACATATAGTAGGAGCATCACACGGTTAGCATATTCAACCTTGTAGTAAAGGTTGGAATCTGATTTACTCTTTGTAAAGCCCAAACTGGATAGAAAGCTATCAATTCTATTGTGCCATGTCCTGGGTGCCTGTTTCAAACCGTGCAAGGATTTCTTCAATCTGCACACATGAGACCCCCTATCATGTGTCTCAAAACCAAGTGGCTATTCTACATACACTTCCTCATCCACTACACTGTTCAAGAAAGTAGTCTTGACATCCATTTGGTGTATCTTCCATTTCATCACTATAGCCAAATCAAGTACCGATATGATGGAAGTGTATCTGGCTACAGGTGCAAAGGTTTCTTCATAATCTATTCCTTCTTTTTGGGAGAAACCACAAGCCACAAATCTTGCCTTATATTTCTCTATGCTACCATCTGTAGCATGCTTGATCTTGTAGATCCATTTAGATGTTACAACCTACTTCCCTTTCTGTCTTGGGACAACATCCTAAACATCATTCTTCATGATCGATTGACACTCTTCGATCATAGCATCCTTCCATTCTTTCTGTTTTTCCACTTCTTCATAACTGGAAGGTTCTTCATTGATAAAGTCACATAGTAAGGATACATATCTAGAGCAAGATCTGGTTCTCTTTCTTTCTCTGTGATTCTATTCTACAGCCCCATATCTTTCCGCACCTTGGATAATTTCTCATACCCAAGCGGGTTTCCTCTTCTGAGGATTCTTCTCTTCAGGTGGATCTACAAGTCTTTGTGGTTCTTCAAATTCTCGATCTTCTTCTTGAATTTCTTTGTTCATGGTTGTATCATGAATTCTGGGTGCTTCTGCTTCTTCAGTATCCTCAACAGGTCTCTTTCTGGATTTGTTGTAAACTATGTCTTCATCAAATGTTACATCCATGCTGATGTCGATCTTCTTGTATCCTGGGAAGCATATTCTGTAAGCCTTTGGGATTTCAGAGTATCCCACAAATATACCCTTCTTTGCTAAAGGATCTAGTTTTGTTCTCTTCTCTTTTGGAATGTGTATGTACAATGGACAACCGAATATTCTGAGATGGTTGACTTCTGGTTTCTTGCCGGAGAAGACTTATTTAGGAGTCTTGTTCTCGAGTACTCTGTGTGGTGTACGGTTATGTACATACACCACTGTTTGAGCAGCTTCTACCCATAGATGCATAGGAAGATCTTGATCATGAAGCATTGCTCTTGCAACTTCCATGATAGTTCTATTCTTCCTTTCTGCAACCCCATTCTGTTGTGTATTATAAAGAGTGGACAACTTCCTCTTAATCCCTAATTCTTTGCATAAGTCTTTGAATTAATTTGATGTGAATTATCCACCATTATTTGATCAAAAGGTCTTGATCTTCTTTTCTGTGTGGTTCTCGATCAAGGCTTTGAATTCCTTGAACTTGTTGAAAACTTCATCTTTGTTCTTCATGAAGTAAATCCATGTCTTCCTAGAAAAGTCATCAATGAAAGAAACATAGTATACATACCCGCTTAGTGAACTTGATGACATTGGTCTGCATACATCAGAGTGGATTATTTTCAATATTCCTTTTTCCTTGCTCTTGCTACTTGGAAATGTCTTCTTTTTATTCTTTCCTTCCGCACATCCTTTGCATACCCCTTTATGTTTTTCTTGGATTTCTGGAATACATTCAATAGTTTTTCTTGCAAGTGGTAGTGCTCTGTAATGCACATGTGCAATCCTTCTGTGCCAAAGTTCATTTGACTCTATTGTGTCATGGACCATAGCTTGTTCTGGATGGCCCTTCAGTTTGTATAAACCTCCTTCTTGTTCTCTAATCACTATTGCATCATCAATATTCTTTGCTCTTGGCCACATGAGGAATTGACCATCTACAAATGCAACCCTCATCCCTTTTGCATCCAATGCTGATATGGATAGAAGATTCTTCTTTAGTCCTGGTACAAACAAGACATCCTTCATTTTCATAGACTTTCCAGAGTCTAGCTTGTAGGAGGATTCATCACTACCTTTTATGGGATATTGGTAGTCATCCCCAAGCTTCACCTTATGGGGTGAATTATGTTTGGATAGCTTCTCAAAGGATTCCTTGAAACCTATCATGTGCTTGGAAGCCCCACTGTCAATAAGCTAATATTTTCTTCCATGAGTGATAGTTCCCATGAGAGTGGAGGTCAGAACATATTCATCTTCACTTGAAAAGTCTTCACTTTATTTTTTTACTTTATTCCTGGGAGGATCATCATCCTCAGCAATGTGAGCATGGTTTCTTATTTTGGAGTTCTTCTTCTTCTTGGATCCATTCTTATTCACTCGACAATTTCTAGCAAAGTGTCATATTACATCGCATGTATAACATCTGAGTTTGGATGAATCCCTTCTTGCAATGTTCTGTTTCTGGTGAGAATGCTTACCTTGGTGATGATGATTTTCCCTTCTTCCTTTCTTGGAGTGTACTGTGAGAGATTGATCTTCACTTTCCATATCTTCTTCTCGAGCTACTATCTGAGCTTCTTCTTGAGAACGTTCTTCCCACAGTCTACTGAAATTGACCAACTTCTTTCTAGCACAGATTCCTTGGGTGAAAGAATCCCATGACCTAGGGAGGTCGTTCAATGTTGTCATCACAATTTCTGCATTCTCCACTTCTTCATCTACTACTTCCATCTGTTCTTTTATCTGGGAGACCCTTGTGAAGTATTACTGGATGGTCTCCTCATTTTGGATCTTTACATTCTTCAACTAGTTCCTTAGAGTCATCTTCCGATTGATGTTCTTCCCTTCAAACAGTTTGGTTAGGGCGTCAAACTGAGTGTAAGTGAGTACGTGTTAGATAGAGAGGCTAGCTCTCTATGTATACTAATTCCTGACTTTACTAAACCCAACTAGGGCCAACTTCAGTATGTGAGTCTAAGAACCCTAGTGCATAGGAATTGCGGGTACTTTAACCCTTTGACAACATGAGAGTTAACCACCTAAACTTGACATGACTTGTTTACATTATAGACAGTTCCTGATAGGAACATCCGGGCATGACATGACTCAAGTACATTACAAATACATCCCGGAATAAACATTGGGTTACAATACATAAGAAATACAAGTGAATACATTCCAAAGTCACAATTACATCAATAACTAAAGCATTGTAGGGTTTCTAGAAACAATGAGCCTCATGTTAAACATTATCTTGACATGACACAAACTTAACTATTTGAGATGTTTAAATTTTCCCACGTAGAGCTAAGGCTCGGGCATAGATCTTTTGAAAAATGCAAGCCTTGGTATGTTAGAATCAATACCATCTGGAACACTTTTTGTTGTAGATATCACATAGAATTTGATGTATATTACCATACATTTGCACATATACATCAATTTTTGCATCCTAACCATGTGCAGGAATGCTCAAGTACAGTACCGGCAATGTCATTCAGATATTTCATCCATAGCATAATGTGTCTGAGGCAAGATGGGAAGACACATTACTTAAAACAATGTATAGAAGGTTCTTGCAACAATTGTGGTGGGCTATCATTATGGTATGTTGCATCCATGAAAGTGAAGATCAAGCATTTGGGAATGAAATTGTCGAGAAGCATAACTATCAGTATGAGACATATCAGCTACATGATGGGAAAGAAAGAAGGAAGATTAAATTGGTGACTTCAAAGTTAAATTGTTGAATATTGACATATTAATATTCATGTACACATTTTTTATGTGGTTTATTGACATATTAATATTCATGTACCAGTTGCGAGTATGTAATTTTATTCCATAGTTTCTTGGAAAGATGCAATAGTACGTTCAACATGTCGATATGGCACGGTGGCAAGATGAGCAATTCAAAACATGTCGGGACACCTTCCCTCTTGCAAAAATACTATTAGTGGTTGACTTTACAGAAAATTACACCCTACAACCATAAAATGAAATACAAATTAAATACTATCACTCAGAGCAGATGAGCATAATGGTGCATATCACGTATCGACATGGGCCAAATAGCAATGAAGATAAACATGTGATACTCAAAGAAAGTCACTTCTACATAAGTGACGACCGGACCCATGACATCCATTATGTGCAACATTGCTTTAAATTATTCTATGATCATGTGATAGCTATGGATATACCATTTTATCATCATTTCATTTGGTCAGATGGTTGTGCTAGATAGTTCAAGAATGCACGTGTATTTGAATGGTTGTGTTTGTTGCACATAAAATACAAGGTGCCACATGTATGGAACTACTTTGAAACTGGTCATGGAAAAGGAGACCATGATGGTGTTGGTGCATGCATTAAAACTGCCCTTTGAAGGGAAGAGATGAAGTTTAAAGGTGCTCACCTTCGATACGTTGCATCTATAGTCGAATGGTGTGCATCTGTCATGCGATAACAAGCAACAAGGAAACACTTAGTGTGAAGAATATTCTTGGAGGTGACAAAAGTGGACCAATCACAAACACATCGGGTGATCATAGTGCATGGAACTCGATAGTTTCATTCAATTATAAGCTTAGAAAACTTGTCCCTACAAATTTGGACAAGATTGAAGGCTTGCTTTTGCAATTCTTGTAGCATAGGTGAATGGGATGATTGTGAGTATACGAAACTAGAAAGACATGGCCATGTACAAAGCAAAAACTAACTATGCTTTCATCAATACCAATTTGCATGTTATCACTAGGGTTTAGTGAGAAATTTACAAGTTAAGAGAGGGAAGTAGAAACACATGGACATGTACAAATTGGAAACCAACTATGCTTTCATGAACACAAATTTGCATGCACCAACTAGGGTTAACAAGGTATGAGATGGAACTAGGGTTTAGTGAGCAGTTTACAAGTTAAGAGATGGAACTAGAAACACATGGACATGTACAAATTGGAGACTAACTAGGCTTTCAATAACACCAATTTGCATGCTATCAATAGGGTTAACAAATAATGAGATGGAACTAGGATTTAGTGAGCAATTTAAGAGTTAAGGGAGGGAACTAGAAACACATGGCCATGTACAAATCAGAAACCAACTAGGATTTCATGAACACCAATTTGCATTCTATCACTAGGGTTGACAAATAATGAGATGGAACTAGGGTTTAGTGAGCAATTTACAAGTTAAGAGAAGGAACTAGAAATTGGAAACCAACTAGGGTTGACAGATAATGATATGGAACTAGGTTTTAGTGAGAAACTTACAATTTAAGAGAGGGAACTAGAAACAGAAGGACATGTACAAATTGGAAACCAACTAGGGTTTCATGAACACCAATTTGCATACTATCAATAGGGTTGGAAAGTTATGACATGGAACTATGGTTTAGTGACCTCTTTACAAGTTATGAGATGGAACTAGAAACACATGGATGTATGTACATATTGAAAACCAACTAGGGTTTGTAGGGTATGATGTTAGTATTGTATGGTATGATGTTAGTATCATAGGGTATTGTAGGGTATCATTAGAGGAGATTTGGGGTCTAAAATGGGCCTTATAAGAAAACGCGCCAACAATCAATTTTGTGAGTTGGAATTCGAGAACCAATAGAATTTCAATAAAATGAGTCAACCATAATGGTTGAATTGACATATTTGTCATAAAAGAAAACTACTTTTTGTGTTCGTATTTTCGACATATCTCCTTGTGCTTTTACTCAAATTTCAAGTGGGACAACTCGTTGGATGTGCAATTTAATTCTGTATCCAATGAGTACCCACAGTGCATATTTTTGACAGACCCTGCTACCCGAAAAACAAGAAATACCTAAAAAAATGTGATGATGACATCGTCATCACGTTTTTTCAAGTATTTCTTGTTTTTAGGGTAGCGAGGTCCATCAAAAGTATGCAGTGTGGGTACTCGTTGGATGCAAAATTACATTACGCATCCAATGAAATCTGCCGCTTGAAATTTGAGTAAAAACACAGGGATATATGTCGAAAATACAAACACAAAAAGTAGTCTTTTTCATTCTTGCTCCAAAATTAATAACTACTATTTTATTATTTTTCTTAAGAGGCCCATTTTAGACCTCAAATTTCCTTTAATGGATATGGTATATTATACATGCATGCATGAGTTAGTGTTATGATGTTAGTGTATAGTATAATACAATGGTATGGTATGTTAGTTTGGTATGATGTTAGTATGTTATGTTATGGTATGTTATTGTATGTTAGTATGGTATGATGTTAGTGTCATAGGGTATTGTATGGTATGTTATTGTATGTTAGTATGGTCTGATGTTAGTATTATAGGTTATTGTAGGGTATGATATGGTATATTACAATGGTATGGTATGTTATTATGGTATGATGTTAGTATGTTATGTTATGGTATGTTATTGTATGTTAGTATGGTATGATGTTAGTATCATAGGGTATTGTAGGGTATGTTATTGTATGTTAGTATGGTATGATGTTAGTATCATAGGGTATTGTAGGGTATGTTATTGTATGTTAGAATGGTATGATGTTAGTTAGTATCATAGGGTATTGTAGGGTATGATATGGTATAATACACAACCATGCATGACTTAGTGTTATGATTGTTAGTGTATGTAATTTACTTAGTGTATGGTATGGTTATAATGTTAAAAAGTTGATGAGTCATAAATTATTCCTTTAAGTATTGGAAATTCATAAGTTAGCACACATGTGAACCACACATATCATTTTCCAAGATCAAGTCAACGATATCATGTTCCAAGATCATATCAACCATATATCTATAAATTTGAACCTTGCTTTATATTATATATGTATAGAAATAATGTTACAAAAATTGGCATGCCACATGGCCATAATACAAAATAGTGGATCAAAAAGTATATCTATGTGTATATGAAAAAAAAGTTACATCTATGTATCCCCCTTATACATTTATTCTAGTAATCCCCCCTTTCGCTGCCACTGCCAATGTCTTCGGAGAAATCTAGCTTTCTTTTTTGACTAATCACTGGTGATCCCCATCGCTAAACAAGAGGGATAGGTCACATTAGTGGAGACTATAGAAAAGCCAAAATTTTTAAGTTAGTTTACCAACCTTTAAAAATTATATGTACATTTGTTCAAATTCCAAAACCAAAATAACGCTTTTACTTACTGTACATGAGTAAGTAATGGTGGGTTGTGGTGCCTCACTAACAACGAATTTGATTGGGTGCTCTTTAAGAACCACTTGATCACTATCAAGCTACATAAAAAATATATATATTCCAATGTCAACAAATATACATGTACAATGGGAGGGAAGAGGCGGGTCACTGATTTGGGTCTCTTCAAGCACCAAATCAGAGAAAGCGATACACAAACATACAAAGAAATAAATACATAAACGTACATGCTCGCTCGTAAAAGGTGGGTCACCGATTTGGTGCTCTTCATGCACCGATGCCTCACTAGAAACCTGCATAAAGTAACATATATGTCAATTTTAGATAAAATAGTGAATCATACACATATATACTACATGGACGAAAAATGATGTTTCCAAAGAAAGTGAAACATACATGTACCTGGCTAGGGGGAAGAGGTGGGTTCACAACAACCTCACTTTAGTTCTCTTCGAGAACCACTGTCTCAATAGATTCCTACATAAAGTAACATATGTCAAAGAGATGCATAAACCTACAAAAACGTACAAATAGAAAGCATCAAATCAGGGAAAGCCATACATAAACATACAAAGAAAGAAATACATAAACTTACCTGCTGCCTTTTCAGAGGATGTGTGTAACCAATCGATCGATAACTAGAAATGAGATAAAAGGACTTCTACTTGTACTAGTGAAGAAGCTTGCATTTTGGAGATATTAATCAAAATCATGTTCCTACGTACAAAAGGATAAAGATACAATTAGACAATTTCAAAAAATTAAAAGAAAGCGATACATAAACATACCTAATGGTTCGTGATAGGTGGGTCATAAATTTGGTGCTCTTCAAGCACCGATGACTCAATAGAAGCCTGCATAAAATAACATATGTCAAATTCAGATAATAAAAAGAATCATATACATATATACTACATGGACGAAAAATAATGTTTTCAAAGAAAGTGAAACATACATGTACCTGGTGGGGGGGAAGAGGTGGGTCCGCAACAACCTCGTGTCGGTGCTCTTCAAGAACCAATGGCTCAATGGTTTCTTGCATAATGTAACATATGTCAATGTCAGATAATACAAAGAAAATGAGACATATACATGATGGACGAAAAATGATTTTTCCAAAGAAAGCGAAACATAATTAAAAGCATAATTAAAATCATAATTAAAATAATACATGTGTTTGGGAATCTAACTCTGCATGAGAGAGACTAGGCTAAGATTCAATGTACTCATCTTGATTAGCCTGCATAAAACATGTTCTATAAAAAATAAGATGTATTGGATGTTACAATATCTACTATAAATATGTAAATAAAGTTGACAAATTAACAAGTATAGTTCTTACTGATAATGGTGAAGAACCAAACCCATATGAAATATTGACAGCCGCATCAATGTTCCCAACATTGATCGGCAGACTATGTGATGCTGGTGTGCCATGGGACACCAGCTGTATATTTGTTCACATAATTTGTTAGATAATTAAATAGAAATAAATTGTGAAACAATTGAAAATTGTGATATGAAACAAAATATAATATGAAAATAATGAGTTTTACTTACAAATTGAAGTAATCCATCATCCCAAAAGTCTGAAGCAGGGCCATAGCATATGCCTCCAGACGATGTGCAAGGGTGTGGAGTAGCACGACTCTCTGAATGCTCTGCATCTCCTGTGTGATCTGTAGATGGGACGGCCTTAGAAGTGCCAACCAATTGGCCTACATTGCCTTGGACATTAGTCCCATGCTGAAGGAATGTATCTTCCAAGTCAAATAATGCCTCATGTGTATCCTCAATCACAAGACCCGCATGAGGATATAGAGGAGGGGATTTGGTGTGCATGGAGGGTCACACATGATTAGGATCTGTCCTGGCCCCTTCCCTATCTTGGGGCATCCCATGACCAACATCCCAGAAGCCTAAGATATAAAAATATTTAACATGTTTCCATAGGATGAATTCTGCATACAATGTCCTAAGGAAATAAAATGGGATGTCCCTATTCCCATGAGGGTCTTCATCAAAGACCATAAACCAATGATCCATCCAATTGGCCTTTATATTTGGTTCAATGCACCAGTCTATGGAAATGTGTGCTCAACTGGAGGGTGGAACGAATACGGTGCTAGGGTCCCTAAATAATGAAGATAATTGGTCTTTTGTAATCTTTAGGTCTTTGATGTCTTTATAACTCAATCCATCGTAGTAGTATTTCCTCCTAGATTCTCTATATGAGCTAATGTTGTACAGAGATCCTTGGGAATTGGCAATTGTGTTTGTTATTGTGTCCAATGCATCAGCTAAAGAATGTCTCAAATGATTCCCCCCTCTAATAAATGAGCTAAGGCGCCTCAATGATGCCAAATGTGCAAGAATCTGTGAGTTTCGATCTTGTTACCCCTTTGGGTTTGGGTTTGGGTTCATGTTTGGGTTAGGCTATGGGTTATAGAGGGTTAATTTCCCATATTATCTTGCTCATTTCTATTATCTGTTAATATTTAAACAATGAAATACAAGTTGTTTTAATTTATCATTCTTTGATTTCATTCAATTTTTTTTATTAAATTTGTTTTAAACAATTATAAAAACTATGAAATTAAGAAAAACAATAAAGAATTGAAAACTAAATTAAATGGATAATATAAGTTACTTGCCATTGGATCCAATCCACCTCCAACTCAACCTCCAAAAGGTGAAACACAAATCACCTCTGCTTTTTTTCTCCAATGCAGTTTATCACTCTCTCGATGCTTCATTGTGAAAATGATATTTGAGGCCCGCGGCCTTTGTTTTATTTTTTTTAGTTTTTAATATCGCATATGCGATATATCTCACATGCGATATATCTCTCACTTGCGATATATATATCATATGCGATACTTCCTTACGAACCTTAGCCTTGTGTTTGGGCTCGGGTTATTCCGAACGTACCATCAATTCTGCATAGGCGTTCTCGATTTACACTTCAGAAGTACATTTCCTATTTCTTAAGTGGCACTAAAAAGTGGAACCAACTTCGTGCAAGCACCCAAATGGAGTAGATTATTCATTTATTAATTATAAATACTAGAGGGAATCACAAATGAAATAGTTGTTGAAAGAGTGTTTGTTGAGGACAAGTGGAAAAGACAAGTGTGTAATGTCCCCAAAATTCGAAAAAAAAAGTGTAGTATAGTTAAACACTACCTGTCATCGAAATTCATTCATCTTTTGCAGAATATATCTTTCATTGTTTACTATGTCAAATTGTCATAAGCTTCCTTTACATTTCTATGTATTTTCCTATGTAATGTTGATGTATTTATGAACTATGTTTATATTAATCAAACCGGTTAAATGATTACTCTGCTAGTGATAACTATTTAACATACATTTTCGTATGCTTGTTTAGTTGTGTATTATTTCATGGTTATCTATTTTGTTAATTGTTTATGGATTTATTTATGAAAATTTCTCACTTGGCTTTAACTGTCAAGGGGTGGAGTGGCAGGATTTGTATCCCTTAAGGAACAACTAAGAGAGGTAAATGGTTCCTCCAACTTTTATGGGGTTTATGTAGTTCATTGTGAACTAATGCAAACTTCCCATTTTTTTGCACATTACTTCATTGATAGAATCTATCTATGACAACTAAACGTAGCATCCTACGACACGCTAACTATACTACACTATCCTATGCATACCGAAGATAAAATGACTAACTGTTCCAACTTGCTTTGTTTACATAGAGTTGGGGTTGTATGACCTGAATATTCATGATTGACATTATTGTTATGGTTTGAGGTTAGGCTAATTTTATCCCTTTGTTATTTATTTTATAACATGTAAAATGAAAATGTGTAAATACTAGGGTTTAAGGCTTAAGTCATAAAACTTGGAAAACATTATGATAGGTTTTTGGAAGTGTTATGGTTTATGTGAGAACCTTTAATGGAATATTCCATACGCCATGAAACTATGGCTTAATGATACCATAAAGAGTTTGATGGGGGTTTAGTACAATTTTGCAAACGTTTTGGTTTTGACTATAGAGAGGTGGGTAAAAATCACGTCGTTAGTGGGAACGAGGGTGGTACATTTATGGCTCCTTAGGGAATGAAAAAAACAAGCCCACACCACTGCTATGGTCGTTATTGGGATTCATTTGGCTCTAATGAAGGTTTTCGTTCTATGGGGTTTATACAGCATGGAGTAACAACTCTTCCTGCGTCGATATGTATGCTCTTAGTATGGTTTTGGAGTGTTGTTTTGTTTGTTTCCTTCAGTTTTAGTATTACCATACTTTTAATGGTTCTTTCGTTTCAATTTGTAGGTGAAAGGGGTGGATTCAATTCATGGATCGTTTGTGGCTATTTAGAATGTCTGGGCTACCCTTCCACATGTAATCCCTATGAAAGCATAGGCCTTTTTACCTCTGCATGTATGAATAAAACATGGTTGAGCTCTGTCTTGAAGAGGTTAACGTTGTGAATGTTTTGGTTATGGGCTCAAATGTTTGGGTACTTTGAGATAATGGGCATCCAAGGGATGCATTTGCAAATACTTTTTTGATGACGATTTAAGTGTGGAGACCTTGAGCCATGTCTGCCCAGATGAAGACTTAGCTCTGTAATAGACTTTTGTTTATATATTAATCATATGGGTTGATATATTATTGGAAAATTTTGGGTTTTGGTGTTATACGATGTGATAACTATGGCATGTGATAGTGACATTGCTTGTAATGGCAATATGTTGAATCATGAGTGTGTGCATTTTACTTGTAAATTATGGAATGCATGGTTTATTTATGGTGGTTGGGGATTATTAGCTTGGAATACTGCTTTATATTTTTTTTGATGGCACGGGGTCTTCTTCACTAAGTGAAACCATGCCCTAGCACGTTCATTCATGGCATATGAAACAATATCCCTATTTTCAAAAAATATTGGAAAATACCTTTCGAAATCGTTTTTTTAACCCCCTCCCAATATGCCTTCCCAATTTTAAAAAAACCCTATTTTCACTATATATTGCATGTATCCATTTTTTCCTTTACATATTTTATACCCCTTTATATTTCTACCTAGTATATTGACATGATACCCCACATGCATTCTACAATGCACCTTGCTTCTTTTGATGTAGATTATGGATGCACATTACTTCACCCACAATGATCAACACCACAAAGATCACACTCATTTCTTAAATTAACACTAGTTTGTCATTTTTTTCCAGGTCACCTAATTTTAGAAACATCAGTCGCTACATCCTATGTCAGATGTTTCATTGATTTCAGATATTGCTTTTGAATTTGTTAGACTTTAATTTATTGTCCATAATGGTTCGTCTCAAGTGTAGTTTTCTATTTGTGTTTTATTCCTTCATAAACTTTTCAAATTGTGGATGAAATGGAAGTTTTTGTTGTTGTTTCTCTCTCTTTTGACAACACAGTTTTGTTTTTTATGTTTTATTATCTTAACTATGAGAAACGGATGTGTTTTTTATGGACATTTGGGGCGTCTTCTTGATTCATACTTCTAGTTCAACTCTACCTTTGTTAAATTTACTCTTTGGTATCCTCCCTTTTAAATTTCATTCAGTAATATCTCTCAAGGAATTTCTCATGGCCCTTATATTTCCTTTGAGATTCTCACTCTGTGAAACCTGCTGCAATTTCACTTGTTCTATCTCCAGTATATTTTTGTCCCTCTTTCTACAAATGCTCCTTTCCTCTCTTCCTCCTCCATAGATTTTCTTCAAGGTTTGTAGGTGGCATTCAGGCTGCAGAAGAGAAGATTGAGACAATGCAGGATGCCAGTGGATCTGCTGAAGATTTGCACGATGAGCATGATGAAGAGAAAGTTGGCCTTGATGGTGATGAAGAAGAGCCGGAAGAAATAATGGATGAGAAAGCAGAGGATGACAGATATGTTGAAGAGGAAGAGAAAAATGATGGTCAAGAAGGCCTTGATCTTGAACTAGCATAATATGAAGGATCTGGTTCACAGGATGAATAAGAACCTGACCAAGATGCCAATGTGTCAAATGTGGACCTTGAAAAATTATCTAAAGATGATTCCAATAATCATACTGTAGAGGATGCCTTGCATGCAGAAGGAAATGGTGAGAAGGCTAATAAGGACAAAGAAGAGTATAATGATGAGGAATTGTTAGCATTCCCTGAACATGGTCTTGAAGTCTTTGTAGGTAATTAACCTCGAAATATAACCAAGGAATATTTAACAAGTCTTTGTGAGCAACATGGAGAGGTTTTTGAGGTAAATTTTTTATCTTCTATTTTTAAATTAATTTTTTACCCTTATTCGTGGCTAGTTTCTTCATATTGATTTTCATTGCACTAAAATGTTGTGACTTTTAATAGGTTAATATAAAACAAGAGGAAATCAAGTTAGAATATGCATCTGTTGCATTCACAACAAAGGAGAGTGCTAAGAAGGCCATTGAGACATTGAATGGTTTTGAGGTTGTTGAAAATTTTCCTTTCAAATCATCTGAGAAAATTTATCATTAACATGCTTCATAGTTGAAGTTTACCTATCTGTCTAACTAAAAAATTTCTTGAAATTCAAGACAAGAAATTAAGAGTATATAGTTGAAGTTTACCTATTTGTCTAAATAACGACTTTCTTGAAATTAAGGACAAGAAATTAAGAGTATCAGAATCCAACCAAAAAATCATCTTTTCCTTGGTAATATCCCATCAAATTTGAAAGAATAGGACCTCACAAAAGTTGTCTCTGAGCAAGGTCCCATATTTCAACATTTGGAGTTGATAAAGGTACAACATTTGAAGTTCAAGCTTCCAAATTGCATCTGTATTTGAGCTTTTAGGTAGAAATTAGGACTGTTGTACTTGATTTTCTCGTCAAGTCAAGTTTGTCTATGTGCATAAATATTTCTCTTCACTATATTTTATGGCACTGGAATGGTCAGCATAATGAACAAAGCCAAAATTTGACTCATCATATATTGGTTGACGAGTGGAATTTTACATCTCATCCTAAATTTCACTTCCTAATATCAAACAATACATATCAATATTGAATATTGGCCCATGTTTCCATTTCTTGACAAGTCCTTAAGAGCAAACACATTCATGTAAAAATATGAATACCGTAAAAAATATGCACATGTTGATTGGATTTATGCAATTATTTTAAACATATGTACTAGAGAAAACATCATCAAACCAGCCATTTCCATTAACAAATATGATTGAATAGGGCGGATAAAAGCACAAGCCAGAGAGTTAAGCAAAGTATTGTAATGTTTTTTGTGATGTTGTAAATTAATGATAAGAATTATATTGTTATCTATCGGATGTATATGTGTTGATGTCTAGTTTAAAAGTGTAATTATTTAATGATGTTTAATGTTATAGACTAGTTATGTTTAATGATGTAGACTCTGCTTATATGTGTTATGTGCAGGCTTTCATCCCAAGGGGGTAATATTCCCTACACTGAGTGGTATCAAATTCAGATGCAACATTAGGGTAATATTCCCTACACTGAGTGGTATCAAATTCAGATGCAATGTTAGGGTAATATTCCCTAAACTTAGTCATGTCAAATCCAGATGCAATGTTGGGAAAAGAGAAAGAAGAGAACATTTATTATAATATCTCGAGTGGGAGTTACTGAAGAGATTGCAAATTTAAGACCCGTTCCAGATGGTTGCAAGAATAATCAATTGGTATTTTGATATGCATTTACCCTGATGTTTACACTACTGATATATGGTACATCATTATCAATAAGTATAACACTAAGGTAAATGTGGAGAAGCTATTGAATACATCATTCGGATGCACATATCTTTCCCTTCAAACCATATTGGTTGAAGTCCGCTTACAAAATTTACAATTTCAATTGGAATAGAATACCTTTATTGTATCTAACATTTTAAAATGGATCTTATTCTCATTGTATTAACAAAATGACTTCTTCAATAGAAAAATTGTTTCTGAAAACCTACTAAATAGATAACATTTTGGGGAACATACCAAGCATGTCTCAATCTATCAAAATTGGCTGCAGGAACTTTCATGACAAAAAAACAACAATACATATAATCAAACAACAGAGCTTCTTGCAGATCATCATAGAAAAAGGAAATAAGAATTTCTTTAAGAAATTTGAGCCAGACTCTACAAAACATTGGGTATTGAAACCAACAGATGTCTTTCAAATCCTCAGATGCTATTTTTGGCAAAGGAAGTGCTATAGAAAATCAAAGACATAGATTGAACTAATCCAAGTCATCGTCATCCCCAGTAAGATAATGAAGGCAATCAAAGAAATGATTAATGATTATTTTCTCCTTTCCAGAGTAGATAGCTTCTGCACTGTTTCCTTTCCCACCTTGTGCCACCATCTCCACTAACATAAACAACTTCTTGACTGGTATCTGCACAAGAGATTATTTTAGTTTTTCTTCCTGCATCTAGTAGTATAAATGTTTGAAGTATGAAAATTGTAGGAAGTCCATTAACACAACCCATTAGAAAGGATGATTTTAACAACACTAGCATAATAAATAATCCCATTTTCATATATCAATGCAAATTCGATGCACCGACTGAGTTTAAATTTTACATATCAATGCCATTATTGAAAATAATTTCTTCCCGTGCATTACAAACCTCATCAATAGCTTCCACTGCTACATCAAGATCATCTTCTGCAAACATAGATAGCTTCTCTAGAACCTAAATGAATTCATCCGAGAAAATATAAAGATACTTGCATTAATACACAATTGTTATCATCCTATCACCCATTAACATGATACCCCTCTGCAAAATTGTTTATTGTGAAAAGTTAACAAAGACAAGCGAAGAACCCCAAGTAATAGAGACCCTGATTTCCTAGTAACTGAGAATGGTTTTTCATAGTTTAAGCCAAATAAAAGGGATAACTCCATCAGAATTGAATATTCGTAACCAAACCAGGTCAGTGAACTACACCTTGATTAATAACAAACTGTTCAATAAATACCTTTTGTGTGTTCGAACACCTCAAGGTTGGCACATGAAATGTGATACCAAAGTCCTTGTGAATACCCAGAGACTCAAGGACATGTGCTTCAATTGTAGTCTCAATAACCAATAGATTCCTTCCCTGGTTATTTTTTATTAGAAAACAATGGAAATAATCTGTCAACTTAAAACCTGCATTGTAATAATAAACCCAACTACATCTCAAATAACTTAGCTAACCCCACCATATGACTGGAAACATTGTTCATATTCTGGAATGTCGACCTATTCTCAAGGGCAAAGGGAAAAAAATAGCCTAATCATGGTGTCCAAGATATTTGAACTTAATTACCTTGGTGGGATTTTCTTAAGAAGCACCAGCAATGTCTGTGAGATCAATTTTGAAAACCAGGGCCCAATCACCACACAATCCAGTAATCTGGAACCCAGTAGACAATCGATTCAGAACTCAAGGAATAAATGGGAACATCACTTTACTGCTCATAGACAACTGAATAACAAGTGTAGAAGCTACAATGCATTTTTAAGGCTTCAACATTAACTAAAATCACAAGCATAAAATCACTAATAAAGTTGTACTTCAGAAAAAGTGCAAAAAATACCGTTCAATATCATCAAGGATGATAATACTCAACGGATACTTGTATGCATCCTCAAAAACCTATCAAATTGCAAAACATAGTTCAAATGTGATTTATTCCTTTAGATGAATTCCAACCCACATTCACAGAATCTTAATAGTTAACATACATCATATTCTATTAAGGCCAACCTTGACTATAACTGCACATTTCTTGCTCTCACTCAATCCAATCATATACTTTGTAGATACATGTCACACAACAAAATGAATAAAAATCAATATTTCCTAGAAAGTAATAGGGTGAGAAAACCCTTAACAAGCAAGTACATGAAGCACTTACTACTTTAACAAATGGAAAGTTGTTGTCAATGCCAATTGTTGCTGCCATGGATGTTTTCCCACTGCATCAAGTAAATCCTTAGTTAGTTAGTGAACAAAATGATAGTATATCTTTCACCTATTCACAATCAAAATCCATTCAAATAATATCTCCACATGTTTTAATCGATTTGTCTCAACAAATTAAATTAAATTACTGATAGTTCATCAAACCTGTACTTATCAAAGGAAAAGATAACTAAGGCTCCAACCAGATCTAGTAGATGGTGAGATGACAAAAAAATATACAAGAAAAGATCCATCTTAAAGCCAGATCTATTGAGAAATGAAAAAATTTACACCTCAAGAAATTGGATCTCTCTTAGTGCTTAATAAATCCAAATTTAAGACAGATCTATGCTTGTTTTAGATTTTTTATATTATAAGCTAACATGAATTTTTTTAATTACTTTTTATTTTTAATAAGTTGAGTCAACATGGGAACATGAAATATCCCCCATACTGGAGATGTCACGTTGACATGACAAACATTAGGAAGCAATACAGGAATATCAAAATGTATCACACCAAACAATTATCATTTGATAATACGCTTGACAAATCAGGGCCAAGGAATCTACAACACATTAATGCAGAATATCCTAAGTTGTAGGATACAGGGACAATGTCAAATAAATGTGAACAACAATGTAGACAACCATGGCATATCTCTACCATATCTGCTGAAAAGTATCTTCCTTATGGTTGTAACTCGAAAATTGTGTTTTAAATTTCACAGTTTATCTACTATATTTAAGTAATTTCAGAAAGCCATAAGTTAGTTGCATTTGAAAATTTGAATTTCTTGTATTTAACTTAGAGAAAAACTAGGGCATACATTATGTAACTGTTAACTTTTCATATGCTTGGATAATACATCAGTAATTCATTTCATTTTCATAACAAAATCATATAAACAGGATCACTGAAAGATAGACAAGCACAACCATACAAAAGGAACACAAAGATTTATCTTGGGAAAACCCTAAAGGGAAAAACCCAACAAAAGATTCCTCAATATAGATGCCCCAAAAAGATAAAAGATAAAATATAAAAATAGCAAGGATATCAAATCCTGATCCTCCTCCTTCTCCAGCTACTTCTCTTCTCCACTAATGCGCTACACAAGTGAGAGTGTGTGTTACAAATGAGGAGCACTACACCTCTATTTATATTCATTTGTTCACTTAAGTTAACTCATCTGTCATGTAGGCTCAAGTTAATCATGTAGGCTTGAGTTACACATGTAGGCTCAAGTAATCACACTAGGGTGCTAATGAACCACCTTTACAATTAGAGGGGACTGCCTCATGACTCTTATTAGTTCTTCCGATTAGGAGCATCAGGGTACAAAGTAATACAAGTGGTTCCCCCGGTAGGACCATCGGGGACCACAAAGAAATACATATATAATATTCTTCGAAGTTACAATATTTCAACACTCCCCCTTTAACGAGAAGGTTATTCTATAACAACATCAACAACAACAATAATAGGAGAGAGATAGAGGACATCATCAACATCATCAGGGTGATACATCTTTAAATCATTGGAAGCTTTTCAACATCATGTAGTCTTCATATTCAATCTTTAGTCTTCAACATCATCAGTACTTTGACTGCTTCGATCAACAACATCTTAAGCATCTGGACTCTTCAATCAGTAGCAACATCTTCAGCACTTTGACCTTTCGATCAGCAACATCATCTTCAGCACTTTGACCTTTTGATTAGCAGCATCATCTTCAACACTTTGACCTTTTGATTAGCAACATCTTCTTCAGCACTTTGTCCTTTCGATCAGCAACAACACAGTGACAATGTGGTTAATGAGTTTGGATGCCCCAAGATACTAATGAGTGGCCAAGGAAATGAATTTATCAATCGAAGGATTATCACAATGAATGAGTAGTTTCAAATCCATATTAAGAAAAGTGCTCCATATTACCCATAGGAAAATGGAATAGTCAAAGAATTCAACAAGGTATTGGAACATGTGCTAACAAAGGTATGCAACGCAAATTGTGATGATTGGGAATTGAAAATTTGTATGATATTGTGGGCCTATAGAACAACATGTAAGAGATTGAAGGGACACATGCCATTCAATTTAGTCTATGGATAAGAAGCAGTAATTCCAATGAAGCACATTGTTCCCATTCTGCGAATAGTGAAAGTGACACACATAAGTGATGAAGGACTGATTGAAGAACAATTGACGAATTTGTTAGATCAAGTTAGGAGGATTCATTTATCACAGGTTTTCATTAGCAAGTAGAAAATGATCAATAGAAGCCATGGAACAATTTTCACATGAAATAAAAATACTTCTGTCGTGGAGATATGGTTCTCCTATATGACAGCAAATTCATGAAGCACCCATGTAAGCTACAAATGCATTGGTTAGGACCTTACGTGATTCATTTCATCACCTATGGAGGTGCGGTGCAATTGCAATAGTTAGATGGAACATTACTACTGAATCTAGTAAATGCAAGCCAAATAAATCCCTATCGGAATATCCAAGTGCAACATCATGACTGATAAGCCACGTAGTGAAAAAATAAAGAGAATGGAAAATAAAAAGCGAGCAGGAAATCACAGCAAAAAAGGGTTCATAGAAAAGAAAAACAACACAAATAAAAACAAGTATGGATCTTGATGATATCAGATGAGATGTGATATGGTACCATCGTAAAATAGATGAAGCAATTCAACCCAATGGGCGATGGCACAAGTGGAAGAGACGTACATTTATGGATAAATCAGATGGTTGGATTTGCAGAATCTACGAAATATTTTATCAATATAGAGGGATTTGGCTATGACGATTGAGATCATTTGCATAGGAACAACAAAGGATATAAGAATCAACTAATGGACATGGATTGAACCATTATGATCATTGCGAATTCGAGCAAAGGAAAGCTTAGGAGACCATCGACCAGCAAATTAGAAGTAGAAAGCTAGTGATGGAGAAAATCATTACAAGTGGTGTTGGAAGGGGTTTTTGGGACAAGTCAGTTACGCAGCATCGCGGATGCTGTGGAATCTCAAAAGACAGTGCACAAGTGAAATATGGAACGAAAGCCAGAAGATAGAATATTTTGAGTATTTTATGTCACTTTTTGTACTTTGGACCATATTTTGCAGATATTGGTCATTATTTTGTAGATTCAATTTAGAATTGGTTAAGAGTTTGTTAGAAGTGGACCTTGAATGTAAAGGCACAAGCCTATAAATAGAAGTAGAATTGCAAGTGTTTGATAGATTTTGAAGAGATATTTAGAAGGATCAAGACTAGAGATTAAATTGTTAACTCTTTTGAATCTATGAATCATTGTGCATAAGTAATATGATAAGATGGGAGTTGATCCAAATTGTTGTTTATTTATATTTTTATGTATTACTGTTTCTGTGATCTAATGGTAAATGTGAATTTAATCTACAACATGGATATGGGATGTGATGTTTTCTACTCTTTAATGATGTTATCTATCTTGATCTTTTTGAGCAACAGTATGATTGTTTTGGATTTGAATGAATGATGTGATCTATTAATAGAAATTATGAATAGCCATGTTTATGATTAAGTAACTGGTCATATTTTTTAGATGATTTTATGAACTATCAATGAACATAGTCCTCTTCTATTTTGTGGAAGCTTGGTTTTGACAGCTCTCCCTTGAACATCTCGCGTGAGACTTCATACGGTTTGTTGGTGTTGTAATTAGAGTAATTTTGGGGTCTAAAATGGGCCTCCTAAGGAAAATAATAAAATAATAGTTAAAATAATAAAATAATATTGATTAATTTTGGAGGAAGAAAGAAAAAAACTACTTTTTGTGTTCGTATTTTCGACATATCTCTCTGTGTTTTTACTCAAATTTCAATCGGGAGAGCTCATTGGATGCAGAATTTGATTCCACATCCAACGAGTACCCACACTACATACTTTTGATAGACCCCGCTACCCCAAAAACAAGAAATACCTGAAAAAATGTGATGATGATGTCATCATCACATTTTTTTCAAGTATTTCTTGTTTTTGGGGTAGCGAGGTCCATTAAAAGTATGCAGTGTGGGTATTCGTTGTATGTTGAATCAAATTCCACATCCAACGAGCTCTCCCGATCGAAATTTGAGTAAAAACACAATGAGATATGTCGAAAATACGAACAAAAAAAGTATTTTTTTTAATGACAAATATGTCAATTCAACCATTATGGTTGACTTATTTTATTGAAATTCTATTGGTTCTTGAATTCCAACTCACAAAAACTTATTTTGGCACGTTTTCTTATAAGGCCCATTTTAGACCCCAAATTTAATCTAATGTGGGCAGGGTAAAACCTATCTGGGCTAGTGCTCAAGGAGATTGTAGTGGGTTGAGCGTCAACGGAGTGGGAACCTGTGTCGACTAGGTTTTGTTTGTTGGGTTTGCACCAACAAATGATTCCATTTTCGAGACGTTGTTGAGGATGATATGTGGCATTCGACAACACCATAAATTCAAGATTGGTTTGATCAAAAGCTATGAGAATTTGCTAAGATAGAAAATCAAAACCCTAGATGGACGAAGGATAAGTGGTTGGAGAGGTACATACACGGAGGTCCACATGAATACTTTTTCTCTAAATTTCCCATCATTCTGTACAAATGGTTGGTGAGATTCACCTATGAGAAGACAAATTTCCAAGGAGGCGAGGCAATGTATTGGGCCCCTGAACTGATCCACGAGTTACAGAATCATGAAAATAAGGAATCAAGGGTTGTTAAAGTCTGGTTGGATAGTACCCTAGAAGTATATATCACTGATTTCACACTCGACACCACTAGATCCTATAGATAAGCAGAAAGGGAATTCTTCAACGGACCCAGAGGTAGGTTCTTGTGGTCTCTATGATTGTCAATTAATGTGCTTGTATTTGAGAAGTGAATACTAAAGATGCACCTCAAGTAGTGGAACTCCTGTGTGTGGAGGCGGTGGATACCACAATAGAAGGGGAAAGATGAATGGAAAGATAAGGGGTAGATGGGTGCAAGTTTTGATGAGACTATGAGGGAAGCCGAGGAAGAAAGTGGTCTTATGAGTGGAGGAGCAAGGTTTTGAAAAGAGAATATGAAGAGGATAGGGGAATGTCATGTTTTGATCGAAATGAAAGACTGGAAAGGAAGACTACACGATACAAAGTGACCCCACAGTGACAAATAGGATGACTAGACCCAGGCTATGCCCAGGATAGTAGTAAGATCAAACCCCATAAGCAACGTACCCATGCCTCCACACACTACTCCACATTTAGGAAGAAACACAAGTTCCACGTCGACTTGCACAACGTGCCAGCATCATTCTAGTAGTAAATCAGCATTTGTAGGAAGAAGGCCTGGTATGGTGAGCAACGAAGCTAAGTTACCTTTGTTCCATGGAAATGGGACTGATGATCCCAAGCAGTACTGGTTTTTATGTGAGAAAGTATGGACCGTCAGACAGACTACTGATGATGAAGTCAAGAAGGGCCAATTGGTGACCGCTCTTTGGGGTCGTGCGCTGGATTGGTGCATGAAATTTATGCAAGTTCCTAATGGGACTCTTGAGAAGATACTGAATGAAGTCGGGAAAGCACTAATTGAAGAATTCATCAAGCCGAAGTATGAAGCATAGTGCATCACGTGGTAAAGGAGATTAAACAGTTTCCTAATGAAAATGTTTGGGACTTTGACCAGAGATTGAAGACACTAATGGAAAGAGTTAGTTTCAAAATGAGAGATGTTCAACACAAAGAGTGATTTATCACGATGTTGGTACCCCATATCCAGAAACCGCTGATGCAATAGAAGATCACGACAAAAAGCAAGGGTCTCAAGATTGTAATGAAGTTAGAGGATTGACATATTCAAGAAAGTACAACTGGTATGAACCAGATTCAAGAGTAGATGGCGAGTTTAATGCTTCATCTACAAGATATCAAGAAGGGGAAAGAACATCACGAAGACCTTTGGTGCACTCTATGTCGCGTGGATGGACATACCAAAGATACTTTCCATGAATTCAAAAATTATCTGTTATCTGGGGCGTCGAACCTGTTGATTTGCAGAAATGTACCATGTTGCCACATATTCCAAGTCTATGGGAATCGACATGAAGAATGTGGATACATGCAAAAGATGGTGACAAAGATGACAAACTTATATTTCTCATTTTGTCGATCTGTGGGGCATGAAGATAAATACTGTCGCGCATATGACCTACTTTATAAAAGGACATACGAGGAATACTATGTGAAGGGTGAATATCATCGAGAAGTACAACAATCATAGCCACAGCCTTAGGTAGTATAATCTCTAACTCAACCACAGTATACACCAACACCATAGATGCAGTCTATACCATTGTAGTCGCAACTGCAGTTTGCACTGCAACCACATTTCGTACCACAACCACAGTTCATACCACAACCACAGTTGAATCATATGTCAATGGCTCTGCCGTAGCCACAGTATGTTCAGGAAGCGCACTATGTTAAGCAGTAGTCAAATCCCCCGTCGCAGCAATTGGCTCAACCATAATACCAACAACGAGAAGGATTCAGCAGAGGATTCTGAGGAAGAGGAGGAGAATGAGTTTGTGGACCTATCCAGTGTTACAATTGTGGTGTCACATCACCAACCCTCTACATGGCGGAGAGGACATGACAAACATCTTTCAACCAGAGCAGTCTAAGCCCCATGAACATTATATATAAAAATTTCATTGCAATAAAACATTCAGAAGTATAAACAGAGGCATAATGCAATATATAGTGGAAGCAAATACATTAATCCAATACATTATATTCAAGCATATAACATGTTCATATAAAATCATAACAATATATAGTCATGGAAATAAAATAAAATATAATACTTATCTTTAAGAGAAGCTTGTCCCGCAACTAGCTATGTCAATGCAACATTCATCCCAATCATAGGCCAGTGTGCTATTTGATCTCTTAGAAACACTGCCACCCTCAAGCTGGGTATGATTCTCCCCAAGGAATAAGGAACACTAGCAGACATTTCCCATAGCCAAGGATACAATAAAACTCAGTCAAGCCAACATAGTTGGGTTTATAGACTTTACACAGGAAGTGATTTACACTTAGCCAAATTCACATGAGACACATACAAGCCGACATATGGGTTTATCAGGCTACAACCAAGCCATCCTATGATTTGGGTTTAATAGGCTGCCAAGGAGGTAGAAAGAATGATTACTAAGCTAGTGATTTCATCCCAGAGCTATGAACACTTACACTGGATCTAGACTGATTTCTAAACAATTACACACCCAAAAAAAGGAAGCATTCCCTTCTCTGCTACACAGTCCCTCATACCATGCCCTCCCTTCAAGTGTTATTCAAGGCATGCAAAGAAAAAAACTAGCCTTCTAGATTCGTCTATGCAGTTCTTTAACACACTAGGTTTACCAAAAAATTCTACACTCTATTTCCATTCCTTCAGTCAATGTAGATTCCAAAGAAAGAATTTGCACACAGTTATCTAAGTACCGGAATTAAAAAATGTAGCAGATGCCAAGGATTACATACACACATAGTAATCAATAATTTTTTAACTTTTCTGAAGCCATACCGACTGTTGCCATTACCGAAAAAAAATGTTTGCTATCCAATTCAATCAAAAACACCATTTCGGATTTTTGGGCAATCATATACAGGAAAACGACTGGAGAACAGGAAAATTGTGGAAAGGAAAACTAATTTTTGAACAAAGGGAAATGTAGATAAAAACCAAAAACGTGGAACAAGAGAAATGTCCCAAGAAATAAATACACACAAGAAAAACAAAAGTGTCCTCATAAGAACAAAATACACACAGGAAAAACAACACGTCAAACATCCAGACTCATATTCGAGTGGTTTTTCTTGTCGGTTGCTGCATGTGTTAAGATTGGGATCCAAAAATGTTTCCCACAGTCCCAAATCATGAGGGGAAAGTGAAACGTTTCAATGTGGGGTAAAAGCAAACATTTTTTTTATTTCCCAAGAAAATGTGAAAACGTTTTTCCTAGAAAGGGTGCTCTTACCATTTAGAATTTCTCCCCACTCTTCCAATCCCCCACTCCCTTAACCTTATGAAAATCATTCCTCGATCTCATTTAGTTACGTTGACATAGCTGGATGTAGTTTTTTAATTATTAAATTCCAAATTTAGCATGATGTCCAAAATAATAATGTGTCGGCTAGCACAAAATACCATCGACCCAACATTAATCACTGAAACATAAATACTAAATCGATGGTGGGGCTTTTTCCTAGCTCCACACCATGATTATTTACATAAGTTTATTTAAATGAAAACGGGGTCAAAACCGGGGTGTTACATGTGGGGTATTCATAAATTACTAGAGATATTTCCCACAATTACTGTGTTTGTGTACATACTACACCATTAGTGATCACACTGTCGATAAATTTTAAAACTAATCGGAATATGGAAATCAACAAATGTTCCTCATTTGCAAAATTAGAACTAGTTACAAAATCAAAATCAGTTACAGAACCAGAATCAGTTGCAGAACTAGGCTCATAATCAAATTCCACTTCAGAATCATCCTTTGAATCAACCATTGAAGCCCCCATTAAACCATAATCCATCGATGAGCTAGAATTCACTGGAAAACCAAAATCAATGATCGACAATTGCGATGATATCAGCATAGCCCATAACAGAGGATTTCGATTTTTCCATCATCACCTGCGGAGGTGCAACAACCGGAGAGGATGGCCCTCATCTGCAGGTGTGATTTGCTGGAAAGAAGAAGGTACCAATTGACATTGTTACTAAGTGAGATACATTATTCTATGTGTGGGATGTGATTGAAATAAATCCTGGTAAGTCACCTATTTATGAAATTCCCTCTGCTTTTGATTCTTCATTAGAGGAAGGACCATCACAAGGACATGGTGCCATGCTGATTTTTTTTTAGAGATGATTATTACTAGAAAGAGATCCTAATGGTATTTCCATGATTGAGAAAATGTTGCACCAACCTGGTAAGGAGAAGAAGGAATCCACGATGAATTCTTTACATAAGAAAAAGACAGGAAAAGAAATGCGCATGAATATTCAAATTGCAGATTATGAAGTAAATTCAGTCATTATGGATCTAGGCTCATATGTGAATATCCTCACAAAGAAGACATGGTTAAAAATGGGGAGGTCGACGTTGGGTTGGTCCTTTATGCAGCTGTGCTTGGATAATCAAGCCAAAGTACAACCAATCGGTTGTGTGTCGAACCTGGTTGTTGATGTGGAAGGCATGAATCCCATGCTAATTTTGATGTAATTGAATTTTTTGATGGAAAAGGATCCTATCCCACATTGCTTGGGATCAGATGGGCCAATGATAGTATTTCAATGATTAACTTTAAGAAGCGTATCATGACATTTGAGAATCGGGACTTCAGATTCATTGCTCCTATGGATCATAACAAAGGATGGAGGTATATCGAACCAATAAAGGATGAAGTTGTCAAGGGATGGGATTATGCTTACAACATTTTAGAGTATTACATCTACCCAACTTGTTGGGTGTTATATCAACTAGATTAATACACCTAATATTTAATTATCGACAAAGGTTGGTAGGCTTAGAGTTGATGCAAAATATATCCAAAGGTAGATTCCTAGAGCATTGTAGAAGTATTTTAACAAACAAAAGGTTTCAAAAATGAAAGACTGAGTCAAACATGTAAGACTACAACTATTAAAGTAATTTAGAACCAAGACAAAACATCAAACTAAAATAAGATCAAGCTATATTACTTTATTCACAAATGAGAATACAATCACTACTTTCTATGACTTAGTCTATTTATTGACTTCAAAAACTAACTAAGAAAATAAAGTGTACATTTGGAAATTGAATTACAACATTTAAATAATTTAGAAAAAAATAACTCCTAACTAAAAAGGATACTATCGACAACTACTTAAAAGGATATGATGCAGAGAAAACTTAAATAAGTGAATGGAAAACTAAGTAGAAAACTTAATAAAAGAAATTGAATTATATTCTACAAGTATTTATTGGTAATCACACAGTGAAAAGGAAACTATTCCCAAAGATGACACTACTAATCCTAAGTTTACATGCAAATAGATAAATTAATCAAAAAGAATAATTATAAAACAATACAAGAGTGTCAAATAAAAGAAATCAGAAACAAAACATGACCTAACTCAAAACATGTTTTAAAATGAAAGGATAAAACTTTAATAAATAAAACAATATGACTTTAAGTCTAAATGATCAATAAAACTGTCATTTAACTATTACAGTCAAAGTATATCTAAAAACCAAAGAAAAAAATCTTCAAACATATTCAAAACTCATTAAAAACATTAAAAACGAAACAATGAGCTGAACAACAGACTGGACGAATGACTGGATAACCGATTGGACGGATGACTGGACAGACAGTCTGAATGAAAGAAAGAAAAGACAATCTGAATGACAGTCTGTATACAGAAAATGGTAGAAAAAGACCTAAATGATCTAATTATCAGCTAATTTTCTGCACATGTTTATACAATGAAAAAAGGAAAAACATAAACGTATTTAATCATCATATTTAACACACAAATAAACAAATACAAATACATGAAAATAAGAAAGTCATTGCATATTAATAAACAAATTGGAATTTAAATTGCATAAACTTGTAACAGGAAAGAAATAAACATAGCCTAATCTATTTAAATTGATAAAAAAAATCTACTCTTTTTAAATTGCTAAAAACAATCTACTCTACCTTCTTATGAACAAAACTAAATAATAAGCTGGAAATGAAATGACAGAAAAAAATAGAAAAAAACTATGCACGCAATCTAGCTATGTAATTTTGGAAATAAAATGCATTACAGAAAGCAAATGAAATAAACATTTACAGTAACTTAATGAAATAAACAAACTAGAAATCAAAATTGAATTAGATACAAAGAAAAATAATGAAAGCAACAAAAGAAAACATCTGGTTGATGAGGGGCCCTCTCAACAATCAAGGGTGACGCATGGCTAGTGCTTACTCAAACAGAATAATAAACAACAACACATACAACTCTTTATTAAAATGATGGAACACAGTTACAAAACTCTCCAAAACCGATTGTTTAACAAATGAAATGAACAACTACCACACTCGCGCAGAGGCTCGTAATTATATTGTTTACAAGAGATTGAGCAAGTCAACCCTTTTGTGGTTGACTGCTCTCTAATTTTATCCTGACCATTATGATTACTAACTAATCAAATTCCAATGCAGATGCTCTTCCCTTCTTCAGGGAGAATCTAGTTTTCTTTAGTGAGAATGTGGCACACATGATCCTCTTTATCGTGGCTGATGGAATGGTGTCAAGCTAAGGAAGCATACACGGTAGGTATTATAGAATGGAGACTCTCCGTCAACCGAACACATGGATGATAAGCATGTGTGATGTCGAGCAGTGGAAGCATGAGTGTGATCTTCACGAACAAGATATTCTCCATCAACCGAACGTGTGGATAGCAGGCCATTTGCAGATTTGTTTCAACATTGAATGCCTGAAATCGGTTATGGACAACGTGCAACTTGATTAACAAGCTGGACAGAAAGATGGAATGCAAGATACGTGATGATTTGTGTGATGATTTGGACAGTGAGCTGCATGATGAGCTGGACAGTGAACTACGTGATGAGCTGCACATCAAGCTGGATCATGAGTTGGACATTGAGCTATGTGGTGAGCTGGACAGCTATACGCAAATATGGCTGAATGCATGTCTATTTGTTGGTCTGTTTAACAATATGATAATAAACATGCATGATTTCGACTAATATGTCTATTACGAGCTTTCTAAAAAACTGTAAATCAGCATACAAATACATAAGTTAATAAATATATCAAATATGCTTTCACATAATATAAATTTGAGTCAATAAAATCAGAAAAATTATATTAATAACCAAAGTTGTATAAACATTAAATTTGTTCTTACCTCATGCTGAATAACGATCTGCATGACATAAAATGTGCAAAATGATCACAAAATATGTGTTTAAATATGTTATTTTAATGCCAAAAATGATAAGAAAATGAGGCTCAACACAACTGCTAATGGAGAAATTGGTTGGTGTAGCGCTAGTTCTGTGTCTTCTGATTCTGATGATGCGCTAGAAAACTGGAAAAATCACATGCACGAGGTGTCATTAAGGAAGTGTGTTCTGATCACGCAGTCATTGTGCCATGTCACGACTAAGACTATTGAATTACCAATATATGAGGGGCTTCCTAAGTTGTCTACATTCTTAATGGAGTTTGAAGAGAAGATATCAAAACCTCATTGATATTTGGCATTGGAGGAAGCACTAAAGGCTACTCTAGCATGGTGGTGGGAAACTCATAAGAAGAAAATTAATGGATGGGTGTAGTGTCAATGGTCGATGACAATGCACTTTGGGGATGCATAAATATATCACACATGGAGGTACGATGGCTGGAATGACCCCAACGGTCACTTGATGGAATGTCAGACTATGTGGGCATCATGACCGAAAGATGAATGGGTCCATCCCTTTGTCCACACTTTGGATGAAATGTCGAGGTCGTGGTATGTATCTGTGGAGTTACACAGACAAATAACCACTTGGGAAAAGCTAATAGTTTTCTTTTCTCATACTTTTTGTTTCGCGGATATCAATCTGGATGTCTATGATGCGCTTCAACTCATCCACAATGTGGAGTTGAATGTAGTGCCATTTTCATATCCAGTAGATCCACATGCGCATTGCCACATGCAGTCAACGATCAAATGTTATAATGTGTCTCGTGGAATTGACGATGATGAGCTACGGAATATCAATATTCTAGAAACAGAAGGGAGTAGGGATGTCACAGTGCCAGATATACCCACTTATCCCATGAACCAGCCACTGAAGATTAGAAAATTCAACATTAGGATAGAGGAGAACCAAAAATTTGCAAGTGTTGGGGACTATTGCGACAAAAATACTATGGCAAAGATGATGTATCTGCTGCATGAATTTCAATATCTCTTTCCAACCAAATTCTCTGAAATGAAAGGGATCCTAGGTGATTTGGGAGAGATGAATATTCCATGAAACCTAGATGCAAAAGTAGTAAGGCAGAGGTTGTATCGCTTGAATCCACGATACAAGGAGAGGGTTAAATCTGATCTAGATAGGATGTTGGATGATGGAATAATTGATCCAGTCGATCAATTAGAATGGATCAGTCCTATGGTGGTCCAAGACAAGAAAACAAGTGAATTTCGTATCTATGTTGATCTAAGAAAATTAAATGATGCTTGTATGCATGATCCATTTCCGATACTATTCACAGATGAAGTACTAGAAGGAGTAGGCGGTGAGGAGATGTATTCTTTCATAGATGGATTCTAAGGTTATCACTAGATTAGGGTTGCAAAATAATATCAACATAAAACCACATTTATTATTGAATGTGGTTCTTTCTAGTACATAGTAATTCCTTTTGGGTCGAAAATTGCACCTACGATCTTTTCTTGAGTTGTTGTTGCTACATTCAAAGATTTTATTCAGAAATTTCTTCAAGTATACATGGATGATTGGATAGTGTATGTTCTATTTAGGGATTCTATGGAAAACCTATGATTTATGCTAGAAAGATGTTGACAACATTAGATTGCGCTGAACTCAAAAAAGTGTATTTTGTGTGCACCTTTTGGAATGTTGCTGGGTCACATTGTTTGCAAGCAAGGATTGTTTGTCGACTCTACAAAGATAGCACTCATTTTAAGCTAGTCGCCACCGATGAATGTGAATATGCTTATGGAGACACTGGGACACACTATATACTATAGCAATTTCATCATAGGTTATGCTATGATTACTGTCCCGATGGAGTAACTATTGAAGAAATATGCAACATTTCTATGGAACCAAGAATGTCAAGGAAGATTCGACACACTAAAGGCCAATATGGTGTCTGTGCCAATAGTAGTTTTCCTAGACTAGAACAAGGAGTTCCACATCCATGTGGATGCATCATTTGTTGCGCTGGGAGTAGTATTTGTGCAACCCGGAGAAGGGGACCTAGATCACCCGATTCCTTTCGCCAGTCGAAAGTTGTGATTTGCTCAGAAAAATTATACAACCACATGGCGATAAGGTTTGGAAATGGTATATGTGCTACCAAAGTTTAGGAATTTCCTTTTAGGTGGTCACTTCAAGATATTTACATACCATTATACTTTGAAGTACCTATTAAAGGATCCTGTGTTGGGGGGGAATATCTATTACTAGATACTTCTCTTTCAGGAGTTTTATTTTGAGATCATTGTGAAAACGGGCTGCTTGAATGCTGGCCCCAGTCATTTATCCTGGATTGAGACAGGTGAAGAGCCAACAAATATTGAAGAGGAAATGTCCGGTGGGTAGTTGTTCAGAGTCGACATAGAAAATGATTACTACGATCAAATCATTCATTTATTGATGACAAGATTCACACCACAGGATTTTTCAACAAGTCAACAGAAGTAGTTAGTGGTTAAGGCTTCAGATTTCTATTGATTATTGGTCAGCTCTAGAAACTAGGACTAGGAGAGATTTTGCAGCGATGTGTCTTACCACATGAGCAAGGAGAGATTTTAGAGAAGGTCTATGCTGAAGTTGCTGGAGTGAACTATGGAGATCATGCTACTACAAGAAAGGTGCTTCACGCAGGGATCTGGTGGCTCACTTTATATAGTGATGTGACAAATTATGCACGGAGTTGCGATATCTTGCAATGCACTGGAAAACCATCACGGTGGGATGAGATGCCGCTAGCACCGCAAGTAACTTTGCATCCTTTTGATCAATGGGATGTGGATTTTGTGGGTCCCATTGACCCACCTAGGAAGAGAACTGGCGCATGGTACATAATCACAACGACAAACTACTTGATGAGGTGGGAAGAAGCTGCACTAGTCGTGGATTGCAACACTGCAACAATAGAAAGATTCATGTTTAAGAACATTGTGACACGGTTTGGATGTCTTAGGATATTGATGACCGACCATGGAAGTCACTTCATAAACCGCACAGTCAGCACACTGACAGAGGAGTTGCAAATATAGCATAAGAAAAGTACCCCATATCATCCATAGGAAAATGGAATAGTAGAATCCTTCAACAAGATATTGGAGCATGTACTTACAAAGGTATGTAATGCTAACTGTGATGACTGGTACTTGAAGATTTCAGTAGTGTTTTGGGAATATCGCAACACTTTTAAGAGATTGACAGGGTTGACACCGTTCAAATTGGAATATGAACAAAAGGCAGTCATGCCTATGGAGTACACTGTCCCCAGTATGTACATTGTAGCAGTGACAGGCATGGATGATGAAGTAGGGATATAATATCATGTGGTGCAATTAATATAGCTTGAAAAGGACCTCTTTACTGCAATATTCCACCAACGCGTCTAGAAGGATTGACAGAAGGCTTAGAGCGATCGCCACATAAAGAACAAACAATTTTAGCAAGGATATTTGGTGTTGTTGTATGATAGCAAGTTCATGAAGCTTCAAGGTAAGTTCTAGATGCATTGGTTAAGTCCATACCTTATTATTCTATTACTTATGGAGGCACAGTTCAACTACAATAGTTAGATGGAGCAATGCTACAAAATATTGGGAATAGTAGTCGACTGAAACCTTATAGGAAAGGCCCGAAACCGCACGGTTCTTAAGGAACTTCACAAAGAAAGAAAAAAAGATAGGATCATGGATGAATGGAAGGCACACTAAGAGAAGGTAGTTGCACAAGAGTAGGAGTTAGTAGTACAAGTAGGAGGTCATGTTGGGACAGTCACAGATCTGTGAGAAGAACTCAAATCAGTAATCAATGAAGAAAATTAAAAGTAATTAACCGACGACGCTCGTGGAAGTTACGTGTAATGATGGTGAATCCGACCATTGGGTTGGAAAAATCAGCAGCAGATTGAGGTAGTTAATGAATGATTTTGTCATGATGACTGAATTGATTTCATAATGATGAAGTATGAGTTGATTTGGCACTATAAGAGAAATATTGCTCTAGTCGGAAGACACTATTGTGCAGAGTTGAATTACATTGAGTTGAAGAGTTACCTATTTGTCGAGAGAGGTGTTGAGAAAATATGAGAAGAGTATGAAAGTCACTAAGTCTAGAGAGGGTGTGATCTTAGTAAATCTAGAATGGAATTGGTGTGACATGCAAAGAAACCAAGACACCATAGATATTTCGACTAAGAGAGACTCACTGCTTAGACCAGTTGCAATTAAGGAAGAAGACTTTAGTATGCAAGGTTGCTTGACAATGAATAGGAAGGCACAGAACCCTAGCTCTCCAGTACCACAGAAGAGACAAAACAGAACTGCCACAATGGCGAAAGGAGAAAACACTGCACATGCAGGGTCATCAAGCCCTAGAGTGATGTAATGTGTTGTTAAAATATGGGTGTCTATCAAGGACATTCCTAGGTACGACCCCCTTATTCGGCTTGGTGTACAGGCCAAGAAACCCACAAAGAATCAAAGATAACATATCTGGATGTCAGCGATACCACACAAGATGGTATGCACTTCTGATAGTATGCCTCCACTGATGCAGATGAAGTATGACGACCACAACCTGATTACACTCAAGGATGTCGCAAAGGAGCCGTATCTTCCAGTGGTATCACTAGAAGGTGCCCCAATAGAGTGAATTCCATAGGACTGGGAAAGAGGACTAGACAAAGCTGGATTGCTCGGGTTGATCAATATTCCGCACTTTGGGTGTCCAACTAAGGCAAATGCATGTGTGAAAAAACATTTGGTGTGTTTCCATGGTGGGTATTTATGGTTAAATGAGCTAGTTGAAATCATAGTGGAGTTGATTTCAGCAATAACAGGGCTACCCAAGGATGGGCCAGACCCCTCATAGTATATCCGTGGAACAGATAATGAAAGGAAGTTGGAAATGACTCTGAAGAAGCGTTATGCCCTAGAGTGCGATAGGAGGCCCTACCACATTGATAGCATCAATGACTGTGTGGTAGGTATTAGCACCAGGATTCCGATTAGTAAAGTAGTAAGGAAGAACCGCCTAGTTCAATGTAATTCTGGGGTGGTCGCATGTGCTGAGTTGTGTGCACAAGGAACACAAATGAATTGGTCCATTTTTCTAATGAAACAGTTAGTGGAGGACGTAGTGGCCACACAGATAGGTGAAAGACCATTCACATACAGTTGGATCCTCATTTTGATTTCTCTAGTAGCCTGGATGGAGCCATATGATTACCAAGGGATGGACGTCAAAGCAACATAGGTATGCAAGGGCGCGAGATACCAACACTTATGGTCGGTTAAAGAAGTAGAAAGAATGGTAGACTGTTTGATCCAATTTTTGATCTACTGGGAAGTGTTGCAGGTGGCGGCAGTGAAATTTCCAAGACTAACGAAGGAAGCCGTAAAAGAAATGAAAAAAATTAGCATAAGAAGGGTTTTCCAATATAAGAGCTAAATTAGATTCTATTTACAATGTTGTTTTGAAACAAGCACCAGAGAGCATAGCTACACAAGATTATGCATTAATATGCACTGACCCACATGCCAAGAAGGTTGAAATTACCTCGACTATGATTGATGCTAGAAGGGAGGAATTGAATACTTTCCTGTATTAGCTGCAGAATGTTTCCTTGGATATCAACAGATTTTCTACCTAGAATTTAGTGCACATGCAGTAGTCTCCAACCAGGATTTGGTCGATAGGTAGAAGAATATCAGTGACCAATACTTGCGGTTGCAGGAGAAAGAAGAAGCAATGCAAAAAAAGATAGAACAATTGTGCCAAGCCAAGAAGAAGTTGACTGAAGACAAATCACATGAGATAGAGCTATTGAATAAAGTGCATGAGGATTTAGAAGCGATAGTAACAGATGCATGTCAGCATGTCCTGGAGAGCACCATAGAGCAGGATGTGATAGCCAAAGTGAAGAAACTTGGAGGTGTTATTGCATAAATATAGAGAGAAACTAGCATTTGGATGCTTTGATACACCCCTCCACACCACCAGAACAGATAGCCACAATAAAGTGCGAGATAGAAGAGCTAGCCACACAACTCGATGAGTTAGAGTAGGACGCGAAGAAAGTCACAGATGCCACTATGCAAGTTTGGGGAAGCATAGTGTAGGATGAACAACTAGACCAACTGATTGCACAGTTGCAAGAAGCATACGGGAAATTGGAGACCCTGAAGCTGTTGCTCAAAGCAATTTCATTTATGATGCATATCACCAAGTCGTCAGAACTAAAGGATCTAGAATAGTGAGTCACAAGTGCAAGAGAAAGGAAGCAGCACCGCAGTGCACAGTTAGATGAGTTCTGGGAGATTGGAGCGCAGTTATTGTTAAAAATAGTTTCTATGATCCAAGCCGCACAAGAAGGAAAGAAAAACATTTCTACAAAGATGGTTGGGAACCCTTTCAACCATGATATAAAGGTGAGCTAGGAGATTACTGAATGGTTCAACAAGTAAGTGAAAGCGATAACTCAGCAGTTTTCATATTGTAAAGCCAATATCGTTGAGTTCACCATGTCCTATTAAGCATGGCTCGAGGAGGAGCCACAAGATTGTCAGTGGGGGCCTGTTTGTACGGGTTTTGGGACAAGTCAATTGCGCATCATTGTCAATGTTGTGCAAGCTCAAAAGACACT
Organism: Pseudotsuga menziesii; assembly: GCA_001517045.1. Lineage (NCBI taxonomy): Eukaryota > Viridiplantae > Streptophyta > Pinopsida > Pinales > Pinaceae > Pseudotsuga > Pseudotsuga menziesii. The sequence continues at coordinate 297,657 of LPNX010475482.1, forward strand.
ACGTAAGTGAAATATGGCGTGAAAGCTGGAAGATAGAAAATATTGAATATTTTATGTCACATTTTGTACTTTGGACCATATTTTTGGGATATTGGTCATTATTTTGTAGAATCAGTTAAGAATTGGTTAAGAGTTAGTTAGACATGGACCTCGAATGTAAACTCGCAAGCCTATAAATAGAAGTAGAATTGCAAGTGTTAGATAGATTTTTAAATTAGATTTGGAAGGACCAAGACTGGAGATTGAATTGTGAACTGTTTTAAATCTGTGAATCATTGTGCATAAGTAATATGACAAGACACGAGTTGATCTGAATTGTTGTTTCTTTTATCTTTTTCTATCTTACTATTAATGTGATCTAATGGTGAATGTGAATTTAATGTACGACATGGATCTATGATGTGTTGTTTTCTGCTCTTAAATGATGTTATCTGTCTAGATCTATTTGTGCAATAGTGTGATTGTTTTAGATATGAATGAATGATGTGATTTGATAATATAAATGATGAATAACCCTATTGATGATTAAGTAACTGGTTAGATCTGTTAGATGAGTTGATGAATTGTTGATGCACATAGTCTTGTTCTATTCTGCAAAAACTTGGTTCCGACAACTCTCTCTTGAACATCTCGGTTGAGACTTCATTTACTTTGTGGTTGTTACTAGACAGGGTAAAACCTATTTGGGCTAGTACTCAGGGACATTATGATGAGTTCAGTGTCGACAGAGTGGGAAACCCTGTTGACTGGGTTTTGTTGGTTGGGTTTGTGCCAATAAGAGACAATAGACAAGTATCATCATTATAGAGTGTGTTGATAGTACAGGAAAGGACAAAAAATCAGGATGTGTTATCATGACCATTGATGAATAAGAGGGGTTTGAATCGCCCAACATCCCCACACCGATGAATCAAACCAACTTGTAGTTTAAGAAGGGAAGCATATGCATAAGATGGCCCATCGACGACAAGAGTGAAGGGAACCACATTGAGGAAAGGGTTGATAGTTGTTGATATCCTGTGATATTTACCACCATAGAATCTATACATACCATTGGTTTGTATCATCAAGAATCATATATTCCACGTCAAGATGTCAGCAACGCTGAAGGGCATTAATGTCACAATGAACATCATTCTGCATCTGCAGCAGTTGTAGTATAGTGATCATGATGTTCTAGCATATTCATAATGAACCTAGAATACTTATAAACATCAAGAGCATGACTATAGAGGTCTTATCACTAGAGAACTCGTGCAATGGACATTGGGGTTGCAGCAGTTGGGGATGCTAGCCATTACCCACATGCCATATTTTTGGTGTGCAATGGAGGTTAACACATGTGTGAAGCACTTTATGTCATGCTTCCATGAAGACTACCTATGGTTGGATACAAAAGTAACCATCACGATCGACCTAATATCACGTATCACCATCCTCCACAAGGAAGGTGTTGATTCGTCCCTGTACTTCAACGGGAAGAACAACAAAAAATGGTTGGTTGCAAGGATAAAAAATAAATATGATGAAGTTCACGAAAAAAGATCATACGTCATTAGCACTATTAATGATAAGGAATTTTGTGTCGCAATGAAGTTGTTGGTTGTAAAAATCCTACACAAGAATAGAAAGAACTAGTGCACATTGGGAGTTATCACCTACATAGAGGAATGCGTAGCAAGAGTGCAAATGAACTAGGATCTATTTTTGTTGAACCAATTAATGGAAGACATCATATTAGGGCATGAGGGAAGAACACCATTCACTCATTCATGGTTATTGAAACTGATCACACTTGTGGGTTGGATGGAACCCAAGTATTATTAAGGGATGGATGTCGAAGTGGTCAAAACATGAAGAGGAGTAGGGTCTCAAAATATATAGTTGCTCACCGAAAAGGCACGACAAATAGATTGCAATAGCTAGTTCTATTTATATTTTGATGGAATCCAACAAGTGGAAAGGAAGGTCTTTCACCTCACAAAAGAGGTCATGAACAAGTATAGAATATTGGAGAGATTCACAATAGGCCCACATGCAATCCACATCAAGGAAAGACACGACACAGAGAACCAATGGTTAACGATGTAGTACACATTCATTGACAAAGAGTTGGATTCCATTATTGATGAATGGCCACTATAATTGAAGGTTTCAGTCAGCATTGATGAGCTCTCAGACACAAAACCAAGAATACCACCAGACATTCTCATTGATCAGGAGTAAACGACAAAATCTCATAAGTATTCAGAAGAGAAATCATCAATGAATATGACAAATTCAGAGGTGAAAAAGTAGCAGTAGGAGACACATAGGAATCATAGGTTTGAATTAGTTGAAGGGAGCAGTACAACAAAAATTTCAAATGATCAGGTAAACAAGGTATTGGCCGCAATTACTACAACAACTAGTGAGATCCAAGCGTAGGTAAAGAAACACACTACAGAGTATTTACAGCAGGCGAAGGGGTTGTTTCAATCACTGATGAACATTGTACTAGAGACAAGGATACTACAGGAAGACTTACTGCAAAGAGCATGTAAGGTAAGTATTGGTGAGAAAGTAAGGATGATCAATATTACATCAAAAGTACTTACAACAAAATATGGGGATGTAGACACCATGTTTCATTAATTCAACTTGATAAGCCTCAATATTAATGAATTATCGATGCATACGATGTCTCGAATACATAATGAAGCGAGTCACGAGATCCAAGACCATGAGGCAATAGCATGACCAAATGGTCAAGACGCGAGAGCAGGTAGAAAAGGCATAAGCAAAGATAGAGTGAATAAAGATGGAGCAGTCTCAAATACAGAATGAAGCGAGTCACGAGATCCAAGACCATGAGGCAATAGCATGACCAATTGGTCAAGACGCGAGAGCAGGTAGAAAAGGCATAAGCAAAGATAGAGTGAATAAAGATGGAGCATGAAGTGGTTGTAATTGAAAATTCCAAGGTGTTTGATCATTAGAGGAAATTTCAACTCAAGATGGGCCTCCTAAGAAAAATAATAAAATAATAGCTAAAATAATAAAATAATATTTATTAATTTTGGAGTAAGAAAAGAAAAAAAGTACTTGTTTTGTTTGTATTTTCGACATATATCCCTGTTTTTTTACTGAAATTTGGATCGGGAGAGCTCATTGGATGCGAAATTAAATTCTATACCGAACGAGTACCCACTCGGCATAATTTTGATGGACCCCAATACCCCAAAAACAATAATTAACAGAAAATTATGCTGAGTGGGTACTCGTTGTGTGTGGAATTTAATTTTGCATCCAATGAGCTCCCTTCATCAAAATTTGAGTAAAAACATAGGGAGATATGTCAAAAATATGAACAAAAAAGTAGCTTTCTTATGATACTTATCCCCAAATTTATATTAAAAAATTATTTAAGACCTATACGGTATTTCAAATTTAAAGCAATTTCATTGGCTAACACATGATGACATGGAATTTGAATTATGGTTAAATGGCCCATTTTGAGTTGAAATTTCCTCTAATGGATTGGGAACAACTGGAGAGGGAAATATGAGTTGCATGCGAAGAAAATCTAGAAATTACCCTAGATATGTTTTCTAAGGAAAAATTGTTGTGACAAGGCCAAATAGTCACCGATTTGAATAAATAGAATGAGGAATCTCTAGCACGCACAATACTGAGTACACCGCTAGATAAAATAGCATAGAGAAGGAGTAAACTAGAAGATATGATGGCACAGATTGAAGAGACGGAAAGAGTTGCCCAATCCATTGTAGAAGAAATGACACAATTTTGGATGAGAGTGGTTCAAGATGAATAGATTCAACAATTAGGCATGCAACTCAGTGAGGTAAAAGCACAACTAACAACATTGAGAGGATAAATCAAGAGGATGCCCCCAATTGTACAAGCGACCAAGGAATCCGATCTCAAATTACTGCAGCAACATGTCAACAAGGCATGGGAATGATGCCAGTGGAGGATTGTTTAGTCTGATGAATTCCAAAAGAGCGTAGAGCAGCTAGCACTCCAATCTATAGAAGGAATTGTGAAAACCAAGGAAGCACGAGCTAAATTGGTGTAGTTAATTGATGGCCACTCAACAAAACAAGAGGTAGATGAGTGTGCAACACTTAGTGCCAAGATTAAGGAAGAAGAAAGAGCAGGATAGTTTCAAGTCCAAGTTGACCACACCATCTGCGTCCAGCTGAGGTGGCTCAATGGAGATCCATAAGTTTGTGTTGGGTGCTTGTTGGAAAGGGGATCAGATGCATAAGGTGCGACAAGGAAGACATCGACAAGTGGAATATTCAACTAAGGAGGAGGAAGATACCAACAATTATGGTCATTTTGGTTGCATTAGTTATAAGTAGTGGTCAAAAGTGGTTAGAGACTCGGCATATGTGGCCCATTTTGTAACTAATTAATCCTATAAATAGAATTGGGAGAAGATTCATTAGATCATCAATGAATTTTAGTAGATAATGTATTGATTAAAATAGATAATGAGGTCAATTTGTTATGATATCTATTGATTTGTGGATGAATGTGTTTTTGGTCTGAGGCTATTTGACCAAGGGATGTTTGATGATTTTGGAGCTAATACAAGGAGAATGTTGATGATGGAATTCATGTCTTTTTCTTGCATATCTGTTGAATCTGTAATGGTGTGATCAATGGTTTTTCATGTCTAACTCAAAAAGTATTGATGTGTCTATTGGATATGTATATGTTAATGTGTTTCTAATCTAGTTTATGTTGATGTGATAGCTGAATTTATTGTGAATGATGATAATTGGATATCATGAATGATGCATTTAAACCCCTGGATCTATGAGTAACACTTTGATAGAGTAAGACATGGTGCACAATTCCTCTTCATTATGCGGAAATGTGGTTCTTTCACCCCTCCCTTAGACATCTCTAGTGAGATTGCATTTGCTTCGCAAGTGTTACTTGATAGGGTAAAACATGTTCGACACAGTGTTTAGGGAGATTACGTCAAAGGGTTTTGACAAACCTGTGGAGTGAACCCGTGTCGACTGAAGTGTGTCAAAAATCATCCATATGTTTGAGTGTTGTATTTGTGAAAAGTATACATATGTGTGCTCTACAATGAAATGGACCAACCTAGATCAAACAATAAATATCCAAAATAAATAAAATAATAGAAAATAATTTGTATGGATAAGAATATAAAATAGAATATGAGAAATATACTATAATAGATATGCGAAATGATAAAATGTCATTGGATGATGATCTTAAATAAGCATTGACTAGTCACCATGGATGAATAGGCTTGTCATTTAGTTAAAACATATCCTTTCATTAACTATTTTAATTATGATTATCAATTATAATTATTAATTATTTATTTAATTAGTGTTTACACATATATTGTATATGTTACATTTCCTACCCCTTTAAAAATTCTTTGTCCTAAGATCATGCAAAATTTATATCTTATTTTTGGATTTTAATGTCATCTTGGCATTCTTGTTGTTAAATTTGTCATGGTACATGATACAAGTTGATGTGATATTTTAAGTGTTGAGAAAAATTATTGAGTTGTAAAAAGGTCTTCCCACACTGATATGATACTCTATCGAACTAATCATATATAGGATTAGTGGATAGAACCTAGTATATTATGATTTCCAAGTTTACTTCTAACTTGATATTAAATAGTAGCACAATGATTATTCTTTAGAACATAGGTCAACTTATTTTGTTCATGGTGATATACTAATTGGTTAAGGAATTTACTCTTATAGTTATCATGTCAAAAAGGTATCCTTGTATCGCATGCCATATTCTTAAAATACTCATCCTTGGATACTTCTAATGATTTATTGTTTGATAATATTTTGATTGGATGTGTATTGGTTCCCTTCTCCAACATCTCTACTTTTACATGTGATGTCTTATTTATTTCAATGCGATGAAGCATTGTGTACTTATCAATTAAGGATTCCTTGTTAATTGATTTCTCTAACATATCTTGTAGATACTTCTTGAGATTCTTTACTTATTGATTTCGGAAAGAAAACTTAAATTATGAGTTGTTTAGGCATAAAAAATTTTCATCATTTTATGTGTTGTCAAATTTAAGTTTTTGATGAAAATTTTCCATCATCTTATGCTTAAACCTTTTGATTTTTTTAGAATTTTTTTTACTAAGCTTGTTAAATTAGGGAATAATTTTTTTAATCCTTATATGTTAATTTTGTCTCAATATTTATTCACTTTTTCTAACTTTTGATTGAAATGCATGTTCTCCTTTAACTTTTTTATTTGTGCAAGAAATTTTCAACTATAATCCTTTCAATGAGAAAGTTATTTGTCTTTATTAGTGACAACCTTTTCAAATTATTTTCACATCTTCTGTATTGAGTTTTTATCATCATGAAGGACACAATTTTATACATATTTAAGGTCTCCCAATGAATGTTCTACTCACTTAATTGTAGCATCCTACAAACTTAAATTTGAAGAAAAATTTCTTGACATTCTCCTATAATAAAAAGATGTTATCCAAGAACATCTTATTCAAAAAATTTAACCAAGAATAAGATTAAAAACATCCTTAATTTATTAATATGATAATAACCTTAAGGTAGGGAAACATCCATGATCTATTCCGTATGGAAGGAACCACTCCACAAACCATGTTTGTTTCAATAAAATACTTCTATCCAAACACCCCAATATAACAATACTCATTTGTATTTATACTTTATCATGAATATTCATATGCCAACTACTCTTCATTAATATGTTATTTCTTCTAAATACTTAGTGGGAATACTCATTACAATGCAACTATCATGTTGAATTATTCACATTACGTTCAACATCCCGTTGGGTACTCTAGGTGCCCCATATCATCCTCCTCAGGTGATTTATAATCTATATGCCATGTATTAGTTTTACATAATTATGATATGCTAATTTGTTGCAATCATTAAGACACAACATATTTATATTAGATATTTTCTTTACAAACGAAATTTTGGTTTTATGACATAATATATTTATATCTTGTGGAATTTTGAAACAATTGTTGGCATATATATGTTTTTCATGTAGATACATTTTTTTCTAGTATATCATAAAATCCACAATATTTATTTTTGGAAAAAAAATTTCATGTTGTTTCTTACATTATAAATCAAATCATTCATAGTTATTTAAAGTGTGCATCAATATTTACAAGCATGGTGCACGTAGCATTGTCTTTGCTAATATTACGAATCATGTATCAAATTGTCTAGTAGATATTTCAAATTTAGATCATTAAATCCAAATACTCTACATATATATAGTCATACCTAACCAATTCAATTGACTATGCAATGGTCATGTTGCATTTCTTGCATTTTTTTTTTCTAAAGTTAAAAACAAATTGCATCATCATTTTCCATATACAAATACAATATTCAACCTTGATGTGACTAAAAGTGTAAGGATGTTGTAATGATATGCAACATCCTCCAACAATTATTTGAAAGGAATAATTTACCACAAAACTTATTATTGTGTTATAGTTGTACACATATTCCTTAAAAATTTAATGATGATAAAGATGATGATTATTGTCCATTGAAAACAACTTTTGTCTACTAGTCTTGAGCAAAAAAATGGCAAGAAATTAATTTGTTTCCTTTAGAATTTTATTTTTATGTGTGTAATCCCATGAAGATATGCCACATTTTTAGGCAAGGATTAATGTAGTTAAATTGAACTCTAATTTTGGAGATTTTACAATTTATTGATAGTTGGATCACTACCATTATTGATTTGAAACAAACTCCCTATAACAAACCCAAATTCTTCAAGTAATTTTTTTAGATCAATCCATACATCAAATGTTATCCTCAATATCAATATTTTAATAACAATGAAAACCATCTCCCGAGTTACAAATAAAATCAACATTTGAAGCTTTACTAGAATTTTACAATAATCTAGCACCATGATGTTAATATCATACAAGCTATTAATTATTTACCTTAAAATCCAAATATTAAAGGAAGAGTATTGAATTATTTAACTTTCCAAGTACGTTTGCACAAAAAATATACTTAACTATATACTTCTTATGTGACAATATTTCATGGCCCACTATACCATCACATATCTATAATGAGTAATATCGAGTCATCATCATTCATTAATAATAATCATATGCTTCCTATGTACAATGTCATATCACATAATTAGAGACTACATGTCCAAATCTCATTCCATATGTACAAATTAAGGAAAGAGAATTCTCTTGAAAAGAAGGATTTTGAAAAGCATTAACTTAAGTCAATTTGCATTAATAAAAACACATATAATACCAATATATGTGGTTCAACCCAACCTTGGGGATTTGTCCACCAAAACTTGTTAATCTTTTAATTATTTATCAACAAAGGGGATTACAATTCTGCAGCTCATCCACTTCAATTATTTCGTTTTCTTGAAGGTCTATTTCATAGAGAACAATTTCAATTTACTTACGATGAATATCTTGAATTATAAAATAAAGTTCAACACTTCAATGTTAAACTTACTAGTAATTTCTATTAAACAAACAAAAAAAAGATTAGCTCCATAAGGTTGGAATTATACATCAAATAATTAAAACATTAGTTTAAGTATTAATTTTATCTATTATAAATATTCAAGGTATTACCTTTTTTCCTTTCTAAAATTGAACTTAATTTTAGAGTCACCTCTTACCCTAACCAATGGAATTTACATATTTGCACTCGATTAATCTGTCGATTCATTTTTTTTATCCGAAGAAATTGCCCACTAATCATCTTAACTTAGAATGACATATAATGTTAAAAATTAGAAGGAAAATGCCTTCCATATTTGATGACCTATACATTTTATTTTTATTTTATTTTTTTACTAAAATGATCTCCATGTGACCTAGAAGTTAAATTCTCAATACAAACTTGTTCACTGTTATATATATATATATATATATATATATATATATATATATATATATATATATCCTTTAAAATTTCTCTTGACATACTAGCTCGTATTAGTATTTATATAATGAGTTGAAAACAAAAGTTTGTGGCGACCACCTCCATTCTTATTTCAGTGCACAAAGGTTAAAACAATAAAAAATTAAACTTTTGAAGCAAGTTGGAATTCCTCATAGAACAACAAATATGGTCTAATGGAGAATCGGAATAAAACAAAACTAAATGAGCTTCTTGTTATAAGGTGTATGTGTCATCTCAAACAAAAGGATGACTTTTAAAGAAGGTTCTCTATCAATGGAAAACCACTCTTCGATACAAACAGGTGAAAAGAGCATAACATGAAACTAGTTCTATGACTTTGTAATGTGCCCGAAAATTTAAAATTAAAAAAAAATTATAGGCTAGTAGAAACTACTAGAATGGAACATTATTACTCTTGTGGAATACATGTACACTACTTGTACTGCTATCTACTCATAAGCTAGCCTTACGTCTATCCTTTACTTTCCAGTCATTTATTATTAGTACATTTTACTTACGATGTTATAATTCTCTTCATTAAATTACTATCTTGTTTGACAATACTGTAGATAAGCTAGTGATTTGCATAGAACCTTGTTTACTTCAGCATGTTGTTTTACTTTGTTATTTATTAAGTTCTGACTTAACTTTGTTTGTGGGAACAAAGTGGGAAGAATAGCAAGACTCGTTCTCCCATGATGCCCTTAGAGGTAAATTATTACTTGACACACAGGGTTACTTAGTTCAATCGAACTAAGGAACATCTTTTACCTTATATGCATATTATATTTAGCGATGAAGTTTTGAAGAGCGCTCAAACACATTGGTTAAAAGTATACCTATCGTTCGTCATTATACTTCATTATGTACCCAGTTAGCAAGGTGAAATTACTCCTCTCATTATTTTTTTAACACGGTTAAAATTCCTGTCATATTTTTATTCCGTTATGTATTCATACTTTAGTGTATTTAATGAAAAGTATTAACATTCCTCTTAATTTTGTTTACAGGTTATATCTTGGAACGATTTCAGTTTGGGGTTGTAATAAAACCAGGATACTTACCATGGCATATCCCATATGCCATGGTTCTCAAAGCACTTAAGCTTAGGGAATATACCCCATGTTTTAAACTTAAGAGGTAAGCGATACAAGTCTTTGCTATGACTTAGGGTTTGTGCACTATCATGTATGAATGAGACCTAGTTCTAAATTCGAAGTCCTATGTTTAATTTTTTGGGGTGACAAGACAATGTATGGGTCATACATTACACATACCTTGTGATATATGATACATTGCAAGGGTTTTGGGTGGCGCGATTTGTCATAGGGTTGAACCATAGATGAGAGGGGTTTATTCCTTGTATTAGAGGTCACGAAATACAACGAGACTAAAACTATGGAGAGTGGGTTTGATATCATGTTAATGGCCACCAACTGGTGCATTTAATGATCTTAGAAATAATGGCAGTGTTGCCGCCTTTTCACACACCTGGGTCATGTGGTAGAAATATTGAAGCCACTCGGTGTGTCCTTGGGGGTAAGTCTCGATTCAAGGCTGTCACCTTGTTCTTGACTCCTCCGTTTAGGCTCAACTCCTAACGAAGCCAAGGGGGGTACACCCTATTAAGTTACTAAGGATGATTTCTTAGTGTGGTGATGTTAAACTGAATCATTTATTTAGGAGTTTGAATATTTTAACTATAAACAATTTAAAGATGACAAGATACGAAGATAACACACGAAAGCACAAAGCTGATAAACAATATATATATGAAGCAAAAATGACCAATGCCTTAATAATGGAGTCAAATCAAAGAGATCAGTGTGCTTGCATGTGTTTGGAGTGAATGTTTTGCGATTGCATCTTGGTATGTTTTAAGTTAAAATTGTAGTATGAATTGATTAAATTAGGCTAAAAGGGGGACTCCAGATATACCCGAGAGTACTTGGAGTATGTCCAAAACAAAACCTATATAGCTACCCGCAAGGAATATGTGGGCTGAAATGGAGTCTCTGGGGCTATGTTCGTAATGCACCCGTTAGGGTGTGACAGAGATCGGCGCCCCGAGGTCACTTTTCAGTAGGTTCCCGCTTCCTTTGGGTATTTTGCCACCGTAAAGGTTTGATCGAGGTGTTGGATTTTCACCTGATGGTTTGTAAGTTGGGGAGGGTGAGTCCTAATTATGCTAGTCACCCAAGTGTTTTTGATACAGCTTGACTGATCGGACAAACCACAGGGAAGTGCAGAGCATACACACTGGAGTCTTGTAAATTTTAATAAGTTTTTAAGAAATGTGTTCTTGTTTAAAAGAAAAGCCTCCAAGAACCTCTTTCGATCCAAGTGGATCTCAATCGGGGAATCGAGGAGGGGTTAATTTTATAGCTGATGATAAACAAATGATAGAAAAAATAAAACAACTACACAAATCTGGTTTTCTGATTAATCCTACCACGAATCTCTTTCCCCTTTCGGGTCACTCAGGAAATCGTGGGGTAAGTATTATGATTACTTTTGAAAGTAAGATATGGAGTATGGAATTAACAACAAGTTCAATTATACTACCCTGCAAATCAAATCAATTATAATGAAAAAATAAATAAGCAAAAAATGACGAAAATGGCACCGACGCGAATCCCCCCAGGGGGGATGGGGAATGGGCTCGAAAGAGCCTATTCAAAGAAGGATTTTATTACAGTGGTTAAAATATAAAAGCATTGATAAATCAGAACTTTCTTGGTCCTTATACAGTCTGAAACCAAGATATTACAGTTTATACAAAAAATTTACAAATTATGTGACAAAAGAGAGACCCCTGGGGGGATTTGAGCGCTCCAAAAGCCACTTTGGACAGAAGCTTCCTTTATTCTCTGTCAAACTTGATAAAGGAAAGTGAGCGTGTTAGAATAAAAAATTCCCAAAATCACTTTAAGAGTACCTTTGGGTCAGCCTACTTTATCTCAAAAAATAATGAAATTAAACTAGCTAAACCGACGAAAAGGAACCAAGGAAAGCAAGATTTCATTGGGATATTGACTTGCTGTTTGTGCATCCAATTAAAATGCACTGATATTGTATAATATTGAAATTTATTGCAGCGAAAGGAAATCTAATGCATGTGATCTACAAGTTTTCCTTCAAATTCATGCAAAAAGGACATTTTCCCTACAACTAGATATGGGATGCTTATGATATTTTTTAAGTGCAAGATCTAGGATGTGAGATATGAAATATTAGATCTATGTATATTTTACTTTGATGAAACAGATCCAAATAAAATCACAGCTATAAATTGAAAAGGTAACCGGGTAAAGTGTTGATTTTGAGAGAGGAAGAAGAGGAGAAAAGTGTTGGTTTCCTTGAAGATCCGCAGTAGAGATTTCGGGTGGAATGCCAAGGGAATATTCCTTTGAAATGTTTTGAAGAGAATGAAGAAGCAAACTAGATCAGCATCCTCTCCAAAGTATGAACCTACAACTCAGCTGAAATCAAAGAACTTGCCAAGAAACTTGTGAGATCCGATTAGTACATACAAAGAGATTCAAGATAACATGCATATAAGCTTATAGGACATGCTAAATATAGATCTCTAAACATGCATCAAAGGAGAGTGACAGTCAATAAACTTATTGAACAACACCTTTCCTATCAAGATTGTAATAAGATAATTACCAATCTTAACCACATATCTACAAGAAAATAGCAAAAAATGACCACAGATACAGGTTACCTCAGTAAAACAATGGCAATAATCATCCACACATGTAATGGCACCACACCGTATTGCCTCCAAAGATTTTCTTTATTTCAAATGCATAATTACAACAATACAATAGCAGCACCACCTCAATCCCAGCTCTAACTAGCTTGGAAGAGGAGGCTGTGCCTGGATATCTACAATTTGCAGGCCATCTAGCCCAGGGGGGGCGCAATTCCTCATAGAATCAAGTGAAATCAACTGAGGGAGAGTTCATCAATGCACAAACGAAGCTGGACTGAGCCTACTTGTCAACTAGGGACCTGATCTAGCTGACACATCAACCCATACACTGCCACATCGTCCCATAGAGCATCCAGGAGAGTCCACACGTGTGGAGGAGAGAGAGAGGGCACAATTCCTCATGAAGACCACTATAGATCAGCTCTAGATCTGATTTGATCCCCTCCTTCAGTCAAAGATTTGTCAGATCCAGTCAATCTGCTCCAGATCTGATTGATTTCAGTCAAATCGGTTGAGAATCCATTGATTTATTGATTTTGGATTTGCTCCATTATTCATCAATTTATTAATTAAAATAATCAATAATTGATGTTTGGGGCTTTCTGACCTGAGTGATGGAAGATCACTCAAAACTTAGGAAATATTAGGTCTATGGGTTTACATGGTGCTCTTAGCTTTAAAATGAGCACATATATGACTGAAACTGATTATTTGGCCCACTTTTATTACAGACTCAATTTTTCCAATTAAACTATTAAAAAATAGCCTAAGTTTTGGAAAAATTAAAATTTTAATAAAAAACACTAAAAAAACTAAAAAATTGAAAAATTGAAAAAGACCTAGGGGGACTTAGACATGTTCATATGACTCAAAAATGATGTCTATCATGCTTACAAATTGACACATAGACTCTAATAACCTCAATATGCCTAAATGCCAAGCCAACCACCCCAACTTTGGAGGTATGGAGTGAAAAACTCAGAAATTATCAGTCGTTTATTCAACAACCAATAATAACCAAGGGAAAAAACACCCTGGGATGATCAGATTGACTAATGAAGTCTAAGAGACCGAGTCTTTTACAGACACTATCATGCTAGAACATTTATTACAATTTCCCCATGGGGTATGAACATGTGATATGATACAACAAGCACTTCCTAGAAGTAATTCCAAAGGTTCTATGAAGTCCGAACAAGTTAACCCTGTCCGGTTCACCAGGCTCACTTGATAGAAAACCACTAAGTACAACTTAGGTGGTAACAGGAAGCCTCCTCTTACACTTGGCTTATGATGGTTGTGCATTGTGTTTGTCATTTGGGGTTTGCACAAACTAGCTCTGCGCAAGGAGAAAACATACAGGCAACCCTCAAACCTTAAGGTAATATTTGTTTTGATTTTTTATGTCTGCATATTGTTTGGTTTAAGGTTATTAATGATATCATACTTCTCAATCATATCGTATTCGATTTTGGTTGCAGGTGATAGGGTAGCGAAAGAGGGTTGGCTCCATACATCGTTGTCGGCTCCAAAGTGTTTACACAGTGGCCACAGTAAGTCTGTGAGCAAGTCTCTACTTGCTACCTCTCGGCCCTTTTGCGTATAGTGTGTTTGGATTTGTTGCTTGGTTGGGGTTTTATTCTATGGGTTTGATTTCTCCTTCAGGCTTAAGATTACAGACTTGGGTTTTATTATTTTGTTAAGGCGTTAATCCATGAAGTAACTCGTAAGCCATTCGGCTCTTGTTGGCAGGTATTTTGGGTAAGTGAGTTTCCGAGCATCGCGAAAACTACACAACCTCATGTGGTACCGCACAAGGCCAGACTAGCGCGGCAGGAGGAAGAATAACCGCTTTGAATATTTTATATGTTATTTGACCAAGTTTTCTTGTAATAGGTCATTAGCAGTTATAAGTTTGTTAGAAGTGGACACTCAATGTAACGACACAAGCCTATTTATAGATCTACTTTTGCAAATCGAAATAGATCATGATTAGAGATACCGACTAAGTCTAGGAGAATCACATTAGAGGATAATTGAGACATAAGATTTCGCACGATATGGTTTTGTGAAGAATTCCCTGTGTACCCGTGATTGATCTAGCTTTCTCCTGGTGTATGCAGTCTCCGGTTTTGGAGAAGAATTGTGTAATGTGGTTCCATTATGCAAGATTAATATGATATGGTGATTGTGGCACAAATCTTGTTTGTTATTCCTGTTGCAATATGTCTGCTATTTCTTTTGTTATATGATATGTTATGATGCTGCGATACGTTTTGTTATGATGGAATAATGTAGATGTCATCTAGTCTCTTCCTCCTATATCAATGTGATCTGTTTTGCTACTATGTCGATGCAATCGGTTTTCAGCTACTGTCTGTTGCGCGATGAGTATATATGTTTCATGAATAATGCCGTGACATTGTGATAACTGCATGATGATATGATGATTGCATAAGTTATGTATACTCTCTGCAAGTTGAAGAAATAGTGTAAAGTTGACTGCTAGCTCTAGATCGAGTAGTTATTGTGACCTTCTGTTGGATCCCCGTATTCTCCCTCCCCACTACCGAAAACTCAACTTCGACAGCTCTCACTTGAATGCCTCAGGTGAGACCTCATGTGCTCCACAGACGTTGCTAGGCAGGGTAAAACCTGTCTGGGTCGGTTCTTAGGGAGATTGCGCTGTAGGGCGTCGATAGAGAGGGAACCCCTATCGACGAGGCTCTGTTGGTGGGCTTTGCCAACAAATCTCTTGAAATAAGTTTGGGTATGTAAAACTTTATTTCGTTTGGGCCTCTTTAGCCATGGGCTGCACCATTGCTTGCAATGGTGCGTTATCCCATTGGCATGCCTGTGTAACTTGGTTTTTGGACTTTAAATGACGACTGTGTAGTGAATTTGATGCCCACTGTGTAAATGGATATATATATCCTGTTTGTAAATGATTACCATGGTTATTATTCCATATTGTGTATAAGACAATTCCATTCTGCATTTGTTTGTTCGCTAATATGGGTGTGTGACAAGGCATTCGTCTGCTCTCGAATGCTCTGTATATAATGATGTTGTTTAGTTTTTATATTGTAATTCATTGGCAACGTGGGTATAGGCCATGTCGTGAATGGCATGATCCTTTCCCACAGTGTTGTGATAGCTTAGTGTTTTTAATTATGTTTATTAGTTCTTATGCGATGTGGACTATGAAATAGCCATGGGTGGGGAACCCACAATGGCCAACGTTTATTGTAGGGTTATTTCGGAAATACTGTTTGTTAAATTAAAAATTTGGTCGAGGCCGTGAATGTATTGAGGGTCTTATGACCTCTCTATTAGTGTATGCATTTGTTTATTACATAGCAATGGGTGTATTTATAGATTGCAGCCCGCATATATTTAGATGTATAGCGTGGCCTGTGTAAAGATGGTTATATTATTTACTTATTTTTTGTGTATAAAATGCTATGGTTTTTATTATTGTTTTCTCCTTGGGTCTAAACATCCATAGGAATCAATGTCACGACCTCTTTTGGAAAAATGGGTTTTAATTGTTAAATGTTTTTTTAAGATTATGCGATGGCTATGTGGATTTAGATGGGACCTTTAAATACTTTGTCTTATGAGAAGGATGACTGTAATAATATGTCTGTAAGCTTATTTTATAACAATTGAGTTATGTAAATGGATGAGATTATAGCGTAAGTGATTTGGACAGTGGACTTCATAAGATTACAAAGATTTGGTATTGGACCACATGGATGGTCATGATATCTTCTATGTTTGGTTATTTGTGATTATGTTTATTTAAATGGAATTTTATGATGTTTAATTTATACATGTTGAGACAGACCTTGAAGGTCTTTAATGTTTTTCTATATTTGATTTAGTTTTCCTCTATTCTTAGTTGATCTAGCTTAGATTATTTAATTATGTACTTCAGTTTATAAGTAATATAATTAGTAGATTAATTATAAAATTGTTTGAATATTGTTATATATGTATTTTTATATTATACATAGTTACTTGTACCTTTGAACTAGTTTTCTTTTAACGATAGCTAAGGTAATCCTCTACTGAAAAATTAAATATGTTAGCAGAGTGATAAAGCCTAAAGAGAAATATATATATTTAACTAGAAAACAAAACCTAGTTATAGTAAACATAATTCAAGTATTGGACTAATACAGAAAACAACTTAAATATACAAACCCTGGTAATATGTAGTATATAATAAAATTTACATCCCAAACTTAGTATTAATGAAAATACAAACCCCGACGAATTATTAACCAGAAATCAAACATAAGAAGGTGTTCTTCTTTGAATAAACTAGTATGTCATCTATAAAGACTAAGATGAAATTATCCGGATACCTCCTAAATATGTTGTTCATCATACACATAAATTTTGTGGGTGCATTGGTCAACCAGAATAGTATTACTACAAACTTGTAGTGCCCGTACCTTATATGAAATGCGGTTTTATGAATATCCTCGCTGGGAATCCGTACCTGATGGTATCAAGATCACAGGTCAATCTTTGAAAAGGTTCTGGCTCCTCCCACCTAATCGAACAAGTCATCGATCCTTGGGAGTGGGTAATAATTATTGATGGTCATTTTGTTCAACTAGCAGTAATCAATGCACATCTGCATTGTACCGTCTTTTTTCTTTATGAACAAAATAGTTACTCCCCAAGGGGACACACTAGGTTAGATATATTCTTTCTCTACCAACTCCTAAAACTGTAGTTTGAGTTCCACCAACTCAGGTGCACTCATGCGGTAAGGGGCTTTGGAGGCCAAAACTGATCCCAGGTTCAATTCGATGGAAACGTTTAGGTCTCATTTTGGAGGTAATCCGGGGATTTGCTCGAGAAAAACATCCTTGAATTCTTCAAGAAAGGGAAAGTAGTCTATGCATTATTTCCTATCAAACTCTATGTCTCAGATGTTTACTACAAACAACTTTCACCCTTTCCTAACACATTTCTTTGCTTGTAAGGAAGATATTTGTCTCACAAAAAATTTCTTTAGAATTCCCTAAACCTTCACTTGATTCCCTTGGCTATCAATACATAAGATAGACTTTTGCAAAAAATCGAGCATGACATGCTGCTATTCCATCTAGTCCATGCCAATAAGTACATTGTATGATCCTAAAGGTAGGATGTTCAGGTTTACTTTCGTAAGAAAACCATTTAGGTTTACCTCACATTCTTTAACAATTTCTGAAACTTTTTGTTTCGTACATGTGGCTAACTAAACCAGCCAAGGTTTATGATGTTTTAATTTTCCTAGTTTGCATATATCAACAATTTTAGGTGCAACATAGCTCTGGTAACCACCGATATTAATAAGTATTGAAACAAAAGTTTCCAAGATCTTACCTTTTATCTCAACCATCGTAGTTTGATGATTTGTTTGTCGACCATCTAATGCTGCGTAGATCCTGCGTGTTCCAGCTATGTCCTCGACAATTGGTTCTTCTTGTAAATTGTGCAAGACACCACTGGTCTTTTTCTTACAATCTTAGGCATAATGAGGCCCGCTGCATTTCCAGCACTTGATCTATAGCAGGGTAGCATTGGCCCCACTTGCTACTCATTTGTTAACATTAGCATCTGGTACATAAGGCTTCATACCAAGTTTATTAAACTTCATGTTCGCTTGAAAGTTGTTATTCTACTTTCTGTATGGCTATGGGTTCAACCCAGGTTTGCAGTTATCATAGAAGTTCTTATAGTTGTCTCGGTTTCACTTCATGTTCTCCTTCCTCAACTTCCCATCCTTATAAAAAATACTAGCTTTTTGCAGCATGGTATCCAAAGTCTTAGGCATGTCAAATTCAATCCTGTCCCAAAAATTGGGAGGAAAACATCCTAGGAACTGCTGGATATTTATCTTTTCTTCCTTGATGTATGGTACATAATGAAACCGATCTAGAAATATGTTAATAAATGCATCCATATTCATGGATCCCATGTGTCATTCATGAAACACTTTCACTTTTTGGTCAAAGAACCTTTTCGACATATATTTTTCTTCAAAAATCTTTCAGAACGTATCTCTATGTATTTCCTGCAGCTCATCTTTCTTTGTGTGTTTTAAATATCTCCACCATCTTTCTACTTTTCCATTCAAGTTATAGATGGCGAGACGATCCTACATCTCACTTGAATAGTTATGAACTCAGAAATACTTCCTCATGCCCAGTAGCCACTCCTTATCCTTTTCCCCGGTGTTTACTTCACCTTCCTAGGTTGGGGCTATTATTTTTCAGAACTCCCGCTCAAGACTATCATTTCTCTTTTGCTTCTTTCTCTATGGAGAAAGTGAGTCACCACAAGAAGGACTATGTTGATCTTGTTTGGTTGTTTTAGGGGTACATTCTTTTTCTGCTTCTCTTGGGTTGTTGGCCCATTTATAGTATGGTTCTCTTCTGGATCTGTTGGTGGAATGAGTACGTTTACCTTGTGGGATTCCTCCCATCATATTTCACAATAAGGTTTCATTTATAGCTTGTTTCTCCTTCCTTTCATTCATGTTGACTTCTATGAAACTTTTCAATTCGGCTTGAAGACTCTGCAAAGTTTTCAAAACATCAGATTTTAGCTCTACCACCAATTCTACTTCCGTAGTGGGGGTGGTCATTTTCCCTTAATGACTATTTTCTTCCTCAGTATTCATAAACTGAATAGTGTTGTAAAAATAAATTCGTGTAACTGCAAAACAAATTTTTAATAATAAGAAACGTTTTCGCTAGAAACCAATTATACTGTATTTTCTTTGCGGTGATAGCTTGGTGCACCCATAGGTCTCTTAGTAGTGAAACTGGGACCTGATACCACTTGTAATGTCCCCAAAAATTGAAAAAAAAAATGTTAGGCTAATAGAAACTACCTAAATCGAACATTATTACTCTTGTGGAATACACGTACACTACTTGTATTGATGTATATTTGTAAGCTGGCCTTATGTTCTATCCTTTACTTCCAGTCATTTATTATTAGTACATTTTACTTACGATGTTATAAGTCACTTCATTAAATTATTCTCTTGTTTGACAAGACTGTTGATATGTTAGTGATTTGATAGAACCTTGTTCACTTCAGCGCGTTGTTTTACTTAGTTATTTATTAAGTTTTGACTTAACTTTGTTTGTAGGAACAAAGTGGGTGGAGTGGAGGGACTCATTTTCCCATGACGGTCTGAGAGGTAAAGTATTACTTGACCCACAGGCTTACTTAACCTCTTTTACCTTATATGCAGATTATACCTAGCGATGGAGTTTTGAAGAGTGCTCAAACCCATTGGTTAAAAGTATACCTACCATTTGTCATTATACTTCATTACGTACTTAGTTAGCAAGGTGAAATTACTCCTCTCATTATTTTATTAACATGGTTAAAATTCCTATGTCGTATTTTTATTTAGTTATGTATTCATACTTTAGTGTATTTAATGAAAAGTATTAACATTCCTCTTAATTTTGTTTATAGGTTATATCTTGGAATGATTTCAGTTTGGGGTTGTAATAAAACCAAGATAGTTACAATGGCATAGCCCATATGTCATGCTTCTCTAAACACTTAAGGTTAGGGAATATATCCCATGTTTTAAACTTAAGAGATAAGCGATACAAGTCTTTGCTATGACTTAGGGTTTGCAAACTATCATGTATGAGTGAGACCTGGTACTAAAGTCAAATTCCTACGTTTAATGTTTTGGGGTGACAAGACAATGTATGGGTCATACAATACATAGACCTTGTGATATATGATACATTGCAAGGGTTTTGGGTGGTGCGATTTATCATATGGTTGAACCATAGATTACAGGGGTTTATACTTTGTATTGGAGGTCACAAAATACAACGAGACTGAAATTATGGAGAGTGGGTTTGATATGACATTAATGGCCACCAAGTGGTGCATTTAATGATCTTGGAAATCACTACAGCCTCCCTTAGGCTTGGCTCACGATCATTGTGCATTGTGTTTGTCATTTGGGGTTTGTGTAAATTGTCTTTGCATAGGGAGAAAACATGGAGGCAACCCTCAGACCGTAAGGTAAGCTTCGTTTTGGGTTCTTATGCCTACACATTCTTTGGTTTAAGGTTCTTAATGATGTCATACTTCTCAACCATATCATATTCAATTTTGGTTGCAGCTGACATGGTAGCGAAAGAGGGGTGGCTCCATACATCATTGTTGCCTCCAAAGTGTTTGAACAGTGGCCACAATAATCCTGTGAGGAAGTCTCTACTTGCTACCTCTCATCCCTTTTTGGAAGACTATGTTAGGATTTGTTTCTTGGTTGGGGTTTTATGTTGTGGGTTCAATTTCGCATCAAGGATTAAGATTACAGACTTGGTTTTTATTATTTTGTTAATGCGTTAAGCCATGAAGTAACTCATAAGCCATTCAAATATATGTAAATAAGTTTGGGTATGTAAAACATTATTTGATTTGGGATTTTTTAGCCATGGATTGCACCATTGCTTGCAATGGTGCATTAGCCCATTGGCATGCCTGTGTAACTTGGATTTTGGTCTTTAAATGACGACTATGCAGCAAATTCGAAGCCCACTATGTAAATGGATATATATATATATACTATTTGTAAATGATTACCATGGTTATTATTTCATACTGTGTATAAGACGATTATATTATGCGTTTGTTTGTTTGTTAAGATGGCTGTGTGACAAGGCATTCTCCTTCTCTGAAATGCTCTATATATAATGATGTTGTTTAGTTTTTATTGATGTATTTGTAACTTCAGAATGTATTCATCCGTATATTTTATGTATTGTACCCTGATGTTTATTCCAGAATATATTTTACTGTACTTGAGTCATTTCATGCCACGATGTTTTGATCGGGAAGTTTCTATAATGTGAAACTCATGTCAAGTCATTATGGGTAACCCTCCTATTGGTTAAGGCTTAAAGTCCCCATAGTTGTGGGGCCCTAGGGTTATTAGACTCACCTAGAGAATTTGACACTAGGTGAGTCATTATAAGTCGGGGAAATAGTCCCCACCATTTTTTTCAAGATAAACCTCCTTGTTGGTCAGAGGAGGCAAAGTCCCCACAAGTTATGGGGCACTAGGGTTATTAGACACTCCTAGAGATGTCGACTCTAGTAAGTAACTGTTAAGTGAGGCCGACATGTTGGAGTGGGATTCAAGTGAATGAAAGAATATAAATAGAGAGTGAGTCTCTCTATTTATCATACACACACTCACTCATTGAGGCACACGAGTGAGAAGAGAAGTTACTGGGACAAGAGAGAGACTGTTGCTGTCAGGAGATCATCTTTATGTTATCGAGTTTTATTTTTGGTGTTGATTCTATCTCTGAGAAATTTTTTGGGTTTTCTCCTTCATGGTTTCCCCAAGGAAAATTATTTGTGTCTCTTGTCTCTTGGGTTGTGCTTTTGTTTTATTGTTATGCATGTTATTCTCTAAGTTAAAGATCCTAAGATCATAATGGTAGCTTGAATGATAAAAATCTAACATGGTATCAAAGCTAACTTGAGAAGAAGACATTGTGAAGCTGCAGAATCTAGGGAATCTTAATTTATGGGTCTCTCTCCACAATCCATCAGCAAAAGTATGCTAGGATGAATCTCCATTGAAGGGCGCATCTTTCTGTCGAAGCGAAATTCGATTCCAAGCATTTTCAAATTTGGTACGGGAAATTAGGGATTCTTGCAGAAGAGAAATTTTTGAGCAATCCTAACATAGGATTGTTCTCCTCATAAAAATCGAAGTTTAGAGACCTGGATCAAGATTTTTGGTTGGGTGAAACTCCAGGAAAGTCAAACCCTAGTTTGACCCCGAGCTAGAAAAACCCTAAATACTAAAACTGATACATTTTGGTACATTCGCTATATATCGATATTGGTGATGGATCATGAGCTGAAAATTGGAAATGACAAATATAAAATCTTAACTTAGTCTGTGTCCAAAATTCAGCATCAGATTCACTACATTCTGGGAGATATAATCCCTCCAATTTAGGGTTCCATCCTCTTCCATAATTCATTCCTAAACAAAACACCTAGGGAGAATTGCTATATCTTGGGCTACACAGGTCCAAATGATATTTCTGAAGATGTCCCAGCCCAGGAACATAATGTGATTTTTATGATCTAAGATTCAGACTTAGAAGATGAACCAGTGACACGTGGAAGTCCGTACAACTTCGTTGTTCTAAGTAGTCCTGCAACAGGTCACCTTGGGAAAATGATCATAAGTCCCAATTGGTGAAACAAATTCTAATGAATCCTGTGGTGTTGGAATAGGGACATGTGAGGATACCTCAGTACAAATGTTTTGATATATACAAGCATTAATTTCAGAGATATAGAAAAAATTGTAACAGGCATATCTGCAAAAGAAATTGGAAAACTAGGGCTTTTTGTTCCGGGAGCTTCCCTCCACTGTTTTCAGAAAAGGAGTACATTGCACAGCTCCATTTGAAGAGATATATATTTCTATCCAATCAGATATGAAATATTCCAATTTTTGAAAATTACTGTTTCTCTGAAAAATTCTAGATCAGCCAGCTCCGGATCTAGGACGGACACATCAAATCGGTAAGATCTAATCTTTTGCTATTTTTATTCGAGGTTCTCATTTCAAAGTGATCTATCACATCAGCTTGATTATAAGCTTGGTGAATTTGACAACTTCCAAGCATGGAAGTATATGATCGCTTTAAAGAAAATGAATTGGACACCTACATGAGTAGAGAGGTTCCAGTTCCAGAGGGAGACAAGGCTAGAATCCTTACACAAGGAGAACTTGGTCAAGGCCAAGAAGATCATGGTTGATTCAGTCACGGATCAACTTGTGCCACTAGTGTCTTCCCTAAAGACACCGATGATGTTTGATTCCTTGACCAAGCTATTTGAAGGGAAGCACATAAATCATAATATGACCTTAAGAAACTAGTTGAAGAAGGTGAAGATCCAGAAGGAAGAGACCATGCAGTCATACTTTATGAGGGTCTCTCAAATCAAAGAACAACTTGAGGCAGTAGAACAAGAAGTGGAGAATGCAGAAGTGGTGATATCTACCCTTAATGGCCTCCCAAGATCATGGGATTCATTCATTTGAGGAATGTGTGCCAAACAGAAGTGATTACTTTTAGTAGAATTTGGGAAGAAGAAGAAGCTCGACTCATAAGAAGAGAAGAGAAGATGGAAGCAACTGAAGATCAAGCTCTCACCTTCCAAAGAAGATACGTCAAGAGATGAGGAATATGAAGATCTCAACTCTTGAATAAACTCTTATTCATCTTAGCTTTTGGATAAGGAAATATGCTATTATGAATGAAGAAGACGATGAAGCTAAAGGCTCGAGAAGGAGTCTACCCACGAAACAAATAAAGATAAGTATTCAATTGTCATTTCATGATATTGTTTTGTTATGCATTTGTTTATATTCAGTTGATGTATTATGCATGATAGAATGTTTGCATTAATGACAGTATACTACTAATATGCATGTGATGGGTAAGTAGCTCATGGTGCTATACAACTCTCCATTGCTACTTATCTAGAATGAAACCTCTTTGCTGACATATTGGATTAGTGCACAATCTCAATGTTTTCCTAGTAGAGATGGAAGGCATCTAGAAAAGTTTCAGTGAGATATGGATGAATTTTGTATTGGCTAAAGTAGTTGCATGATCATATATTTATGCATAAGAACTTGATAGTATGACTATTCCTTATGAAATGTTTCTAACCATACAAATGCATTTGACTTGTAGGAAAGATCGCATACATAATCGCCTACGAGCAAAGAAGAATGAGACTTGTTCCGAAGAACAAGTAACGATAGTTCAAGATGAAAAATAATATGAGGAATGCAGCGACATCATTGATGTAAAACTTTCCAAGAAGAAAGGAAATACTAGTTCAAGAAGAATGATGTCTAGGATGTAGTATCGATACATGAACGGAAGTTCGTAGCTCCATCATGCAGTAGATGGAAACATCGTGGGATACAAGGCAAGATTCATAGCATGAGGCTTCTCACAAAAAGAAGGAATAGACTACGAAGAGACATTTGCAACCAGTAGGAGTTGAAACACATACCTCATGAGCTTAATGAAGATCTTAACCTTCGCTACAAGGTTGAATATGAAAGTGTATATACTAGATGGATACATAGAATATTAGTAGCATAGGAAGCTACTTGTCACTCCGGTACAGAATATTTCAGTGCATAGACTACAGAAGACAGAGGGAGTATGATGCTTTGCTTCAGAGGGAGTGACTACATAATATATTGACGTTCAACATGGTATGACAGGATGGATATATTACTAATGACTCTATGCTTCATTGAGAGTAAAGTGGATTTCAACCTTTGCTTCAAGGTTGAAGGCGAAAGACCAGTCATGCTCTTGTTATGTATCGATGCACTATTTTCTAGGCATGGAGGTGTGGCAAAATGCAAATGCAATCTTCCTTGAACAAGGGAAGTATGCAATAGAGATCCTGAACAGGTTCAGGATGATGGACTGCAAGGCTATGGCCACACCTATGGCATCAAACCTGAAGCTATTGAGTGATGCTTCATTAGAGTCGGTTGATGCTACAATGTATCATCAGATGATTGGGTCCTTGAAGTTCCTGATGAACATGAGACCGGACATTTGCTTTGCTGTGAACACCTTGAGATAGTTCTTGATAGATCTGAGAAATGTTCACTTGATTGTTGCAAAGCATATTCTGAGGTACTCAAGGGGTACAATTGATTATGGGCTCAAGTACAATGTGAATCAGAAGATTAACCTGGAGGGTTATGTTGATTCAAACTAGGCAGGCAGTGCCATCGATAGGAAGACCACTTTAGGGTGTTTCTTCAGTATGGGATCAGGTATGATCTCTTAGTCTAGTAGGAAGCAATCATGTGTGGCACTAAGTACAGCTGAAGCAGAGTATGTCGTAGCTTGTTCAGCTAGTTATGAGGCAGTATGGCTGAGGAAGCTATTGTCTGATTTATTTGATCTCCACTTGGATGCTACTTCTATACATTGCGACAACTAGAGTTGTGTGAAGTTGTCATAGAATCCAATGTTCCATGACAAGTCCAATCATATCAAGATAAAGTATCACTATATTATGGATATGGTGCAGAGGGGAGCAATGAAGCTCCAGTATGTTGCAACAGACGATCAGATAGCTGATGTGTTGATGAAGACATTGGCCAAAGTGAATTTTTATTACTTCAGGGAAAAGCTTGGTGTTATCCAGATCGAGGTCCCTTCCAAGGGGAAGTGATGAGTCTGAAAGCCATTTTGACGAGCAGGTCAGATATAAGGGTTGAACCATTCTATCATTGTGAGAGGATTTGGTTCCTTCCATGTCAGATATGAGTGCTGAATGCCATTTTGGGAATGTAGGTACCTGGTTAGTTAGTAGGAACACTCAGTCTGGGACTAAGAGAGCCATTCTGACGAGCAGGTCAGATGTAAGGGTTGAGCCATTCTATCATGGTTGAAGTATTACCTTCCTCCCATGTCATATATGAGTGCTAGCCATGATGATGAGTAGGTCATATGTAATGGAAACTGCCACTCTCCGAGAAAGTGGAGGTACCTAGTCAATTACCAGGTAGCTCAGTTTGGGACTGGGGGCCATTCTGATGAGGCTATAGGATTTGGTTCCTACAAGATCAGATGTGAGTGTATGCCCTTTTGGTGAGTAGGTTAGATGTAAGTGCTGAGCCATTCTGGAAAGTAGGTTAGATGCAAGGGAAATTTTCATTCTCCGGGAGAATGGAGGCACTTGGTCAGTTACCAGGTAGCTCATTCTGGGACTGGGGGCCATTCTGATGTGACTGTAGGATTTGTCTCCTACAAGATAAGATGTGAGTGCATTCCTTTCTGACGAGTAGCTCAGATGTAAGTGCTAATCCTTTTCACAGATGATAGTAGTTGTGTCCTATCATGCTGGTGAATGTGAGTGCTGGGCCTTTCTGATGTGATTATAGGATTGATCCTATATGATCAGATGTGAGTGTTGGGCGTGCCTTTCTGACGAGTATGTTAGATGTAACTACTAGGCATGCCTTTCTGATGAGTAGGTCAAATGTAAGTGCTGGGATGGCCATTCTAATGAGTACGTTAGATATAAGCGTTGAAGAAGACCTACATGGTGGCTAGGCCTACAACTAGCATGAAAGAAGGATGGCTCTATAAAACTTCCTGTGATGAGAAGAATCAAGAGATAGCACCCATGATGATGATCCAGTAGAGATGTTCTAGAACCAGAGATGATCCAGATCGAGTGGTGATCCAGATCCAGTGATGATGTCCAGTGATGATCTAGATCTAGTGATGATGTCCAGTGATGATCCAGATCAAGTGATGATCCAGATCAAGTGATGATCCAAATCGAGTGATGATGTCCAGTGATGATCCATATCGAGCGATATTCTAGATCCAGTGATGATGATCCAGATCGAGTGATGACCCAGATCCAATGATGATGATCCAGTTCAAGTGATGATCTATATCTAGATGAAGATGAATTGAAGATGAAGATGACTTGAAAATGACAAGAACTCGATGATGATCCAGATGATACAGAGAAGAATACCTGTGCTGATAAATTTTGTTGAGAGAATACCTTCCTAGTTAAGAGGGAGTGTTGATGTATTTGTAACTTCGAAATGTATTCTTCCCTATATCTTAAGTATTGTACCCCGATTTTATTCTGGGATGTATTGTAATGTACTTGAGTCATGTCATTCCCTGATGTTTCAATTGAGAAGTTTCTATAATGTGAAATTCATGTCAAGTCATTATGGGTAACCCTCCTATTCGTCAAGGGTTAAAGTCCCCACAGTTGTGGGGCCCTAGGGTTATTAGAATATCCTAGAGAATTCAACCCTAGGTGATTCATTGTAAGTCAAGGAAATAGTCCCCACCATTGTGTTAAGGATAAAATTCCTTTTTGGTCGGAGGAGGAAAATTCCCCACAAGTTGTGGGGCACTAGGGTTATTAGACACTCCTAGAGATGCCAGCTCTAGTAAGTAATTGTTAAGTGAGGTCGACATGTTGGAGTGGGTTTCAAGTGAATGAAAGAATATAAATAGAGAGTGAGTCTCTCTATTTATCATACACACACGCTCACTCATTGGGGCACATGAGTGAGAGGAGAAGTTACTGGGACAAGAGAGAGACTGTTGTTGTCACGAGATGATCTTTATGTTTTCGGTTTTTAATTTTGGTGTTGACTCTATCTTTGAGGAAGTTGCAGGGTTTTCTCCTTTATGGTTTCCCCGAGTAAAATTCTTTGTGTCTCTTGTCTCTTGTGTTGTGCTTGTGTTTTATTACTATGCATGATATTCTCTCAGTTAAAGATCCTAAGATAATAATGGTAGCTTGAATGATAAAAATCTAACAGTTTTTATATTGTAATTCATTGACAGCATGGGTATAGGCCATGCCATGAATGGCATGAGCCTTTCCCAGAGTGTTGTGATACCTTAGTGTAGGGTTTTAATTATGGTTATTAGTTCTTATGCGATGCGGACTATCAAATATCCATGGGTGGGGAGCCCACGATGGCCAACGTTTACTATAGGGCTATTTCAGAAAGACTGTGTGTTAAATTAAAACTTTGGTTGAGGCCATGAATGTAGTTAGGGTCTTACAACCTCTTTGTTAGCGTATGAATTTGTTTATTACATAGCAATGGGTGTATTTATAGATTGCACCCCGCATATATTTAGATGTATAATGTGGTTTGTATAAATATGGTTATACGATTTACTTACTGTTTCTGTATAAAATTATATGGTTGTTATTATTGTTTTCTTCTTGGGTCTGGACATCCATAGGAATCGATGTCGTGACCTCTATTGGAAAAATGGGTTTTAATTGTTAAATGTTTTAATATTATGCGACGACTGTGTGGATTTATATGGGACATTTAAATACTTTATTTTTTATGATAAGGATGACTGTAACAATATGACTGTAAGCATATTTGATAACAATTGAGTTATGTAAATGGATGAGATTATAGCCTAAGTAATTTGGATGGTGGACTTGATAATATTACAAAGATTTGGTATTGGACCACATGGATGGTCAGGAAATATTCTCTATTTGGTTATTTATGATTATGTTTATTTAAATGGAATTTTATGATGTTTAATTTATTCTTGTTGAGGCAGACCTTGAATGTATTTAATGATTGTCCATCTAAGATTTACTTTCCGTCTGTTCTTAGTTGATTCATCTTAGATTATTTAGTTATGTACTTAAATTTATAGGTAATATACTTATCAGACTGTTATCTCCTAAAATAACCAGTCGGTTTTTTCACTATTTTAGGTGATAGGTTTGAGTCCAAAAAATTGTTTTTAAATTTTTTAGAGTCAATAAGGAGGTCCTCGTTCTCAATACTAAGTCAAAATTATAATTTATTCGAGTCTTGGTTTCAAATGTTGGGAAAGACAGGTTGTGGTAGCTAACTCTGTTTTGTAGAGGCCACATTAGCTACCAAAAGAGCTCAGTTTCGGCAGTTGGAAGGATTAAGCTAAGCTCAAGGCCAAATTAGCTGCCACAACAGCCCAGTCTCGGTAGCTGGAAAGATTAAGCTAAGTTTATGTTAGCTGCCAAAAAGCGATCTCATTTAAAACTTTAAAAAGGAGAGCATGTGTCCGTACTTGACTTCACATCAAGCGAGCCTGTATGTTTTTCTGCCAAAGAGAAGATCAGAACGCATCTCATATGACCATCATGAATTTTAATGTCGGTATACTGCCAGAAGCAAGTCATGAAGCACCATATCATTAACTACACAGGATTACGCAGGGGGGGGGCTCATAATGTAATGCATATCTGAGGATCATTCGAAGCTGATCGATTCATCATTTACGTAGGAGCTCATAATGTAAGGCATATCTGAAGATCATTCGAAGCTGATCGATTCATCATTTCACACGAGCTGGGCGATATCATAGGTGATCACCCGCTGGGCTCATTCAAATGGGTATCTTATTTCTCAAGCATTGCGAGAAGACCCGAGGTCCCCGGTTATGTCATCGTGCAGTTGAAGTTCCGGTTCAACCCAGGGGTTTTCTTTTATCAAAACAGGGCATCGATCCAGGAGTGTTCTTATCAAGACGATTTTTCAGCGTAGTGTCTCTTTATTGTTTACTACGAAACAAGGGTTTAGCTCATGGCAAAAACAAATCTGCCACTCAGGACAGAGCTAGATGGGATCTGGTACCTCGAGTCCCACCCACAAGTAGCTGAGTTCTTCAAGACCTCACAGGTGTTTGATTTTTGTGAAAAGCTCACCAGTTTTAACCAGCCACTCGCTGAAGCATTCGCTCAGAGCTACAATGGGAGAACAGTGAAATTTGGCAGAGAAGAGTTTCATGTGGATGAGGCAGCCATAGCCGAGTGTACAGGTCTCCCCAGTACAGGGCAGAGTTGGTTTAAGACCACTAGGGCCTCAGATATTGAATTCAGGTCATATCTTCTACCAGCCCATAAGGAAACCATTCAAAGAAGAGATTTTCCCATCACCTTTCTTGAACCTCAATGGCAGACTCTTTTAAAGGCCATTTTCATTTACATAACCTGTGAAGGCCGATATCACAGGGTGCTGCACTACCATTTCAAGTTATTGAATCATTTCACAGGAAGGGTAAGTATAAATCTGCCATACTTCTTCCATAAGACCCTAACTAAGATGGCAAAGCAAGTCCAGGCTAGACCCAACAAGATAGCAAGCAGGATCTCTCACCAGGGTCTCATAACATTGATCATCAAAGAGCTGTTGAAGAAGAGAGGTATAGACTGGAACTATTTTTTGTTTTGGCATGAGTTTCCCACATAGCTTGCCAGTGAAGAGGCAGTTGAGCAGGGCAAGGGCGAGAAGAGCAGCACTCCCAAAACCAGCAAGAGAAAAAGGAGAGCCATCTCTCCTCAAGCCCAAACTGAATCCCCTTCCTCATCCAGCAAAAAGAGGAGGTCAAAGAGGAAGCTGGTGTTTGAACAAGCTGAAGGAACTCCTCAAGGTAAGAATCCACTAAATCTCCACTACTCAGGATCCGAATCTGGAGACGAAGGAAATCAAGGAGCAGAGCAGCCCATGGAAGGAGACAAAGGTAAAGACCCTCCCTTAACTGATGTATCAGGTCCCAAACCTTCCACACCAGAGACCAACAAATTCAATAAGCTGCTACAGGAACTTTCCCAGGCAAGACATAATGAGAAGCATGTCAAGTTGCACAACGCAGAGCTGATTGGAAGGAATATGGCATTGCATGACCAGAGCCAGGAAATCATTGAAAGACTCAAGAAAACCACCGAGAGAAACGCGATGCTGATAAAAGAAAATGCTAAGCTCTACCGCACTCTCAGGATGCTCAGGTTAAAGTTGAAGGAATTGGAGGGGACAGAGGTACAGCCAGGAGTCACAGAAGCGCAACCATCAGGTCTAGACACATTGGCTGAGGTAGCCACGATCCCTGAGAAGGTAACGCCTGTGGGAGCTCAGCAAGAACAGCCTGTGGGAGCTCAACAAGAACAGCCTGTGGAAGCCCAGCAAAGGGAGACTAAACGAGTGACTAGAAGGAAGGGAGCAGCTGCAAAGAAGTCTTAGCGACTGATCACAAGCTTTCAGCTTTTGGCAGCTTAGGCGAGCACCACAGAGCTCATTAAGCTGCCAAAAGGACTGACTTTTGGCGACTAGCATTGTTTGGGGTTTTAATTTTTGAAACTGTTTTTCAGCTTTTGGCAGCTTAGGCGAGCCCACAGAGCTCATTAGCTGCCAAAAGGACTGGCTTTCGGCAGCTAAGGCACGAAATCAGCATGATGGTTAGCTGCCAAAAGCCTGTTTTTGCAAAGATTCTCTGATTTCGCCCAAAACTCAGTCTTGATTCACGAAATTGGCAGAAATGAATGGATTATAAAACATATTATCTATGTCTCAAAGGTTTGGAGCGAATTTTGGATCAGTGGGCACTTTTGACTAAGTTCAAACCTTATTTCAAGGAGCATCTCTATCAGTCAACTACCACATCATGAAAATCAGATCGATGGTGCGCCCAACTCTGTCCACCGAGCCTTGGAAGGTTGCTTCACTTCACCAACCATCGAGCTGTTGAAGGAGATCTCCATATCAGAATCTCCCTCATTTTAGGGATCAATCCCTATGTTTTGACTTTAAACTATCAGTTATGTTTTAATTGAACTCGACAGATCCATGTTTTTAGGATCTGGAAACTTTTGTAAAGGATTTAAAAAGTCTAAGAACTCACACTGAAAGGGGTTCGAGCTTGGAGAACTTGGCCTATGTCTGATTGCTAGTCTAATAAAATCACAGTTTTCTCTTGTTATTGTACTCAGATTTTGTCATCCACTATTATTCTACACTCTGTTGGATTAGTTTAGCTTATGCTCATGATTCGATGGAGGAACTTCTTACTGTTTCAGTATAGCCCTGCGTTATATATGTATTTGGTTGTATAAACCCTGCATTTAATGTATTTGGTTGTCTGAGCAATATTCTACATGCCTGTTCTGTTATTTATCATCTGATGTGCAGTTTCTAAGAGCACTGGCTCATTAAATTATTTGGATTAGCAGTCTTTCATTTGTGCCATTCTTGTATCCCCTCGATCCACTTACTGAAAGAAAATGATTTTACAAGTTACCAAGCATACTTAGCCGTAACCACTAAGTAGTTTCTTGGAGAGCTAACAAAATGGCGCCGTTGCCGGGGAGCGAGGTGAGAAGATGATCTTCCTGGGAGACGACATAGATCTGGTCCTTGATGATCGACAAGGATTAGGCACTTACTGGTTATATATGTTCTATCTGGCGACTCCACAACATCATTCTGGCTCCAAAGAGGGACAGTACTAGAGCGAATCCCCAAGGACCCCTGGTGTCTCCAGTATCAACTCCAGATCGAATCTTGAGGGAGGCGAAGAAGACCAAAGGCCCAGCTGTTCCAGAAGTCACCACTGTAAGTTCAACTGCT
Source organism: Pseudotsuga menziesii (assembly GCA_001517045.1). NCBI lineage: Eukaryota > Viridiplantae > Streptophyta > Pinopsida > Pinales > Pinaceae > Pseudotsuga > Pseudotsuga menziesii. Next base: position 330,430 of record LPNX010475482.1, read on the forward strand.
GTTATTTTTTCTGCTGCACCACATACCACAGTCATCATGGCTGGGGGAGGGGGAGCAAATATGACCCGAATGGAACAAATACTAGCTAACAGATATGCTCCACTGGTGCTAGTACTTCCACTGTCTCAGATTCCTGTCGGGGACTACCAAAAATATATGCCTAAATTCTTCGGGCCAGGCAACTACACAGCATAAGAGCACCTTGAAGCATTCTATGCTTATGCAGAAAATATCAACATCGAAGCTCAAGATGTTTGGATGAGAATCTTTGTCCAGAGCCTGGATGGAGAAGCCCAGAAATGGTTTAAAACACTGCCAGCCGCTTCCATAGGAGACATCACTGCTCTTGATGATGCTTTCTTAAAAAATTGGGGAGACAGAAAGGATTACCTGCACTACATCACTGAGTTTGGCAATCTCAAGCGTAAAACAAGTGAGTCTGTGTCTGATTTCACCAAGAGGTTCAATAAGATGTATGAAAAGATCCCTGAGGTAGTCAAACCTTCCGAAACATCTGCTATGATCACATATTCCGGAGCCTTCGATTACCAATTCTGTTTGCTGCTTAGAGAGAGAGATTCTGAAACTCTTGTAGCCATGCAAGAGGCTGCCCTGAAAGTTGAATCTAATCTGTCATCTTCCGAGAAACTGAGAGCAAGTTCCGAGAGGAAAAAAAGGGGTGAGGAAGCCTCTTCTTCATCCAATTCAAATCAGAAGGTGGATAAGTTAGCAAAGATGTTAGAATCCCTGACATCTGAAATGGAAAAGATCAGGAGCAGCAACAGGCCTCCTGACAGAGCAAGGAATCAAAACCAAAATGACTACCCTAATAGAAATCAGAATCGAGCTGATTATCCAAACAGGAATCAGAATTGGAGAAGGAACCAACAACAAGTGCAACTCATGCAGAGAGAGAGGAATCCCGCTGATGATATGATGATCAGAGAATCAGGGCTCCTTTCCAGAATGTAGTGCTCGATGAAGAAGACGAGGAGGAGGTTCAAGAACTTGAAGAGGACATTCACTGTGTTGAGGATGAGTGCGAAGAGATATACTTGACCGAAGCTGATTATGAAGGGTCATTGTTTGATCAGGAACTGAACCAGCTGTATGAAGATCAGGCCATACTGCAAACTGAGGAACCAACTGGATATAATCTGAGATCCAAAAAGAATGTTGGAAAACAAAATACTCCAGTTCCTCCGAAAAGGACTGCCGCAAAGCAGCCAGCCAAAGAAGTTCAGAAAACATCTCAGTCACTGCCCATGGTAAGAACTAATCCCTCTGAGTCTGAAAAAATTTCTTTTCCTTCTTTCAATTTACAAACAGAAATTCAGAAGCTGAAGATCCCTGTGCCTCTTATTGAACTCATGAAGAACGAAGCCTTCAGGAAGGACATTTGTAAAAGTCTTGATCACAAATCTGTCTCTTTTTCCTCTGACTCCATAAACTTGTCTGATGATAAACCCAGCATTGTGCTAGGCCCTATGATTGAAGAACGGGATGAAAGCTGCCCCCCTTTTTATGTTTCTCTGGATATCCATGAAAACACCTTGCACAATTGCCTCCTAGACTCAGGTGCTTCCCATAACATAATGTCCAAAATAGTCATGCATGGATTAGGATTAGAAATCACCCGCAACTACCATGATTTGTTCTCCTTCGACTCCAGGAAGGTGAAATGCCTCGGGTTGATAAAAGACCTTGATGTTTCTCTGTCCTCTGCCTCGATGAAAACCATGGTTATGGATGTTGTTGTGGCTGATATCCCGCCCAAGTTTGGATGTTTGCTGTACAGATCATGGATGAAAAAACTAGGTGGAACCTTGCAAATGGACCTATCTTATGCCACTATCCCAGTCTTTTCGGGAGAGAGCAAAAGACTATACCGTGAGTCCCAGCTTTCTTTCATCATCAGTGATGAGAAGAACCCCGCTAACCATCCCATTTATTCAGTAGACACGGGAATGGGCTCATGTATCCTGCAGGTGGATGACTCTTTACCGGAATCCCTGCCTTTAAAAAAGCCTGTGGTCCAGCCTATCGACAGTGAGAAAGAAAATGAAGTGTGGACAATGTTCTTTGATGGATCCTGTACCAAAGAATCTGCTGGGGCAGGGGTTGTGTTCATTTCCCCTTAAAAGGAAAAAACACAGTTGTCATTTAAGTTGAATTTCCCAATGACAAACAATATAGCTGAGTACGAAGCCTTGCTGTTGGGGCTGAATTCAGCCAAAGAAATGCAGATTAAAAGGTTACAAGTATTTGGGGATGCTGATCTGATTGTTCAGCAGGTTAACAAATATTTTCAAGCAAAGCAGGTGAGGCTCAAAGCCTACAGAGACGAGGTATTCAGACTCATCCCTTATTTTTCTGATTTCAAAATAGCGCATGTGCCACGATTGATGAATGAAATGGCTGATTCTTTAGCTGTTTCAGCTTGTGCTTTTATTCCACCTATGCCTCCTAGATTATCCTATGAAATACAAGTAAAATATCGGCCATCATTGCCTGATAATGTAGAGTTTTGGCAAGTATTCGAGGATGATGCAGAGCTAACCAGATTTCTGAATGTGGTAGATGAATTTACTGACCTTGAAATTGATGAAGACAATCAAAATGGGCAGGCTGCCCCAGAAAAAACTAAATTTAAAAGCAGAATCGGGGCACACGAAATAGTTCAGCTTTCTTCCAACAGAATCCCAAAAGGGCTAGTACATTTGGAGAGACTGTTTGACAGCAATGATGTTGCTGTTAAGCTTGGGAAGAAAGAGGATGAGTCTGATAGTTGTCCTCTTAACCTGGCAAATGAATCGGATCCGAAATATGTGAATTTGGCCTCCCATCTGACAGAGCAGCAGAAGTCTGACTATGCTGGCCTTTTGAAAGAATTTTCCGACATCTTTGCATGGAAGTATTCGGATCTGAAAAATTATGACATAGAGATCATTCAACATAAGATCCCATTGAACAAAGATACTACTCCTTTCCGACAGAAGCTGAGATCATTCAATCCAATGTTGCTGCCCATAATGGAGAAAGAAATAAAAAAATTGCTTGAGGCCAAGATCATTATTCCGTTGAGATATTCAGATTGGATTTCCAATCTTGTCCCCGTGAGAAAGAAGAATGGTGAAATCAGACTCTGTGTCGATTTCAGAAACTTGAATAAGTGGTCTCGAAAGGAAAATTACCCACTACCCAAAATGGAACATATTTTGCAAAAAGTTTCCGGGGCAAGTGTCATGTCCTTCATCGACGGATTCTCGGGGTACAATCAAATTGCTGTCCATCCTGATGACAGAGAAAAGACTGCTTTCACGACTCCATGGGGTACATTCATGTACCAAAAAATGCCTTTAGGTCTCATGAATGCTGGGGCTACTTTCCAGCGGGAAATGGATATTGCCTTTGTTGGAGAAATGGGTAAGTTTGTCCTCATTTACCTCGATGACATCACAGTGTTCTCTCACAGCCATACAGACCATTTGCTACATTTGAGAAAAGCTTTCGATAAGTGCAGGAGGTATGGGATCTCATTGAATCCTAAAAAATCATTCTTTGCACTCAAGGAAGGTAAGTTGCTCGGTCACATTGTTTCAGCAGAAGAGGTTAAAATCGACCCAAAGAGGGTGGAGGCAATCCAAAATCTGTCCTTGCCCAGATCCAAGAAAGATGTCCAATCTTTTCTTGGCACCATTAACTTCATACGCAGATTTATTTCAAATTTTGCTGAACTGACTAAGCACATTACTAGCATGTTAAAGAAAGACTCGGAAGTTAAATGGACTGAACAGGCCAAGACTTCATTCCAGGATATCAAAAAGGCAATCACTTCATCTCCGGTTTTAATCAGTCCACACTTTGACAAAGAATTTTTCATCTTTTCATTTGCTTCACATGACACTATTGCAGCTGTCCTCTTACAGAAAAACAATGATGAACAGGAGCATCCTGTTGCTTTTTTCAGCCGAGTACTCCGTGATGCTGAGCTTAAGTATGAACCTTTGGAGAAGCAAGCGTATGCATTGATCAAAGCCCTAAAGGCATTCAGAATTTACATTCTCCAGTACAAGGTAATTGCTTATGTCCCCTCTGGTTCAGTCAAAGATGTTTTAGTGCAGCCTGACATTGATGGCAAAAGAAGCAAGTGGGTGGCCAAGCTGATTGAATTCGACATAGAAATCAAACCTGTCAAGCTGGTTTGAGGGCAGGGACTCACTCGATTATTGGCTGAAGAAAATTGCAGAGCTTTAAAGATTTATGAAGACAAGAGAGGTACAGCAAATTTCCAATTTGAAGTTTCAGCAAATCAGACAAGCTCAGATTTACAGGTAACCTCTTATATTTCAGAGTGTGAATGGTACAGAAATATTGTTTTCTTTTTGCAAAATATTTCTTTGCCAGAAGGACTCACAAGAACACAAGGAAGAGCTCTTAAGCTTAAATCTGCAAGCTTCTGCATTAAAGATAACTTGCTGTTTTGGAAAGACCCTTTAGGAGTACTCCTGAGATGTGTAACAAAGGAGGAGGCTGTTAAAGTGATGACTGAATTTCATGACAGTATCTGTGGCGGACATCACTACTGGAAAAAAATTGTCCACAAAATACTGAGAGCAGGTTATTACTGGCCTTGTGTATTTTCTGATGTGTTTGCCTTTGTAAAAGCATGCGACAAATGTCAAAGGTTCCAAGGAAAAGGGCAGCTGAAATCTCTACCATTGAAGCCCATCACAGCTGTTGGTCCATTCCAGCAATGGGGCTTGGACTTCATCGGAGAGATCCATCCTTCATCGAGCAATCAGCACAAGTGGATATTGGTTGCCACAGATTATTTCACGAAATGGATCGAAGCCATTCCCACGAGGAATGCTACTCACAAGGTTATTATTGACTTTCTGTTTAATAATATCTTTTCAAGGTTTGGCTGTCCCAGGAAGCTGATTACAGACAATGCTCCTGCCTTTAATGATCGACATTTGGTAAGCTTATGTGAAGAGATGGGGGTCAAACTAGCTCATTCCACGTCATATTACCCACAGGGCAACGGACTAGCTGAGTCCTCAAATAAAAGTTTGTCTCGTATTATCAAGAAATTGCTGGAGGAAAATAAGAAAAGTTGGGACAGCAAGTTAAAATTTGCCTTGTGGGCCGACAGAGTCACTATCAAAAAGTCCATTGGTACATCACCATTTAAACTAGTCTATGGCACTGAAGCCATATTCCCGGTCCAACTTGTTTTACCAGTGACTAATTTCCTTCAAGAGGTCGGGTCTGAACCTGATGATCACACTAGAAGAGTTTTTCAATTGGTGGAGTTACAGCAGGAGAGAGAGCATCTGATAGAGAAGTCTGAAAATCACCAAATGAAGGCAAAAGGCACTTTTGACAAGAAAACAAAAAAGGAGGTGTTCGAAATAGGTGATTTTGTTTTAAAGTGGGATGCAGCTAGGCAAAAGAAGGGACAGCATGGTAAATTCGATTCGTTATGGACTAGTCCATACATTATAGCAGAGGCACATCACAACAACACCTTTGTTCTTCATCATCTAGATGGAGAAATTCTCGCAGGTGGCCCATTCAATGGGCGATTTTTGAAGATCTACCTCTCATAAAGACCTCGGGTCTTTCTCATTGTAAAATATTCGTCTTTTCTTTCTGTTTAGAGTCAGTGTGTCAAATAAACTCTATTCCCAATGGTAGTACTAGACTAAGTGTCAATTTTATTTCCAGGAAAGGCATTTGGTTCTGGGATTCTTTGGAACCTCACTGGGAGGATTCCATCCCCGAGTAGGAGCCAGATGTTATCTCCTAAAATAACCAGTTGGTTTTTCACTATTTTAGGTGATAGGTTTGAGTCCAAATTTTTTTTTTAAATTTTTTAGAGTCAATAAGGAGGTCCTCGTTCTCAATACTAAGTCAAAATTCTAATTTATTCGAGTCTTGGTTTCAAATGTTGGGAAAGACAGGTTGTGGTAGCTAACTCTGTTTTGTAGAGGCCACATTAGCTACAAAAAGAGCTCAGTTTCGGCAGTTGGAAGTATTAAGCTAAGTTCAAGGCCAAATTAGCTGCCACAAGAGCCCAGTCTCGGCAGCTGGAAAGATTAAGCTAAGTTGATGTTAGCTGCCAAAAAACAATCTCATTTAAAAATTAAAAAAGAAGAGCACGTGTCCGTACTTGACTTCACATCAAGCGAGCCTGTATGTTTTGCCGCCAAAGAGAAGATCAGAACGCATCTCATATGACCATCATGAAGTTTAATGTCGATATACTGCCGGAAGCAAGTCATGAAGCACCATATCATTAACTACACAGGATTACGCAGGGGGGGGGCTCATAATGTAATGCATATCTGAGGATCATTCGAAGCTGATCGATTCATCATTTACGCAGGAGCTCATAATGTAAGGCATATCTGAAGATCATTCGAAGCTGATCGATTCATCATTTACGCAGGAGCTCATAATGTAAGGCATATCTGAAGATCATTCGAAGCTGATCGATTCATCATTTCACACGAGCTAGGAGATATCATAGGTGATCACCCGCTGGGCTCATTCAAATGGGTATCTTATTTCTCAAGCATTGCGAGCAGACACGAGGTCCCCGGTTATGTCATCGCGCAGTTGAAGTTCCGGTTCAATCCAGGGGTTTTCTTTTATCAAAATAGGGCATCGATCCAGGAGTGTTCTTATCAAGACGATTTTTCAGCGCAGTGTCTCTTTATTGTTTACTACGAAACAAGGGTTCAGCTCATGGCAAAAACAAATCTGCCACTCAGGACAGAGCTAGATGGGATCTGGTACCTCGAGTCCCACCCACAAGTAGCTGAGTTCTTCAAGACCTCACAGGTGTTTGATTATTGTGAAAAGCTCACCAGTTTTAACCAGCCACTCGCTGAAGCATTCGCTCAGAGCTACAATGGGAGAACAGTGAAATTTGGCAGAGAAGAGTTTCATGTGGATGAGGCAGCCATAGCCGAGTGTACAGGTCTCCCCAAGACAGGGCAGAGTTGGTTTAAGACCACTAAGGCCTCAGATATTGAATTCAGGTCATATCTTCTACCATCCCATAAGGAAACCATTCAAAGAAGAGATTTTCCCATCACCTTTCTTGAACCTCAATGGCAGACTCTTTTAAAGGCCATTTTCGTTTACATAACCTGTGAAGGCCGATATCACAGGGTGCTGCACTACCATTTCAAGTTATTGAATCATTTCACAGGAAGGGTAAGTATAAATCTGCCATACTTCTTCCATAAGACCCTAACTAAGATGGCAAAGCAAGTCCAGGCTAGACCCAGCAAGATAGCAAGCAGGATCTCTCACCAGGGTCTCATAACATTGATCAATAAAGATCTGTTGAAGAAGAGAGGTATAGACTGGAACTATTTTTTGTTTTGGCATGAGTTTCCCACAGAGCTTGCTAGTGAAGAGGCAGTTGAGCAGGGCAAGGGCGAGAAGAGCAGCACTCCCAAAACCAGCAAGAGAAAAAGGAGAGCCATCTCTCCTCAAGCCCAAACTGAATCCCCTTCCTCATCCAGCAAAAAGAGGAGGTCAAAGAGGAAGCTGGTGTTTGAACAAGCTGAAGGAACTCCTCAAGGTAAGAATCCACTAAATCTCCCCTACTCAGGATCCGAATCTGGAGACGAAGGAAATCAAGGAGCAGAGCAGCCCATGGAAGGAGACAAAGGTAAAGACCCTCCCTTAACTGATGTATCAGGTCCCAAACCTTCCACACCAGAGACCAACAAATTCAATAAGCTGCTACAGGAACTTTCCCAGGCAAGACATAATGAGAAGCATGTCAAGTTGCACAACGCAGAGCTGATTGGAAGGAATATGGCATTGCATGACCAGAGCCAGGAAATCATTGAAAGACTCAAGAAAACCACCGAGAGAAACGCGATGCTGATAAAAGAAAATGCTAAGCTCTACCGCACTCTCAGGATGCTCAGGTTAAAGTTGAAGGAATTGGAGGGGACAGAGGTACAGCCAGGAGTCACAGAAGCGCAACCATCAGGTCTAGACACATTGGCTGAGGTAGCCACGATCCCTGAGAAGGTAACACCTGTGGGAGCTCAGCAAGAACAGCCTGTGGGAGCTCAACAAGAACAGCCTGTGGAAGCCCAGCAAAGGCAGACTAAACGAGTGACTAGAAGGAAGGGAGCAGCTGCAAAGAAGTCTTAGCGACTGATCATAAGCTTTCAGGTTTTGGCAGCTTAGGAGAGCACCACAGAGCTCATTAAGCTGCCAAAAGGACTGACTTTTGGCGACTAGCATCGTTTGGGGTTTTAATTTTTGAAACTGTTTTTCAGCTTTTGGCAGCTTAGGCGAGCCCACAGAGCTCATTAGCTGCCAAAAGGGCTGGCTTTCGGCAGCTAAGGCACGAAATCAGCATGATGGTTAGCTGCCAAAAGCCTGTTTTTGCAAAGATTCTCTGATTTCGCCCAAAACTCAGTCTTGATTCGCGAAACTAGCAGAAATGAATGGATTATAAAACATATTATCTATGTCTCAGAGGTTTGGAGCGAATTTTGGATCAGTGGGCACTTTTGACTACGTTCAAACCTTATTTCAAGGAGCATCTCTATCAGTCAACTACCACATCATGAAAATCAGATCGATGGTGCGCCCAACTCTGTCCACCGAGCCTTGGAAGGCTGCTTCACTTCACCAACCATCGAGCTGTTGAAGGAGATCTCCATATCAGAATCTCCTTCATTTTAGGGATCAATCCCTATGTTTTGACTTTAAACTATCAGTTATGTTTTAATTGAACTCGACAGATCCATGTTTTTAGGATCTGGAAACTTTTGTAAAGGCTTTAAAAATTCTAAGAACTCACACTGAAAGGGGTTCGAGCTTGGAGAACTTGGCCTATGTCTGATTGCTAGTCTAGTAAAATCACAGTTTTCTCTTGTTATTGTACTCAGATTTTGTCATCCACTATTATTCTGCACTGTGTTGGATTAGTTTAGCTTATGCTCATGATTCGATGGAGGAACTTCTTACTGTTTCAGTATAGCCCTGCGTTATATATGTATTTGGTTGTATAAACCCTGCATTTAATGTATTTGGTTGTCTGAGCAATATTCTACATGCCTGTTCTGTTATTTATCATCTGATGTGCAGTTTCTAAGAGCACTGGCTCATTAAATTATTTGGATTAGCAGTCTTTCATTTGTGCCATTCTTGTATCCCCTCGATCCACTTACTGAAAGAAAATGATTTTACAAGTTACCAAGCATACTTAGCCGTAACCACAAAAAAATCACAACTGACAGGACCAAATCCAAAGGTTACAGGCCGCACGTTTTCCATGGGTGACATAAAAACTAATAAAAAAATTTCAAATTAAACAATAAGGAAATCTGTAGGATCCATAGTGATAATCTAAAATAAATGTTGTTACCTTGAACAAAACTAAAGATGGACTAGCACATATGAATAAAATATGATTATTTATCTTTAATGATGTTATGGATTAACTAGCACCTATGAACAAATATGATGATTGGTGCATTAGCTTGAATAAATTAGAAATACTTTTCTTATGAATTAAATAGATGAGTTATGGATGTTTTTAATGAATGGAAACAAATGAAATCAAATATTTTATTATGGATTTTTGAACAATACTACTAATATATGCTCCATGTGTGTGTGCAGTGGAAGGTAAGACAATTTATCGACTAACTCACAAAGGGATTAAAAAAGGGAGTCATAGAGGACATGAAAAACACACATTGGGGTATGACAACTGATTTTCGGCTCCCAATACCAATCCATGCATGAGTGGAAAGCCTTTCCAACTTTGCTCGAGTGGCGTGATGTCGTACGGGTGAGACCATAACGGCTTGGTCACGTACGAGGTTGCTGAGGGGCACACAGTAAGGACAATATTACTCCTCAAAGCCATTAGTCTCACATAGAATGTAGAGGATAGGTGCAAGGTAACGATTCCTACACCACTACATGAACTCCCCACACAATAGATTGAGGAAGTTATTTTTGGAAGAGCCCATAGATGTCGTACCATAGATGGAAGTTAAAGTACTCTTTATTAATAGTTAAATAGGAGTAATTCACACCCCAACAAACAAATTTATGCTCATCCTTAAAACTTTCTAGAAACAAAACTCTTTGAAGACTTCACATCCATAAATAAACTAAAAACTATTACACATAGTCCTCTTCAGACTCCATGGTTGAAGGGATCATACAAATAAAGGATAGCACAAAAATGTCGTGGCCAAAACCACTAGAGGGTTTACCATTTTCAAACAAAAGATAACACGCGAATGGTGTTCCAATTCCATGAAACACGGAGCCACAGAGTCATCGAGTTTCAAGAAATAAGGAGTGAGGAGTGCGATTACAAGTCTTAACGGGAAATGGCCTTTATTTCCGTGGAGAACGAACCTTACCCCTTTTCAGCAACCTTGATAAAAAAATGCTTCAAAAACAATAACACAAGAGATCAATTATATATATTTGAGAACTGTATTTTAGAAGCAATGAAAACTTGAAAGAAACTGGGAGAACTTACCTTGTTGATTCAACATTGGGGATGAAAACCTTATAAACAATCTGCAGTTCAACCTTAACTATAAATAGGCAGTGTAGAGCGAACAACCAGTACGAGACCAAGGTTGGTTCCCTCGTCTAATGTGGGGTATCATGAGCTGACATAAGGGGATTCCAAGAGCCTACAGGAAACACCAAAATCCTGCATAACAACACCAACACCAACACCGAGATCTGAAGGTACTCACACAGTGCTGAATGAAACAATACAACACAAAGGCAAAAATCTAGATGATTTAAACCCTTAGGGATTCTGACTTGACATGTCTGCATTCGAATTGGAGGTCATATGGCCATCACATGACCTCTTAAATTCCATTGTGTTGATACTTCAAAAACCCAAAAAATCTAATATTTCATCCTTTCGAATTTTACCTTTTGTCATCATCGTTTATGCCTTGCATTTCATTCGTTTTTCTTGTTGTAACTTATGGTTAGGAAGTGCATAGATTTTCTCTTAGGGATAGTTGTTTACAAGGTTTTCCTCGTGTATGCTTTAGTTTAGACCCCTTGGAGATCGCCCTTAGGAAGGCAAGGACCCCTCCTCAAAACATCTGCATGGACGAAATAGTTTATGCTTTAGCTACTAAGCTAAGTAAGACCATAAACCGTATTGGTAAGTAGCTTTATAACCAGCAATTACACCAAGTGTAAATGACGTGAAGTAAACATGACGTTATTTCATATTTTTTATGACAAGTAAATAAATTCGTCATAGTTGTAGGTAGTACCCTAATGTTTGTCATAATGGAGTCATAATGTGTAAGAGATAAAACACTCGACGCAAATTAAAAGTTGTATGGACTCATTTATGTTATTTGCAGTTAGACGAGTGAAAATAATTTTTTTTTAATTTATGAAATTTTGAGTTATTACATAAAGTAATAACATAAATGACTCATTGTACTTCAACATAGAAGTAAAAACAAGATAAACAAAATGGGAAGAAAACTTTGTAAGAAAAGAACCTCGTCATTATGTATGAGGTCCGTCTTCCACTAAAAAGCGATATGAAACATGTTCCTTCGAACGCAATCTCCCAAAGATTATTTTTCCCTTTTGGTTCATCGTCACCCAAAAATATTTTCCTTTCACGTAATCCTATTTACTAAGTACTTAAATTATAATAAATATATTATTTAGGCTCCTGAAACAATAAGGAATAATAAATATAATATGTAAAATATAATAAAGAATGATTTCATGTAGAATATAATAAGGAATGATTGCATATATAATAGTACATTTATATTTTTTTTTCAATATAAATATTTTAAAAGTGACTAAAGTCTTTAGCTTCTTCTTTTAGAAGCTCTATGGGTAAATCTTGAGCATCCTTTACTCAAAGTAAGATAACAAATTACTATTTACACTTATTTAGGAAAATAAATAACATTACTTACAATGCTTTTATCAAAGATATTACACTCCCTATTAAGATGTTCAAACTTAGATTCTCTAGTAAATCAACATTAAATTCAAAGTTTAATATGTATAAACTCTAATAAACAAACTCTACACCAAGAATTTTAGAGTTATATCTACATTTGAGTAGACAATCAACTCTTAATGTCTAAGTTGAACGTCTAAAGTCAATGTAAAAAATCACACTTCTTTCATTTTTTTTGATGTTCTAATTTACATAGATAAGACACCTATAAAATCTACAAATGGACTTTTGGACCTTTAGCCTGTAACGTCCCGGTTTTGACCCCGTTTGCATGATGTATATAATGTAATTAATCGTGGTGAGGAGCTAAAGGAAAAAACCCCACCATCGATTTGGTTGTGTATGTTTCGGCAATGGGGATAGTTGTCGATGGTATGTTGTGCTATCCGACACCTTATAATTCGATATCATGTAAATACGCACATCAAATAAAATAAACCACAACCAGCTACGACAGTGCAATGTTGAATGAAAAGGGCATGATTCCAAAGGATAAGGGGTGGGGGATGTCAAACCTTGGTCTATGGGGGAAAAACTCATGTGTTGCCACCTTCCCTTGTCTCATCCAACCTCTTCAATGTCTTGTTTTGGGTAGTTGAGGAGTTATGGTTGCTGGTGGTTGAGGCAGTTATTGTTTTGGGAGTGGGGTGGTAGGACTGTCAGTCCCTGGCTCATGCACCCACTCCACCCATGAATGCATTCACTCCACTCTCCTGTTCAGTCTGTTCATCCTCTCCACGACGCCACTCTTTTCGGGGGGTCTGTTCACTCTCACGCGGTTCATTGGCCTATGGTGGTGTTCTTTCCATTCGCGCAGAGACCAGCGAGTCGTTCCCTCTCCTCTTCTCACGCACAGGAGTTCTGCGTTGGTTTTCCTCTGCGGATTGCGGATGGTGTGGCGGTAATTCTTTCCTCATGGGCTGATTTGTGGGGTCTGCATTGTTCATCTCACGCACATATCGGGAGACTATAACTTCTTCCCAGCACGGTCTATGTGAGTCTTCTCCAGCAACTTCGACTGTGTAAACCGGGAATGTTGTTTTCCCCACGTTGCTGGTAATGTATGCTGGTACATTTTTGGGATCGTTGTTTTCCCATGCCGTGAGTGGTATTTTCTGTTATACTTTGGGGCTGTCTACTGTGGTCTACGTTGAGCTTTCCATGCCTGTGCTGGGAGTTCTATTTTTTCCTCTGTTTTGGGACTGTGTAAGGTCTCCATAGTTTCATCGTGTGTTTGGGCTGTTGGTTCACCCTGGTTTTGGGTTGCTTCTTGGATGCTAAGGCTGTGGACGTCTTTTGGGTGTTGTGTCTGCTGGAGTACCCTGGTTTGGGTCATAGTTGAGTTGTTTTGGCCACGCTAGGGCCAAGGAACAACTCTGTGTTTCCTTTTGGGCTTGAGCTGTACTCATTATTTGTTTGGGATTATTCCTAGTTGTCTTTGCCTCCTTCACAGAGCTGTGAAGGGATTGTTTTGCTGCATGTATGCAGTGGATTTGTATTCGGACTGTCCTGGCTTGGTCGATCTGTTGATGGCCTGATAAACCTAGCAGTGTTGGTTTGGTTGATTGTGTCCCTTGGCTCTGTGTAAGCCTGTTTGTTCCCTTGGTCCTTGAGGAATCATGCCCAGCTTGAGGGTGGTAGCGTTGCTGAGAGATTGATGAGCACACTGGCCTATGGTTGGGTGGAACGTTGCAGCGACATAGCTGGTTGCGAGATTCTTCATCAAAATATAAGTACTGTTGCTATTTCATCTCTTCAATTAATCTACTGTATTATGTGAAATGATGAACATGTTCAATGCTGGAAATGTATATGTGTTTTCTTTCGTTGTATGTTGGTGAACTGTGCATGTATGTTGATGAATTGGGAATCTTTGTATGATGGAATGCATCCTTGTATGCATTATGTTTAAGTTATTAATTTCAGCATTGATCTTGTCCATGTTCATGGGGATGTTTTCCGGCTGTATTTGGTGTTCGTCGCATCCTCTTCGCCGGGCTAAAGGGTCGGGGACGTGACAGAGTGGTATCAGAGCAAAGCTTGGAACAGTGGGCCTCTGTGGGCCATGAAGGTGCAATGATAGAAGCAAAATTTCCTTCTTCCCAGCAAGGATCAGAATTTGATGACATCAAAACTTCCAAAAATTTCATAAGTGTTGACAGTCGGAAGAGCTAGTGGAAAGCTCCTTTGAAACGCCGGAAGGTGTAGTCGGAAGGCATTCCGACGAGGTGCAGAAGCGGAAAAGAATTTTTGAAAATTTTGTTTAAGTGTTTGAGCCATCGGAACACTTAGCGGAATTGACTTCCGATGTAGTGGAAGGGTTAGTGGAAAGGACTTCCGCCGTAGCAGAAGAGCTAGACAAAGGTGTGCCGACGGGAACAGTTGAAAGGAAAATCGCCTAAGTGTTCGGAGTTCATCAGGATAATTTAGCCATTCAAGTGTCCGCCATTGCGGAAGTCTAAACGACTACGCACCCGATGGAAAATTCCTCTGATCACGGACGCCGTCAAGAAGGTCAAGGCTTGAAATCGTTGACTATCAAAGGAAGAAAGTGCTTGTGTGCTCGCCGTTGCGGAAGCCAAAACCACTAGCCTACCGATGTGGAAGGACCGTCGACGCCGAAAAGTTAAAATTTTTCTAAGTAAACAGCCGCCAATCGGAAGAAGAAAGTGGTTCGTGTGCCGTCGTTGCGGAAGCGAAAGCACTAAGTCTTCCGATGAGAAAGACTACCGATGCTGATCACGTTATGACTTAGCAGATTGGGCCGCCAATCGGAAGAAGAAAGTGGTTTGTGTGCCACCGTTGCGAAAGCGAAAGCACTAAGTCTTCCGACGAGAAAGAGTACCGATGCCGATCAAGTTATGACTTAGCAGATTGGGTCGTCGATCGGAAGAAGATAGTGTTCGTGCGCCCGCCGTTGTGGAAGTTCAAAGCGCTAAGTCTTCCAACGAGAGAGACCGTCGAACGTTGGAACAATTAGTGGTTCCGAGAGTCGATTCTGCAGAGGAATTAGTGGTTCCGAGAGCCGATTCTGCAGAGGAATTAGTGGTTCCAAGAGCCGATTCTGCGGAGGAATTAGTAGTTCCGAGAGCCGATTCTGCGGAGGAATTAGTGGTTCCGAGAGACGATTCTGCGGAGGAATTAGTTGTTCCAAGGGCCGATTCTACGAAATATTAGCTGAGAAGAGACCCGATCGAACAAAGGAAATTCAGTTGTTTTTCAGTGGGATTTTAATTCGTGTGAAAATAAAATCCTATGTTTTGGGAAAATTAGTAAAACCCAAAATTCATAAAAGATGAATGGTGCAACGGAAGTGAGGTGGCTGAAGTTGGAAACCAAAATATAGTTGTGTGTAAAAATGCAGAGATTTGGTGAAAGTCTTCATTCTTAGAAGCGGTGTGGTTTTCACATCCAAGGTCGGAATGAGGCATGTGGATAGGCGTTGGAAAGCTTATCCAGCAAGGGACACAGAAAAGTCACCAGAATCTAAGCATGAAGCAGCAAAGTGCTGATGATGGCCGTTGCTATCAAATGGACAAATCTGGACAATCGCATGCCCAGAGGTAGCAAGGACTATGAAGGCTAACCAGCTATTGTGTGGAAGAGTAGTACCATGCAAGGATGAAAGATTTGAAAAGCAACCCTATGAAGAAAGGGATAAGGAAACAATTCCATAACAAAAGTTGGTGAGCAAATTCTGCAACCTCCTGCAAGGGACCAACCAAATTGGTCATGGCAAGGGTGTAAGTACGACCCATGCAGGCAAGAGTTTGATTATGAAAAAAAGCAGGGAGTGGTAAAGGAAAGAGACCTCATACCATGTAGATATTTGAATATAGAAAGGTGTTATGCCTGTATATGTTGATTGAGCTTAGTAGCCCAAAAAAAAAAGTACCGATGATCTTGATTATAATAATGCATCCTATATGAGGTAGTCATGGTTAGGCCATGGTATGGTTGAATGCATAGTATTCCTGAATCAATGCAAGGTAGCGTTGAATGGACATGCATTAAGAATATTTTATGAATCTTGTAGTTATGCATTGGATGTATGCATATGAAGGGTGTGAGTGACTAATTGCATAAGCATAGGTGTAAATGTTGTGATGTATTGCATGAATGCATTGAGATGAGTGAATGTGATATTATGAATAACTAATGGCTGAAATGATGAGAATTCAGGAACCATTTCAAAGGCTGTTATGAATGCAGGATAGTCATGATCAATTGGATTCCATAAATGCTCTATGGAAGAGAAAGGTGGTATGAATGATACGCTTGTGAAGTAAGGAGTATCTAAACACTCCCTTTAATTGCATGAATGATATGAATATACCTTGCAATGTTAGCGTGATAATGATTGCATGAAGTAAATGAGTTTTGGTATATATTGATGTGACTAATAGTTGTAAGTATTTGAATTTTATAAATTTTAAAAATGCTTCAGTGATGGTTGTAGCAATGAAAAGGGGTATATGCATCCAGACTTACCAAGTGTTTGGTTGATTGAAGCTCATGTTTCAGGTAGATTATTTCAAGCATGGAAGTGAGAGGTAAGACCCTGACCAATGCCAGAATCTACCATATGGTATGCATAATAGGTTGTTAAAATTTGAATTGTGAATTTTGAATTTAAGGAATTGCTAACAACTACTAGTCACTATTGGCTTGCATAAGATTGTGTTGGATGATTGAAGCTCAAGTTTCAGGTAGATTATTTTGAGCATGGCAGTGAGAGGTAAGACCCTGACCAATGCCAGAATCTACCATGTAAAAGATCCAAACCTTACAAGAAGGGTCTCATAGTTGTAAAAGTAGTTGGTATGCATAATGGGTTGTTAAATTTGAATTGTGAATTTCGAATTTAAGAAATTGTTGATGACTACTAATCATTGTTGGCTTGTATAAGATTGTGTCAGAAGGATGCATGGTAAGTGGGTATTCTTGATTATGTTAGTAAGCATAAAATTGTAATGGGCATAGTAGTGTTGCTTACAAGAGACCCATAATTAAGCAAGTCAATTTCTGTAGTAGATAGAATTGCAAATTCCTAATGAATTTGATTACTAATGACATTGCTTGGTCATGGAGCAATCAATTTTGATTGTATTGTCGGATAATGATTGACTGTTTGGCTATTTGATGAATGTGTCAGAGATACACACTACAGGAAGATCATATGTGATGACTTGCAAGAGCCAAACTTCATGGGAAGGTTTTCCCTTATCTTGGAAATGGGCTTCAGGTGAAATGCCATTGGACATTTTGGAAATGTCTCATCTGCACTACATGTTTGGTAGTAACATGATTGAGATGGTATAAATTATGTCGGTAAGACATGTGTGGATATTAAATGTAAAAAGGAAGCAGGGATGGGGGGCTTGGTTTGCTTAAATCTAGTGATTCGAAACCACACAGACAGAGCTAGAGGGCTGACTTTCTTCTCCACAACCCCGGGATAGCACTGGAAGGGAATACAGGGCCTGAGGGACTATGTAGCAGAGAAGGGACTGATTCCTTGTGTTGGGTGTGTGTGGGTGTCTTAGAAGTCAGGCTAGTTCTGGTGTAGGTGTTCCTAGCTCTGTAATGAGCTCACCAGCTTAGCATTTATCCTTTCCCAACTCCTTGATGGCTTGACTGTGCCTGATATATATATATATATATATATATATATATATATATAAGGCATACTGCGACGGCAAATGGATAAGTGTTCTATAACCCTTGATAAGAATATGCATGTTTACTTGTTGAATTACATATGCAGAACATGTTCTG
The DNA here is from genome assembly GCA_001517045.1 of Pseudotsuga menziesii. NCBI lineage: Eukaryota > Viridiplantae > Streptophyta > Pinopsida > Pinales > Pinaceae > Pseudotsuga > Pseudotsuga menziesii. The sequence continues at coordinate 348,248 of LPNX010475482.1, forward strand.
ATTTTATTTCCATGATGACCGATTGCTTGAATATGAATAGGGCCTGCATGGCGCACACCGGGAAGGGGTGCACACTTTTCCGAAGTCGAATCATGAAAGGGTTTTCAATATTGATTACACTCTAGGGAGTGGATGCACTCCTAGTGTCTCAATACTTGATAGTTAATGATATGAAATGTGACTATAGTTTTAGAGAAATAACGCTGATGAGTTTGCTTGGATTGCTTGTATTGCTTGTGTTAACAGGATAAATAGATGCAGCTGGGTGTTGCACCCAAAAGGTAAAGGAAAAAGGTAAAGGTAAATGGTTGTTGTGAGGGGTTGCAGAGTAAGGGTTATTGTTGATATAAGTGTATGTTGGGTGGAGATATGCCTGAGGCTCCATAGTAGATCCTAGACCTGGAAATGGTCATGGTAAAGTTCCAAGCCCAGTTGACATGAGAATGTACTGGATGGACATTAATTATTTGATGTTGTGGAGCAGCTAGCGTGCTGACCTAACATCTAAGTCCATAGGAGATCCTAAGGCTTGCAAAGCGAAGCAAGATCCTATGGACAAACGAGGAAATGCACAATACAGATAAGTATTGGATTATTTTGCTTACAAATATACATGTGTATATGATTGGTTATGATGTTTTATCTCTAGAACAAGATACAAAATGATGAGAATAAACTAAACATGTGAATTTACTCCATGTTTGAATATAGGTATCGCTGGAAGCGAGGACTATGAGAGCATCCTAGGGGTGCATGTGGACATGTGACTGTCCTGGAAAGCTCGAAATGAGCGGTAATGAAAAAGGTGCTAGTAAGACAAGGGAGTCCTAGTAGCCGAGGCAAACCATGTGGAGAGACTCCATGGTTTGGAGGTCTAGAATGGACCGGAGACACTAAGTGTCATGACCAAGAAGGATTAGTCCAGCGTTCACACTAAAGTGAAAGAGGCTGAGAGCATGAAAAGCCACTGCGATGGTGTGGGTTCTAGGATGGAACAAAACAAAGAGGGGAAAAACTCTTACTGCTCTCTCTTGCCTTTTGATTATATATATATATGTTGATGCATTGTGAAAACAAAAGATGGTTGGATGCATGTATGATTGAGAATGAAATGTGTGTATTTGGTTAAGTAAATTTGTGAATGCTGGAATAGTTAATTCCCTACCCAGGAATGGACATGAATGAGCTCATGTGCCTGTTGGGAAGGCATGAAAAATATGAAAGTCTCCTTGATAAGGCTTGGAATGTCATGCCAAATGGGAAATTAATTGACTGACTTTCATGTCTACATTATGCTTGGTCTGATAGAATTTCAATGGCGCATTTCACAGGTGAGAAAAGTGAAACCAGGTGGTGCACGTTGATTATGGAAGCAGATCAAAAGTTGTTGGACTTAGCTGGAAGTCTCCTTCAAGTGATTTCTAAGGTCCAAGAAAATCTTGGGGAGATGCTCAAAATACAAAGAAGGTAGAATGAAATGAACCACCAGATTTTGCAAGACTCTATTGGTTTGCAAAGGGAGGTGAAAAGCCTTCTGGGAGTAATCAGCAAGGGAACGGAACGCGGATCAGCGATGGGACATTCGTCCAAGAAACCCATTGGGAAATGGTCCAGGCATGAATACTCAAAGGAAATTGAGAAGGTAAAGATGAAGCAGCCAGTGAGATGTTGGAGATGCAGAGGACATCATTTACGCCGGGACTTCCAATGAGGGAACATGATGAAGGCAATAGCCACAAAGTTCCAAGACTTCGGGATCAGCTGGGAGCCGAGCACCAATAGGAGAAGTCCATGGAAGCCAAGGGGATGGGTCTTGAACGTTCAAAGTAGATGATTGAACGTCGGACAGATCTGCAAAATTTTGAAATTTTAATGTGCAATTGTATATATATATTGTATATGTATTCCTATATATTGGAACACCAAGGACAGTGTTATTCCAAGGGGGAGGTGAATGTAACGTCCCGGTTTTGACCCCGTTTGCATGATGTATATAATGTAATTAATCATGGTGAGGAGCTAAAGGAAAAATCCCCACCATCGATTTGGTCATGTATGTTTCGGCAATGGGGATAGTTGCCGATGGTATGTCGTGTTATCTGGCACCTTATAATTCGACATCATGTAAATACACACATCAAATAAAATAAACCACAACCAGCTACGACAGTGCAACGTTGAATGAAAAGGGCATGATTCCGAAGGATAAGGGGTGGAGGATGTCAAACCTTGGTCTATGGGGGAAAAACTCATGTGTTGCCACCTTCCCTTGTCTCATCCAACCTCTTCAATGTCTTGTTTTGGGTAGTTTAGGAGTTATAGCTGCTGGTGGTTGAGGCAGTTATTGTTTTGGGAGTGGGGTGGCAGGACTGTCAGTCCCTGCCTCATTCGCCCTCTCTACCCATGACTGCATTCACTCCACTCTCCCGTTCAGTCTGTTCATCCTCTCCACGACACCACTCTTTTTGGGGGGTCTGTTCACTATCATGCGGTTCATCGGCCTATGGTGGTGTTCTTTCCATTCACACAGAGACCAGCGAGTCGTTCCCTCTCCTCTTCTCACGCACAGGAGTTCTGCGTTGGTTTTCCTCTGCGGATTGCAGATGGTATTGCGGTAATTCTTTCCTCACAGGCTGATTTGTGGGTTATGCATTGTTGTTTCTCACACACAGATCGGGAGACTATAACTTCTTCCTAGCACGGTCTGTGTGAGTCTTCTCCAGCGACTTCGACTGTGTAAACCAAGACTGTTGTTTTCCCCACGTTGATGGTAATGTATGCTGATATATTTTTGGGATCATTGTTTTCCCATGCCGTGAGTGGTATTTGTTGTTATACTTTGGGGCTGTCCACTGTGGTCTGCGTTGAGTTTCCCATGCTTGGGCTGCCGGTTCCCATGACTGTGTAAGGTCACCATAGTTTCATCGTGTGCTTGGGCTGCCGGTTCACCCTGGTTTTGGGTTGCTTCTTGGATGCTAAGGCTGTGGACGTCTTTTGGGTGTTGTGTCTGCTAGAGTACCCTGGTTTGGGTCATAGCTGAGTTGTTTTGGCCACGCTAGGGCCAAGAAAAACTATGTGTTGCCTTGTGGGCTTGAGCTATGCTCATCGTTTGTTTGGGATTATTCCTAGTTGTCTTTGCCTCCATCACAGAGCTGTGAAGGGATTGTTTTGCTACGTGTATGCAGTGGATTGGTATTTGGATTGTGCTAGCTTAGCCGATCTGTTGATGGCCTGATAAACCTAGCAGTGTTGGTTTGGATGATTGTGTCCCTTGGCTGCGTGTAAGCCTGCTTGTTCCCTTGGTCCTTGAGGAATCATGCCCAGCTCGAGGGTGGTAGCGTTGCTGAGAGATTGATGAGCACGCTGGCCTATGGTTGGGTGGAACATTGCAGCGACGTAGCTGGTTGCAGGATTGTTCATCAAAAGATAAGTACTATTGTTATTTCATCTCTGCAATTAATCTATTGTATTATGTGAAATGATGAACATGTTCAATGCTGGAAATGTATATGTGTTTGCTTCCGCTGTATGTTGGTGAACTGTGCATGTATGTTGATGAATTGGGAATCTTTGTATGATGGAATGCATCCTTGTATGCATTATGTTTAAGTTCTTAATTTCAGCATTGATCTTGTCCATGTTCATGGGGTTGTTTCTCGGCTGTATGTGGTGTTCGTGGCATCCTCTTCGTCGAGCTAAAGGGTTGGGGACGTGACATAGCCACTCTTCCAATCTATTTTTAATCAATATTAGTTTTCTTTCTCATGTTGATTAAATAATTTGTTTTTAAACAAATAATAATAATAGTGATAGTAATAGTAACAATAGTAATAAAAGATAAATCTATTTTTATAATTATATGAAAAAAAATAACTCAGTAATGTTTTCTCTTTAAAATGTTATTTTTATATTAATATTATAAGGATCTTTTGCAAATAAAAATCACTTTTGACCTCTTAATTGAAATTATTTTTTCCTTAAATACAAGAAGAGAGTTAACAATAGGTTTTACCACTTTTCGTTTTTCAACATAATGAAATTCCCAATGTAGATATGAGTTTTGATGTTGTATATTTTTAAAACCATAAGTTTATAATTTTCATTGCTAAAAAATAAATAAATTAGATGTGTTGTATATTAAAAAAACATTTTTAATAAGTTTTTNATATATAACCAAAATCACCTCTTAAAATCCTGGCAAGCATTAGGTACTTATGGCATGACTTTATCTGTTGATGATGTGTATAGTTACTTACACAATTAATACTCCTTATGATAGGTTTCGCCAACTCTAGTTGTTTACATAGTTTTAACAGCATATGATCAACCACACTTGAATGTGATGTTTTATTCCTTCTTTTGTTTTTATCTTGATTAACAAGGAGGCTTTCTTATCCCAAGGCTTGGGAGACTATGTTATAGTCTTGATGCCACTTTTTATTATGTATTAAGGTGCTATAAGGAAATCATGGCTTACCTTAGCTTTTATGCTCAAATGTTAAAACATGTAACATCGGAAGGACGTTGGTCCTAAAGTGCAAGGGTTAATATGGTAGGGATTGAATGATTTGCATTGTTTAAACATTGGACTATGGGTTTTATTCCATAGTCAACTTGTTAATATAACACAAAGGTTCGTTGGTTATAATGTTTTATGGTTATAAGTTAATGATTATGGGGTTTAACCCAAAGTTCATTCCTTGGCTTGAACCAATGATTGAAGTGCTATGATTAAAAATTGGCCTTGATTTATGATGGTTAAAAGGATTAGTAACCTTGGTTGACTTGTGAACTTATGGTGTTTCCCTGGCTACGAGTTGACAGTGCAGCTAGGATTTCAATGTTGGACAAAGAATGTATCTCGATCATCCACCTGTGCAACACGCTTGTTATGGTTGCAAAAAGGTTTAATGTGTTGTTATTTCTTCTGAATACTTGATTGTTTGGTTGTTTGGTCTATAAAAGAATAGATCCTAGGATCTGCTCTGTTAATGGCATTCGTAATGGGGTTTTGAGTGTGGAACATTTCCCATGGTTTTAATGGCCTTCTTCCTATATGATTTCCAATGTGTACCTGTGGTTTTCATGGCTCCAAAGACCGCCTGTAGTATGTATCTGGTTTTCATGGCTTCCAACATACCCCGCCACCATCTTCAGCTATGAAAATTTCCCTTTACTAGGTAAGGGACTCTTAGTCCTCTACAAATTTTTAATTAAAAAGCTTAATTAATTTCACACTTAAAAATATGTGGTTTTTGTTTTGCTGCAGACAGAGAAGGTATAAGGGAATCTAGGACGATCCCACCCATGGCCCTCTCTGCAACTTATCCAAAATAAGGAACTACAAATTTTATTTACCTGTTTATGTTATTTTATTTTTAATTTAGTTCTAATTAAAGATACTTGTTTGCACGTTAAGAGCACTGGTGAGGAAGGTGACTGGGTCTCCTCTTCCCAGGACCAAGTATTAGAACATCAAGGTAAATGACTACACCCTTACTCTGTTTTAAAAGTTAAAACCAACTAATCATTTACCAGCATTGCTAACTATTTATATTTTTTATTGTAGGTGGCTTCTTGACTATGGAATGGAGTAGTGATGGAGTTCAGGAGCCAACTTCACGCAGGAAACACCATCCGCTATATTTTTTTTAAATCAAACTTTAGGGTTTAAACCCAACTCACAGTGGGCTTATGACGTCTCTGTTCGAGGACTCATTTTTGTTTTTGGTTATCTGTGTGGTAGCTTGTTAAGGTTTAGAAGGGTTTTATGGGATCTATCGTGGATGAAATTACCAACACCTATAACTTAATAATTTTATTAGAGTTTTGTTTAAACTAGATGTGGGTGCCATCGAAATGATCTTACAGTGACATGGTTGCGAAATAATTTTTAATACTTGACATTGTTAAGATTTAACTATTAATACGACCCATAGGGTCTTTGCGATTTCTATGGAGTGTTCTTTATTTATCTGTTGTGAATTACACCATAGTTAGAATTGTATGTTTCTTTGTTTTAAGGAGTGGTTTCCATCCTCCGATGGTCTTACTCCCATGCATTAGTTTGGAAAGATTCATTGCTTAAGAGAAATATATAGACATTTTAAATTGGATGTTTGTAGCAATAAATATAATGTTTCCTCAGGTTAAATACATGTATGTCTAGACTAGGCAATGTGATCTTGGGAACATATCATAGAAGATTTAGTGATGGCTAATTGTAAATTTGATTTTTATTAATAATTATGTTCTTGTAAATTTTCCTTGCTTAAGCAATGGTTCCTTGATTCCGGTTGTTGATTATTAGTTTAATATTAGATAAGATATTTGTGGATATTTAATTGATCAATTAGATATGTTATGATTATCATAACTAGCATAATTTGTTAATTGTATATGTATGTATTTTGATGGTTTTCCTTTGCATATTGTATAAAATATATAATGTATATACATTTGTATACGACTATAGGTTATTTACAATTCTTTAATTGACATTTAGCTATGTTATAATTACTATAGTTGGTATAATTTGTGAATTGTTTGCATATCTATTTTGATGATTTTCATAAATAAAGTATCCGTAGATATTTATTTAGATCCCATTGATCCCAACCTAAATAGTCTCGATTTGTAAAGGGGTTTATGAGATGAGTTTTATTTAAATAAAATTATATATCTATAGAAGGTTTCATCTTTTAACCCAACAGGGGAACTATCCAGTTTACAACAATTTTTATTATTTGTTTTACGCACATAATTAATTGATTGTAGTATTCAATCTTATTTATTTTTATGCACTATCTATAATTTTTTTATAATATTTAGAGAATGTTATCCCTATCTACCTTAATCGGAATTTTACTAGACCTATACTATTTTACACTATGGAATTTTTTATAGTAACATACTAGCAATATTATTTTACATAAATGAAAATAATTAAAAGAAGGGAGTACGTAGATTTCAAACCATATTAGAAAAGAATAACTTGATATATAATAGTTTACGCTCAAATTACTAATTGTTATAACAATAAACATTACTAACAATCTTTGATTCAGGTAAGGATTCCCGAGGTAACAAACCCAATATCCTCATGTCCATTTTGGGAGATGGGGTAAAACAAAAATTTAAAACACTTTCATCTCAACAACCAGAACATTAGTCAAAATAATTACATGTCATTACAATTAAGTAAGTTCTTAAATTCCACGTAGGTAAGTAATTGTAGGCTTATTGTAAAATATTATTCCGTGGTCTTACTAAGATAACTTACACATATTGTACATCATACATTCATGATAACACAACACTATTGCTTTAGATTTCTCTTATAACATAAGAGTCATACGTCTCATGCGTGTAAACCCTTAACTTGTATATTAAATAACATGATCCATAGTTCATTTATTATATACAAATAGTAAATATCACAAAAATGTGGAGCAATAACATGGGTCAATTAGTAAAGATAAAACTCTTAAAATACAAAAGAAAGAGAGAGACACCAATATACGTGGTTCACCCCTTCCTTGGGGCTACGTCCACCAAATTTATTAGTCTTTTATTAATTTATGCAACATAAGGGGTTACAATTCTGCATCACGGTCGTAGATGTTTACTTTCCTCTATCCCAAGAAATATTTTATAAAGAACATTTCCATATCAGATTTTATCCTTAACCCAAGGCATTTTTTTAAGACATGAATATTTCCACATCAAAGTAATGTAGAATATTCTCATTTAAACTAATCAAGAGAAGGTTACGTAAGATTAGTTCTTGATTAAAATATATTTAGACTTTGTTCTCAACCATAGGATTAACTATTATCCAACCAATTAAACTCTTATTATTAAATTTTACTTTTAAGTAATTTACTCTTAACCATTAACTTTGACAATAGATTTGATCCTCAAAACAAATTCATAAAGTTCTAAACTCTACTTTTAAAAGTATCTAGCTTACAAGGTACATTTCTCACTCAAAATGTTAACTTTTAACAATCACCACTTTAGATGTTTAACACTTGGTTTT
>LPNX010475482.1:356353-438605 GCA_001517045.1 Pseudotsuga menziesii
TATGTATAATGATTATAAAAAGAACCATACTCTTGTCAAATTTCCATCTAAGACTAGGAACTGTGACATAGTTAAAATCTAAGAAGGAGAGAATATCTAAACAAGCGTAAACTATGCTTGACTAGATGTCAATATCTCTCCCCTACTCTTGTTTCGATAAATATAAAAGTTAATAAGAGAGAACTCATTCAAGACATCCATTTTGTTTGTTTAGGTATGATATTGTAATGTTCCCAAAACTTGAAAGTAAAAGAAAAAATCTAGGCTAGTTATTTACTACCTCTTCTAGACATTATTTCATCTTCTATGGAATATGTCAATCATTGTTTTCTATTTCAAAGTGTCGTAAGATTTCCTTACCATTTCTATGTGTTTTCCTATGTAGTTTCTGATGTAATTGTGTACTATGTTTATTTTACTTGAACTTTTTTAAATGATTACTTGACTTATTGATTACATTTTATCATGTATGCTCATTTAGTTATATCTTACTTCCTTGTTATAAGTTTTGTTCATTGTTTATCAAAATTCCTGACTTATCATTAACTATCAAAGGTGGAGTGGTGGGATTTTCATCCATTATGGGACCACTTGGAGAGCTAATTGGTTCTACCTACTATTACAAGGTTTACTTAGTTTAGATTGAACTAATGTATAACTTCTCATTTTTTTGCAAGTTCATTTAGATGGAGAAATCTAGTTACGAAAACTAAAATTGACATCCTATGGCATGTTATCCATACTATGCTATCCTATGCTTATCAAAGACCAAAGGACTAAATTCATGTCCTAACTATTCCTACTTCTACGGTTTACACAGATTTGGGTTTGTAAGACCTGAATCTGTCTCATTGACATTACTATTGTGGATTGGTACTATGATAAATTTTATCCATGTGCTATTTATTTATAACATATAAATTGGATTGTTTAATGCCTAAGGTAAGGCTTACATCATAAGATTTTACCAACATTATTTTAAATCTTGTATATATCATGGTTTATATGGTAAGACCTTCATGGAATATTCCATATGCCATGAAATCATGGCTTAACTATGCCAACAAGGGTTTTGATGGGGGTTTTAACACCGATTCATGTTGTTCTATTTGGATTTATATGCATGAGGGTAAATATTATGACAATGGTGATGGACATGGTGGCGTGGTTAATGCTCCTTTGGATGGGGGGAAAACGAACCCTAAGCTTTAGTCCTTCACTTTTCGGGTTTCATTTGGTCTGGTGGTATGGGTGGTATGTACTGTTCATCTCCTTGGGTTCATCATGGCATGGAGGAATAGGCTCACCCTTCATTTGGAGGTATGCACTATATTTTGTTTTCAAGTGTTTCTATTATTGTTGCTTTGGGTGGAGGTTTTGCATACTTCTTATAGTTTTTTTTTTCGATACTCCATAGGTGACAGGGGATTCCAATCGTAGGTCATTGGTGTTTACCAGACCGTCTACGATACCCTTCATGGGTAATCCTTGTAATATCTTAGGCTTGTTACCTCTACTTGTAAATAATTAGCAGATCCTTGATCTATGTGTTGTAAAGGTCAATGTGGTGAATATTTGGCTATGGGATTCGACTTTATGGGGCTTCTTGCATTAATGGGAATCCAGGGATGCGTATGTAAATATTATTTTGAGGCTTAGTTTAAATGTGGAGCCTTTGGCCATGCTTTTCTAGATGAGACTTGGCTCTGTAATTCGTTTTGGTTGGTAGCTTAAACGTATGATTTGATAAGTTAATGGAAGATCTACGTTTTGGGGTTTAAATTATGGGTTTGAACTATGGAAGTGCCATTGCTTGCAATGGAACCTTTGTTGAACTGCGACTGTGTATATTTTTTTGTTGTAAATGGTTATTTATTGTGCGATATACGGTTTAATTTACATGCCTATGTTTATTGTTGTAATGGTCTTAAGCTTGGATTACTGTTGTGTATTTGTTGTTTGGAAGTCGGGCCTATAAGAGCATTAACAGTGGGTTTAAATAAATTCCTTCTCTGTAATTGAAATAGTTTGGTTTCTTGTTGTTAATGGTTAACATGGTGGGGTTTACCTCTTGGCCATGAGCTGTGATGTGGAAACACAACAAGTATAATTTGTTTGGTTTAATGTGGAAATATTGACAGAGTAGCAATTTCAATTATGGTTTAAAACTAGGGTTTAGGTTCGAGCTTTGATAGCTGTGATTTCAACCCCTATGTGAATACGTAGCCTGTGTAAATTATTAATGGCTATTACACTGTGCAATTTACTTCTTTTAGTGTAATTTAAAAATGGTTATGTGAGAACTTGTATGTATTTACAGCGTTGGTGTTTTGCAAATCGAATTCTACAGGATTCGATTTCTAGCATGTTTGGATATATCTTTTGTTTGGTAATTAAAATGTGGGCCTAGAGGATGTGATCTTGGGCTGCGTGGTTTGTTGGTTCAACACCACGTGTGTGTGTGTGTGTTTTTTTTGGCAGAAACACCAACAGGATCCGATCTTGAATCTCTTTAATTGATACGTTGTTCATTAGTTGGTTTGTATTAGGTTTAAAATATATTCTTAGTTTAGTAGTAGATAGTAGAGGTATTTGATATAATTGTTCGGCCTATGGCCAGACCTTAACAGGTATCAATGGTAGGTATGTTATGTTATTTGGAAGTTTTAGATTTTTTAAATCTATTAATATTATTTATGTTATAATGTTTTAAGTTTCAACAATGATATTTAATTTATATTTTTATGCATAGAATGTATGCTATGGCTATATGTAATAGTTTCGATGGTCGTAATATCAACAAGCCTACTGGAAATATGTAATCTGCGAGCAGAGGAAAATGTATAGTAGGAGTTTAAATAATTAAAATCTATTTTTTTTCTTTGAATATAATTTTGACAAAAATAAAAAATCTAGCTAACCAAAATATTATAGGTTCTAGTAGAAATATTACAGCATTAGAGAAGTATGGATTTTAAGAAATAATAAAACTAGAAGAGTAATGCGGAAGTAATAAAGACCATAAAATTTCATGTGCTTTTGAAAACTAATAAAAACATATATGGTAGTTTAATTAATAAGAAATCTCCTATGACAAAATATTTATAACTAGGGTTTATAGGACATGTAAACTAAAACAAGCCTAGCTACTTTTAAGTTTATGTAAACAATTTAACCTAGTCACAACAAACTGAATCTACTCATTCTTCCAGAATATGATCCATTCATTTATTAAGAAAACGTGTATAGAAAATAGGGAAAATCAAGAAACCTCAAAACTACAAGTGGAGGCTATTTCAATGGCTAAAAACTCTGCACACTCAAACACATAGTATTAACAAGTTCATAGACACTTCTGACCTCTCTTCAGATAACTGAATAAGTTGGGAACTACCACATTCCACCCAGCCATGACCCAAAACCTTTCCTCGTTTCAATTTTGATCCCCCCAAGCTCGTTCCAACATGCAAGTAGCTTAGACCTCCTAAGGTAAGGATTCCCTATCTGAGATAACAGGTTCTATATCAATTTCCATTTTCCTCTTAGGAAAAATGTTCTCCAAGAACTCTCTTGATAATATTCAGGTAGAATTATGGAATCATCAAAGGATCCGCAATCCTCTCTTTGGCTTGGGTCTTTATAGACACACTTTTTAGGAAAATGGGCAGTTAAATCAATAATCATTTGTTTTCTTGAAATAACCCTTTTTACTTTATTTAGGTAATTTTAATATTTATTTAAATTTAACTTAGGAACTTTTGACTATTTTGTACTTTGACGCTTGTAGATATTTAGTATTTAATTAACATTAGTAATAATAATAATATATTAATGCTTTCATTATTATCCATAGTTACTAGTATTATTACTATGCTTACTCTTTTATACATATCATGCATAAACTATATATATATATATACCATTTGTTAACATTTTAACTTTAGGTATCATATGACACTTTTCTTTTAGCTTAGTCTCTTTCTTTAATAAGACTTTCAAGTAAGGGTTAGGTCAACTAGGTTAAGCAACTCTAAACCTCCTTGTATGTTGGATTCCCTCGTATAACATGGTAGTTCTTCAGTACTCTAATGAGATACAAAAATTTGAAATTTCATTTAATGACTTAAAAATAAGATGAGATCAATGTTTTATTAGAGTCGTTTTCACTCAAGATATTAATTTTTCAGTAACTCCTAGCGTTTATCTGAATCCCATACTCCACGGTAAGAACAAGGAGTTACAACTTAGTGTTATTCTAGAGCTCCTCACTCAACACTAATGCTAGGATGTAGTTGTAGGATACCCCTAGGGATATAATGGTGAAGAATATGATGTTCCAAAGCTTATGCTAAACATCAACTTGGAAATCTCCAGTGCTTATTCCCAACACTTCCAATTCTTATATTTTCATGTGCTTTAGAGCTTCCTGCTCAACACAAAGGTTTCATAACTCATGTGCTTCAGAGCCTCTAGCTCAACACAAATATTTAAAATATGCATGCCCTCCAAAGCCTCTCGCTCAATGCAAACATGAAATACTCATGTGGCTAAGAGCTTGCACTCAACACTAACATCTCATCAATTATGTGCTTCAAGTTCCACTCCCAACACATGACATCATATACATAAAACATATACAATTGTATTAAACCCAATATATCAAATAAATCATTAGTCTCATGTGTAGTGGGGTATTATGCCCAATATACAAAATAGAACACCAAAGCAACATCATAAGCAATGGGGCTTATGCCCATAAGTGTTAGGCCAAAATTCTTGATATTACATCCCTCCCCACTTAGAACAACACCATCCCTAGTGTTCTAGGAACTCAGAATGAAGCCATGAAAGAAGGGGGGTTAATCCTCTGTCATGTTCACCTCATTCTCCCAAGTAGCCTCATCGATCTCAAAGTGATTCCATTGCACTTTCAACTAGACTATGGTGTGCTTCCTGAGTTGCACCTCTCTCTTTTCCAATACATGAAGGGGGTACAAACTCCCCTTCAAGTTCCACCTGTAACAAGGACCAATCAATCATAGGTTTAGTATCATAAACATATTTCCTTAATAAGGATGTGTGGAAAACATTATGAAGTCTTATGTGAGCAGGTAAAGCTAGTTTAGATGCCACTGGCCCTCTCTTAGCCAGTATCTCAAAGGGTCCACAAAATCTTGGTCCTAACTTAGCACACCTTCCCAAGCTCAATGATCTTCTTTCTACTTTTACTTTCAAGTAAAAATGGTCACCTATCTGATAATATTTATCTTTTCTTTTCTTATCCACGTAACTCTTCTCGTGGTCTTGTGCTTCTTTAAGGTTCAATTCAAACTTGTTAACTAGTTGTTCCAAGTACTTTAGTATGTTAGGCCCTAACATGAGCCGATCCACTGGGCTATCCCAAGTAATCGATGTTCTACACTTCCATCTATAGAGTACCTCGAAGAGACTCATCTTGGAGGAGGTGTGATATCCATTGTTATATGCAAACTCTACAAAATGCATGTAATCTTCCCACTTGGTGGGGTTGTTCATGACATACATACTAAGAATGTCCTATACAATATGGTTTACCCATTGTGTCTGCCCTTCTGTCTGCAGGTGGTAAGTAATACTCAAGTTCAACTGTGTCTCTAATTCAGAGAATAAGGATCTCCAAAATTTCCTCGTAAACTTTGTATCTCGATCAGATATGATTGCCTTAGGTATTCTATGCAATCTAAATATCTCCTTTAAGAATTTGTCGGCAATGTGTATTGCCTTTTAGGTCGACATCACTGTAATGAAGTGTGTTTATTTTGACAACTTGTTAACTACTACAATGATAGAATCATGTTGATTCTTACTCTTTGGTAGAACAGTGATAAAATCTATACTAATGATTTCCCACTTTTGTTACGGAAATAACTTCCTATGGCTTGGGGTGTACCACAATAGACAAAGAAACCGCAGAAATAAATCCCTTGCCAATATGCAAGAGAAATAAAACATCTAACACTAAAGGATCTAGAAAGATACCTTATTCCAGATGGTTGAAGTAGATCCCCGTTGATCTTTTTCCAATCTCATATCAATTTACTCTCAACAACACTAAACAAGAAAAGCATGCTATATAATGTAGTGTTAGGCCTACTCTAGCATATATAATCAATAATTCATAACCATTAAATGCATCCATGGATTCAATATTCATTTAAAGGCACATCATTGGAAAGGAATATATAGTTATATTAATAAAATCAGAGATTACATAAGTGACAAACTCTGTTGGCACATCTGCAAACCGGAGAAACCGAATCCTCCACCTGGGCCACCACCTCAATCCTCCATCTCTTGATAGCAAGCTCAAAAGAAAATGCAAGCTTGGGAAGAACACAAAGTGCTCCAAGGGACAAAGGGATGCAGACTCAAGTACAAGAAAGCTACGACAACAATGGACTATAGTTTTCTTACTCTCCAATTCCTCCTCCTCATTGTATCCAAGGGGTTCCTTATATAGTGCTTCAATAGGGTAATGGAAGTTTAAATATGAGCGATATCAAGTCATATGGAAGGAAAAGAGACAAGTGAATCAGATCCATATCAAGGAAAACTCCAAAAATATTTGGACTTATGCTCACATCCCGATGTACGTGGGTTTAAGGGTAATATCCACGTATATATGCGAGAAATGGATTAAAAGTCGCGTACATCAAATAATAGGTGTTTTTGGGGATGATATTGGAAACATCAAAGGTAGAATAATAGTCCATGGGGTCCAAAGAGTCTACAGAGGGTAGGGAAGGCCATAAACGTGTGATCAACCATGTGTGGTAAAATCGGCTGTAACAGATGCCCCCTAATGTGTGAAGTCAGAGGGGTGACATTCAGGCCGAAATACATTCTAAATACATCCTAGAAGTGGAGTGATGAAGAACTAGGTGGAATAACCAGCCATCCATTATTATAGTACAATAATCAATCTCTGCATATGACTACAAATACATATAGCAGTCCCGGATACATAAGAGTACAATGGCCATGAATAGGCATGATATACAAAATGTGACCTGTGTTGTCATCGCCACGTACAATATATAATAGATTAGAATCTCCATGATGAATATATACAAAGGATCAATATCTCCTTGAAATCTAAAGATATACAATGGATCAAGATCTCCATAATTGTTGAACATATCTGACATACACTGGAATCAAGTCACGAGAGATGAAATCTCATGAATACTAGCATGATCAAGGAGCTAGCATATGTGGAATGCCACCAATCTGGAAATTCTTCTACACAAACCGATACGAGTACATGTCCTACTATGTGAATAGAGGTTTCGAGGTCGAACATAGTATTCCATCATCTAATTACTAGTCATTGATGTATACCATTAACAGACGCAAGATCACCCACCGATAATGAAAATGGGAATCAAGGTACTAGAGTGAAATATAACAAGTGTAAATAGATGTGTTGAGGTCGAACACTTGAAAGAATCTATCGATGGCGAGAGAACCTACCACTGATGACTGTAAGTCTCAAGGCACTCAAATGACTCTAGACTCCTATCCCAGAATAAATGATCTAAATTCGATGGGATGGAATCCGTTGGAAGGAGGGAATTAATGCATCTCCCATCAACCAACACGTGGTACTCAGCAATGTTGTATAATGTGGAAGGACTCAAAAAATATGTGCACGAACGAGTAATAGTATTGAGAATGGCCGACATGCAAATTCAAGACAACTGAGGAATGGCCGACTCATTTTTTAGCTTCCTTCAAACAAGAGAATAAAGGTCAATGGTGACTGAATGTAGGCATCATAGACTCGATATACAAAACAGGGACATCTCTGCGACACAGGGGGCATCAAGAGAGGCTCCATAGGGACTCGAATCTTAACCAGTCAGTGGAGGTAAACTCAGAAAAATGAGTACAGCTCCTAAAGTAGAACTACTAACCCAACCAATGGATGTGATATACAGGGATCTGTTCAAAGGAGACACGACTCAACTGTTGCCAAAGATAACATCTTTTCCTGTCTGGCTTTTTTATTTCTAAATTTTTTTGGACTTTTTCAGATATTTTGAAAAGATTGAAAAATAATAAAAGTGCTTTATAGTTACAAATATAGTAGGAGACAAGTGTCAACATGAAAACAAACTAGTTCCAAGTAGCAGAACATACCTATGCTCAATGCAAGGAAACATGTGCAGGATAATGACACTCGGGGGAAGATCCCCTCCTGGTAAAAAATGGGGAATCAAGCTGCAAAAGGTATATAAAAAGGCTCTGCTTGGCTAGACATGAGACAATATCGGGCTATATGGCTAATAATCAAAGTCAAGAAAGTTGGCATAAGGCTCGATAAGGAAATAAAAACTCATGATGATGCAATTACAACTTGACATATACAAGGGAGTCTCAGGGAAATGGCCTGCATGAAGGTCAAGAGGGGTATGAAGCTCTTGTTCAAATTCATGGTGGAACTAAAAGGGACTCCCAGACCTAAGAGAGGACTCACATCATGGGTAGCAAATGCAAAAGTGAGCTAACTAGGATGCCCATGTATAGGAAAGCTCTACCATTCACATAGTACCACTTCTAACAACAGCATGAAGGTTTCATGATACCATGAAATGGGTTCATACCTAAGTTTAAGATGAAACAGTCATAAGGCCATGCAAAATGCAAATGGATGTGAAATCCTAACCTATATGCCATTTTAGACATGACACCGGTGATAGGAATGAATGTATCGGAGTCTCAGCGAGAGTGTACAAAAATGGACCCTACATGACAGTAATATTAGCACAAAACAACCCAAAATAGTCAATAAAGAATACAAACTATAGGCGACAAGGAGGAATGATCATGACAACTACACCCAAAGGAAACAAGGCAGTGAACGGTGGGACATAAAAAGGAAAGTAAGGTGTAGACCCAATGTTCATGCATCCACTACCACCGCCGTGAGGGTGACCACTGGTGTAAAGACCGAGCGAAGGGAATAAAAATCCTCCATGAATGGAGTAGAAGATAGAATGTGACCACTCCTAAATCTATGAGCACAATATGAGGATGTGATGCCCCTAATTCTGACACCAGGGTCCATATTAGGACCAAGGATGGGTGATAGGAAACTAGGCATGCCAAAAATAAAAAGACCCAAACTCGAGAGAGCATAAATATACTCAAGTAACCGTGATCCCAAAGGCCAACTAGCACATAAAGCGCATACTCCTAAGAAAATCTACAGCCAAAATACAAGAAAACCAAGGGGAGGATATGTGAGCTCCCGAATGCAGCAGGTATGCCTCACCTAGGAGAGGCTCGAAACTCCCATATACTACAAGTGGAGGTATGTAACCAATTATAGTGACCCTTAGCTTCAATGCATAAAGAGACTATGTTGTTTAACCTTTACCTAGCTAGGACACCTACAAAATAACCTCTGCAAGTACCCCCTGCGATGCCTAGGTAAGGAAACTAAGGTCACCCCAATATAACTAATGCTCAGGTGGATAGTCACAGGTGGGATCAACCGTATGGGTAGGGTAGCAAATCCTGAAACTCAAAAGAGGCCTCAGATACAAATATGATCCTGGAAATATCTCTGGTGCCCACATAAAGTTACCAGGGGCCATCCCAATAACAATCGCGTGCACTTCCTCATGCTTAACTCTCGTATAAGAGGACCATCCTGAGAAACACTAATTATTCCAAGGGTTTCACTCGATCACCTGGACAGACACCTAATTGTTTTGTTTAGTAGTCTTGGAAAATTAACTCACAATGAACTATTCCAAGACTCTAAAACCTAATCTTGTTGATGCACCCTATAAAATAAAAGAGTGTAATTCATTTTATTAAGCGTTGATTTTATTTTTCTATGATTACTCAAAAGGAAATGGTCATGCAACTAATAAAGTTATAACTCAGCAGTGAAATAAATATGCACATCTAACAAACAATCCCAAGTGCAATATTAGTAGAATGAAAAACAGGGTATGACATCACATGAGATGCATAAAAAATAATTTCTTTCGAATGCCAATGAAATCCTTCCTATATGAAATCCTAAATACAACGCTCATCCAAGAAATCCAATGCAAGTACCTCCTCAATTTCATATGCAAAAAATGCAACTACTATGTATTTTTCAATATAAAAGAATGAAAAAATGCAATAAAAGTCACTAAAAACTCTCAATCGCTGGAACAAGTATAAAACACAAGCCCAACAAGACACCGAGACAAAAAATATTAATGCACTAATGGAAAAACAAAAAGGATAAATGACTAAAACTACTTCCAAACAAAAATCAATGAAAAAGTGGTCTTTGGTCACAAAAGAAGCATCCAACATACAACATCAGAACCAAAGAAGACCCAACCACACTCACAACCCACCCAGCAACTTCCCACAACATCAAACTCAACCAAAAGTGAGGATGTACACGACTGTTTAAAGAAAAGCTACGTATGTACGTGACTTTTGTCCAAAAAGTTGCATGTATATGTAGAGTTTGGCCAAAAAGCTTCATGTATATGCGACTTTTGGCCAAAAATCTGCGTATGTATGTGACTTTTGGCAAAAAACTTGTGTATACAAAGAAGATAGTTGTGAAAAGTAGGCCAAGGGTTAAACCAATAAATGGAGTTTCAATGGATGAACATACTATAAAATGCAACACATAAACAAGGAGAAACAAAGAGCAAGTCAAGAATATCAAGCACATTGTGCCCCCAAACCACAAAGAAAAACAAGCAACGTCCCTAGTGGAGTCTCCAATTCTGTTACAGAGAAAAATTCCTATGGCTTGGGGTGTACCACAATAGATGGAGAAACCAGAGAAATCAATCCCTTCCCAATATGCAAGAGAAATAAAACATCTAACACTAAAGGATCTCAAAACATACCTTATTCTGGATGGTTGAAGTACATCCCCGTTGAGATTTTTCCAATCCCGCTTGTGTAAGCAATTTACTCTCAACAATAGTAAACAAGGAAAGCATGTTATATAATATAGTGTTAGGCCTACTCTAGAATATATAATCAATAATGCATAAGCAATTAAATGCATCCATGGATTCAATATCCATTTAAATGCACATCATTGGATAGAAAAATATATTTCTATTAATAAAATCAGAGATTACATAAGTGAAAACCTCTGTTGGCATGTCTACGAACCGGAGAAACCGATTCCTCCACCTGGGCCTCCACCACCTCAATCCTCCATCTCTCGACAGCAAGCTCACAAGAAAATACAAGCTTGGGAAGAAGACAAACTGCTCCAAGGGACAAAGGGATGCAGACTCATGTACGAGCAAGCTATGGAAACAATGGACTATATTTTATTTTCTCTTAAATTCCTCCTCTTCAATGTATCTAAGGGGTTCCTTATATAGTGCTTCAATGGGGTAATGGAAGGTCAAATTCGAGCAATCTCGAGTCATATGGAAGGTCAAATTCGAGTGATATCGAAGCATATGGAAGGCCAAGAGACAAGTGACTCTGATCCACATCAAGGAAAACTCCAAAAATATTTGGACTTATGCACACATCCCGATGTATGCGGCTTTAAGGATAATATCCATGTATATACACGAGAAAGGGATTAAAATTTTCATACAAAAAATAATAGTTGTTTTTAGGGATGATCTTGGAAACATCAAAGGTACAATAATATTCCATGGGGTCCAAAGAGTCTGCAGAGGGATAGGGAAGGCCATAAAAGGGTGATCATGTGTGGTAAAATAACTTGTAACAACTTCCATTCTGGAATGGGTAATGGCTACAGCAACCCCAAAGGATGCTAGTGCGTAGCTTTGACAAGTTGACATTCTTGACATTTTGTGATTAAAAACCGTATGTCGGCCTTTAACTTAGGCCAGAAAAAGTGTTTTTTAACTGTGGATATCATCTTTTGATATCCTAGATGCCCTAAGTAGGGTGTCTGATGAAATTTGTGAGGATAATAGACCTAATGTCCCCTCCTTCAAAAATGTACAATCTTTCTTTTGACCACAATAGTCATGTTTCGTCTACCCTATACTCTTTTTGATACTGAAACAACCTATCCTCTTGGACCTTCTTGAGGATTTCAACATAGAAATGGTCAACTCCATTGGCCGTTCTAATCCTCTCGTGTAAATCTGAATCAGTTTGACATAAATTCACCTCATATATCATATGAGCTTGTCGGCTTAAATCATCACCAATGTTTTTGTCCTTTCCATTTATATGATTTAGCTTGAAATGGTACTAGCTAAAAAAATCCAACCATCTGGCTTTCCTGGCATTCAGATCTGGTTGCTCAAATAAATACTTCAGACTCATATTATATGTTTTCTAAAGAAATTTTCTTCCCCGTGAGGTAGTGCCTCCACGTCTTCAAGGCATGGATGATGGATGTTAAGTCAAGATCATGGGTGGGGTAGTTTTTTTCATGTTATTTTAACTTTTGTGATTCATAATAGATCATGCAATTGTTCTGCTGGAGGGATCCTTCGAGCCCTTCCTTGCTTGCATCCATGCAAACGACGAACTCCCCATCGGGATATGCAATTCGTAGTATTGGTGCAGTCGTCAAAGTACGTTTAACTTTTGAAAACTTTCCTTGCACTTGGTTTTCCATAAGAACTTGTTTTCTTTCTTTTGCAAAGTGGTCATGGGACAAGATGTCCTCGAAAAATTCTGAATAAACTTTCGGTAGTAACCAGCTAATCCCAAAAAGGACCTAATGTCGCTGACACTAGTGGGGGTAGGCCAATCCTCTATGGATTTAATCTTTTATGGGTCCATGACTATCCCCTTCTCATAGGTGATGTGACCCAAGTACTGTATCTATGGTTTTCTAAAATCACACTTACTAAACTTGGTGTAGAATCGGTGTTCCCATAACACCTATAGCACTATGCGGAGAAGCTCCTCGTGTTCCTCTTTAATATTAGAGTAAACTAGGATTTTGTATATAAATACCAAAATAAATTTATCGAGGTATATACTAAATATATTGTTCATCATACACATAAATTTCATGGGTGCATTGGTCAACCTAAATGCCATCACTACAAACTCATAGTGGCCATACCTCGTACAAAAAGTGGTTTTATGAATGTCATCGATGCGAATCTATACCTGATGGTATCAATATCAGAGTTCGATATTCGAAAAGATGTTGGCTCCTCCTACTTGATTAAACAAGTCATCGATCCTAGGGAGTGGGTATCAGTTCTTGATGGTCATCTTGTTAAGTTGGCAATAACTGATTCACATCTGCATCATATTGTCCTTCTTCTTTACGAGAAGTATCGGTTCTCCCCAAGGGGACACACTCGGTCAGATATATCCATTCTCAATCAACTTTTGCAACTATAATTTGAGTTCCACCAAATCTGGTGCACTCATGCGGCAAGGAGATTTTGAAGCCGAAACTGACCCCGGTGTAAGTTCTATGGAAAAATCTAGGCCTCGTTTCGGTTGTAACCCAGGTATCTCCTCCGAAAATACACCCATGAAGTCTACGAGAACTGGAAAATCCTTGATGTGATTTTCTTTTTCAGCTTCTATGTCCTGGATGTTCACTACAAACAGTTTGCAACCTTTCCTAATGCACTTATTTTCTTGTAAAGAGGATATCTTCCTTACAAAAACTTTCTTAGGTATGCCATGAATATTTTCCTAATTCCCTTAGCTATATGTACACAAGATTGAATTGTGTAGACAATCGAGCATGACATGGTATTGTTCCAACAAGTCCATGTCAATAAGTATATCATACGATCTTGAGAGTAGGATGTTCAGTGTCACATCCCCATGCCTCCGAACGGCGAAGAGCATGCGACTACAAGGTTCAATGGCTGGGCTAAGAGCCCCATGAACATATGCATACGCAAAAATTGCTGAAACAACATCCTTAACAAAGAATTTTGAACTAAAATATGCACACAGGATTGTTTATCATGCACAGATGCAATTTAATCATCATACACAGCGAAAACCAATAGCATTCATACATGCATGAATTTATTTAACATGTTCATCATTTTCATTAACAGAATTTACAGTTGCAGAAGTAAAATGGACAAGATCACTTATGTTCTGAAGAAGTTGTTCCGCAACCAGCTACGTCGCTGCAACGTTCCACCCAACCATAGGCTAGCATGCTCCTTAATCTCTCAGCAACGCTGCCACCCCCGAGCTGGGCATGATTCTCCAAGGCATAAGGGAACAAGCAGGCTTACACATAGCCAAGGGTATACAAAACATATCCAAGCCAATGAAGTTGAGTTTATTAGGCCATCCAGGAGTTGGGAAAGGCTCAATGCTAAGCTGGTGAGCTCGTTACAGAGCCAAGGACACCTACACCAGAACTAGCTTGACCTCTAAGACACCCATCCACACCCAACACAAGGAATCAGTCCCTTCTCTGCTACACAGTCCCTCAGGCCCTACATTCCCTTCCAGTGTTATTTAGGGGTGATGGAGAATAAGTCCAGCCCTCTAGCTCTGTCTGTGTGGTTCCAGCCACCAGGTTTATCAAGCAAACCAAGCCAACATCCCTGCTCCTTACACAGCCCGAAGACCAACCATTGCACGTATGCAATCAATTAGCTATCACAGCCTAAACAGGGAAAAGACTCCCCAACGAATTACACAGTCCCAAACACAACAACAAACACAATTACAGTAGGGGGAAAACACCACAACTCCAAAAAGTATCAGCATACATATTACCAATGACGTGGGGAACAATGACCCATTGTTGCACAACCAATGCTGCTGGGAAAACGTATGCAGACCATAATGCAGACGAATTTATAGTCTCACGACCGGTGCATGAACAATCACAATGCAGAATCCACAAATTATCCCATGAGTAAATGATACGGCCACCCTATTCACAAATCCGCAGAAGAAAAATACTACGTGGGTAAACCCAGCAAAATCCTGTGCATGAAGACGAAAAACAGGAGGGAATCCCTCTGCGTGAGAATGCACAGCAATGGAGAGGACGCGAATTGCAAGTGCCTGAGCATTTAGCAACTCATGGAGAGGAATAAGTGTCTACATGAGGGGATGAACAACAAAATCATGGATAAAGTTTGTGTGTGGGTGAGGACTGACAGTCCTTCCACCCCACTCCCAAAGCAATTAACTGCCTCAACCACCACCAGCCATTCTTTAATGAAAGTGGTTGGGATAAAAAAAACAAGGTAAGGAGACACATGGGTATTTTTCTCTCATTGGCC
Organism: Pseudotsuga menziesii; assembly: GCA_001517045.1. Lineage (NCBI taxonomy): Eukaryota > Viridiplantae > Streptophyta > Pinopsida > Pinales > Pinaceae > Pseudotsuga > Pseudotsuga menziesii. Next base: position 371,608 of record LPNX010475482.1, read on the forward strand.
AAGGTTTGACTAATTTCCCCCACACCCTTATCCTTGTGAAAATCATGCCCCGTTCTCATTTTAGTCGCCGCGATCGTAGCTAGTCGGGTTCATTTAATTAATTATAGATGTATATTTACATGATGACCATCATAATATATGCCGCATGCCCCGATATACCATCGTTGACAATTTAAATCCAAAACATAGCATTACCGATCAATGGTGGGGCCTTGGCCTTTAGCTCCACACCATGATCATTTACAATTTATACATCATATACATCTNAAAAACGGGACGTGACATTTAGGTTTATTCTAGTGGGAAAATCATTCAGGTTTACTTCACAATATCTAACTATTTCAGAAACCTTTCATTTCGTACCCGTGGCTAATTATGCCATCCAGGGTTTCTCATGTTTAAATTTGTCTAGTTTACATACATCAACAATTTTAGGCAATGCATAGCTTCTGCAAGCACCAGAGTAAATAAATATTGAAATAGAAGTGTCAGAAACCTTACCTTCTATCTCAACCACGGTAGCATGATGGTCTGCCTATCACCCATCCAAGGCTGCATAAATCCGCGGTGTTCCAGCTATGTCCTCTATCATTGGTTCCTCTTGTAAGTTGTGCAAGACTCCATTGGTCTTGTTCATAGAGTCTCGGGCATAATGGGGCCCTCAGCAATTCCAACATTTGATTTGCAGTAGGGAAACATTGGCTCCCCCATTTGCTACTAGTTTTCTAGCATTTGGTGCTAGTACATATGGCTTTGTACCTTTTTTTTTGAAGTTCTTATTGGCTAGAAAAATGTTGTTATGTTTTCTGTGTTCATGATATGAAATATTCTTTGAATCATGCGATTTAAAATTTTAATAACATAAAAAAAAATTGTTAGTTAACAAAATTTCATAAACATACTTTGTTTTCTGTAACGAATGTTTGGCACATCCATTAGATCTCTTAGTGTTGAAATTGGGCTTTAATACCACTTGTAATGTCCCCAAAATTTCAAAGACAAAATGTAGGTTAGTTATTTACTGTAATATCCTGAATTTTGACCTAGCACTTATTGGAATAAGCCCTATTGACTATGATTTTACTTTGATGTTGTATTTTGATATATTGGGTGTAGGACCCCACTACATAAGAACATGATGATTTGTTTGATATATTGGGTGTAAGCTAGTTACTTATTTTTTATGTATGATTTTACGTGTTGGGCGTCGACCCTTTAGCACATGATTGATGAGATGTTTTGTGTTGAGCAAGGAGTTCTCAAGAACATGAGTATCTGAATGTTTGTGTAAAGTGAGAAGCTCTGGAGCACATGATTGTTTTTTTATGTTGAGTGAGGAGCTCTTGAACACATAAATTATGTAAATCTTTGTGTTGAGCAGGAAGCTCTAAAGCACATGAAAAGGTAAATTGGAACTGTTGGGCATAAGCCATAGAGCCTTCCAAGTTGATGTTGAGCATAAGGTCTGGAACATCGGATCCTTGGCCATTGTATCCCTATGTGTATCCTAAAAATACATCCTAGCATTAGTGTTGAGCGAGGAGATCTAGAATTTCACTAAGTTTGTAACTCCATGTTTTTAGCGTTGAGTATGGATTGTGGATAAGCGCTAGGAGTTACTGATAAGAATTAATTATGTCGAGTGAAAACGAATCGAGTAAAATATTAATCTCATCTGACTTATTTATAAGTGATTAAATAAAATCATCAATTTCTATATCTCATCAAGTACTAAAGAACTACCATGTCAGACGAGGGAATCCAACATGCAAGGATGTTTAGAGTTTCCTAGCCTAGTAGACCTAACCACCTATGTGACGACCTTAATGAATAAAATGTCATAATTTTAGGGATCAAGTTATATGATACCTAAAGACAAATGCTAACAATATATATATATAAGTATATATTTTATACATGGTATGTATAATAGTAAGCATAGTAATAATATTAATAATGTAAGAAAGAAGGAAAGGCTCCATCTATTATTATTATTACTAAAAGATAATTAAATATTATAATACATACAAAAGTCCAAATAGGAACTAGTTCAAAGTTCCTAAGTTGAATATTAAAAGTTCCTAAATTAAATAAAAAAGGGTTAAATCAAGAAATCAAATGATTCTTGATTTAACTTCCCATTTGACTGAAAAGTATGCCTATAAAGTCCCAAGCCAAAGAAAGGCTTGGAGATCTCTTCCATCTTTTTGGTGAATCATTATTTCATCCTGTTTATTCTCAAGAGAGTTCTTCGATACCATTTTCCTAACAGGAAAAAGCAGAACTGATCCATGCCTGATATCTGAGTTAGGGAAGCCTCACCTTAGGAGCTCTAAGAAACTTGCATGTTAGAACCAGCTCAAGAGAATCCAGGTAAAAACCAGGAACGGTTCTGGTTCATGGTTGGGTGGAACGTGGTAGTTCCCAAGTGATTCAGTTATCTGTATAGAGGTCATATCTGTCTCTAAATTTGTTAATGTTGGGTAATTGCGTGTGCAGGTTTTCAACCATTGTAATAGCTTCACCTTACAGGTATGAGGTTCTTTATTTTTCCATTCCATTATCTAATATATTTCTTGATAAAATATCTAAGGGTTTATGTTATATTTTTAACCATGTGTCTGTAATTATATCCTGTTAAATTATTTAAGGGTTTATGTTATATTTCTAACCCTATGTGTCCAATTATTTCCTGTTAGAATAATTGAGGGTTTACAATTTATTTATAGACCCTGTGTCTATCTAGAATGTTTAGGAGTTTGTGATTGTTCTTCCAAAGTTATGTCTACATTTTATTTCCTATCTTTAATTTTATTTCGAAACACCTAGAACTACTTAAGACCAAACCTATGTATATGTATAATTATCCTTGAATTCTTCTAGCAGATTCCATAGTGCCAGCAGGCCTATACTTAGAAGTGAAAATATTATTAAGTATAAACCCTAAATAGAAATAGTTATAAAGCACATTAAATTAAATTATAGTAAAATAGGACATAAGAAATAAACCATTCTCGATTGTTTTAAAATAAACACTATAATCACATTATGCTATACCTAAGAATAATCATTAAACCGAAGTAATAAGCTAAAACTAAAACCATCGAAGACCTCTCAAGAACTGTATATAAACAAGAACCAACCATAAATCCATCTCATTCATAAATAACCAAAACATATAATTAATATACCAACTACATCTATGAAAGTCAACATACATCCATCCCATTCATAATAAAATCAAACACATCGTTATGTACAACACTCATTAAAACGTAGCATAAATAACCAAGAGATCACAGGATCAATTCATGTGGGTGAGAATTCCCAAATAAACCCATACATTAATAAGCATTTACAAACCATAGCGACCCACGATCAAATCTTGTGGAGTCCACTTGTTTACAAGTTACCCTATCGAATCCTATAGGATTCACTAAATTACTAAACGTTGTAGTTTCTTAACCATTGAAGAAACATACCATGCTATTATAAATAAATAGACCGAAAATCAAATATAATTAATCTCTACACAGAGGTTAAAAACCCCCAATTTATTTACACACTCTAACAACATTCTAGCTCACGGCCCCTTTGCATACAAAACATTAAACATTACCATTAAAACCCTGTCAACACTATGACAATAGCATCTATATATAATCAAAGGGTTATACCCACAGTCACAGCTCTTAAAATTTAAATACATAGAATAACCATTACAACGATTCATCCTTGAAAATGATAAGTCATTGCATAGTCACATCTCTAATGGTCGAAACGCCAATGCCACATACAACATGGATCCCAAAGCAAAACAATGCTGTAAACATTTCCATCTAAGAACTTAAAACAAGAGTTCCAAACCCACACAGAGTTAAACTAATGCCAAAGAGGAGGAATCATAACCACGATTTAAATAGTATGAAAATGTCGTATATAAATCACTAATAAACACACATAGAGAGTGTCAACGCTATACATATCATCCATTTTAAACCAAGTAAGAATTTACCCAGTCATATAACCCCATCCTTGCACCATTGCAAGCAATGGTGCTATCGTTGTATCCAAACATAAACATAATTACAATTAGCAGAGTCTGGAAATGTTCACCAAGGAAACATTACTACACAGACCATCCATGAACAAAAACCCAAATAGATTAAGTCTTGGCCCAAAGGCACTAAACCCCAAGTATTAAACGCATCTATGATGCTTTACACAAGCATCCCTTTCCAAATCACAATCATTAAAATGAGACATGCATTCAACCCACGATGAGTATTAAACTTTGTCACCATAACCACACAAGAGAAGGACAAGTTAAAAACTTGTTGCAATAGGGCTTACCCGAAATGGGTATCGAGTTGACCTCAGGGAAACCCACTACCCACGACCCACGTTGCCTCAAACCCTGAAACCTGCAACACAACATCAAGCCATGATGAGGAGTACGATTTGAAAACCAAACTGAACAAACAAAACAACATTGTTAAACCATAGTGGGATACAAACCTTAAATCACATCCAACCTCCAAATCTTCACGCCACCACACAGCACAGAGGCAGAGCTCATGCAACCATGCTGCAAATGACCCAAACCAACGCAAGAGCCCAATCCCTAAGCTTAAGTCCCACGCATCCCAAAATTCATTAATGTCTCCACCCCGACCTCTATTAACATAAATCGAATCCCATAGTGTATATTTCATGCCCCCCTTTAAACCATGCTCAAACAACGTACAATACATAATTCCCAATATGGGCATCGAATACATAGGGTACAGCCATAGTCCATGGAATATGAAATATGCCATGCAGGGCTATATATAAGTTTTTAAACTTATAAACCATGACTATATTAAAACATGAACCAAGTTAAAAGGTATTAATACCATGTGTATCATGTAAATAATAAGTGCAGCACTAATTAAATCACTATCGTAAAGTCCATAAAAATAGTAATAGTAACCCATGCAACATAGGCTAGTGAAACATCCATCTTGGTGTAAATATCAACTAACAACCATCATAGTAGTCACTAGGATATGCCAGTAAATCTGTTGTTGTCCAAGCCAAGTGCTAGTGATGAAACGAGCAGTATGCCTTATTCAACTTTTATAACCAGTTTCCATCATCAAGTGCACCTGCACGCGACAAGGAAAGAAATGCATTAGTTTGTAAGAACTAAGTAAGCCTCGACATGACAAGTAGAAAATAGTTACCTTCTAGGTGTTTACAAGGGAAACATGTCTCGCCACTCCACCCCTTTCTCCAATAACAAGTTAAGTCAGAATTTTTTATACAACAGTAATCAAACATTATAACCACTGAGTAATTAATCAAAACAACTAACATAAATATAAATGTGTAACCATAAATCAAGATAGTAAGCAACATCATGATGACATGAGTATTACATTAATAACTATATCGGTAAATATGAAAGAAGGATGTAAGAACAACTTAGAACAATACAACACAGTAAACAAAGTATGACACATTCAACAGAGGTATAAATAATGGCCATATTAGGCAGTAAATGACTAGACTAATAATTTTTTTTTTTTTCAAATTTTGGGGACATTATAAGTGGTATCAGAGCCCAATTTCAACACTAAGAGACCAAATGGGCATACCAGCCAATCGTTGCAAGAAAAATAAAGTATGTTTTTAAATTTTGTTAAGTAACAGAAATTTTTCCTGTTATTAAAAATTTGCAATTGCAAGATTTTAAAAGAATAGTTCAGATCATGAACACTGAAGAAGATAATAGCTGGCAATGGAAGTTGAATACCCCCACCCAATAACTAGAATTGGTGGTGGAACTGAATTCTGATATAATGAAAACCATACAAAATCTCCAAGTAGAATTGCATAGTTTCAAAGATGATGATCTGAATGGATAAAGGAACAATGAGCAATTAATGAAGCATTTCTATGAAACATGATGGGAGGAAGCCCGCAGGGAAAACCCACTCATTCTACAAATAGGTTCAATAAATTATTTTATGATAAATGGGCCAGTAGCCCAAGAGAATAAGGAAAAGAAAATCACACCCATGAACCTCCAGAAGCAAATTATCATAGTCTTTCAAGTGATGATCCTATTTCCCCATGTAGAAAGAAACTGAGAAAAGATGACAATCTTCTGGGAGACTTACGAAAAATAAAAGACCCAACCTATGAAGGAGAGATGAATACGGGGGAAAAATATGAAGAGTGGATGTTGGGTATGAGAAAATATTTCCGATTTCATAACTACTCTAGCGAAATGAAAACACGTCTAGCCATTTATAACTTAAATTGAAAAGAAGCTAGATGGTGGAGAGATTTGAAGCATACCAAGAAAGATGAGTTAAGAGAAATACAGTGGAGTAAGTTTCACAAGAATGTTCAAGAGCAATACATGACAGAGAGGTTTTGTGATATAAAAGTGAAATACTTTCATGACTTACATATGGGATCCATGACTATGGATGCTTTTATTAACAAACATTTCAATCTGTTACATTATGTACCCTACATCAAGGACAAGAAAGTAAAAATATAACAGTTTTAAGGATGTCTTCCTCCCAACTTTTTGGAAATGATTGAATTTGGCATGCCTAAAACCTTTTACACCACCTTACACAAGGCTAGGATTTTCTATGAGCTTGGACAACTGAGGCAAGAGAACCTTAACAGAAGCAGAGACGGGTCTTGGACCTTCTCAGATAACCGTAAACCATGATTTAACCCACCACCGTACAGAAACCAAAACAATGTTTTTCCACCCAACAATAACTTCAACAAGATGGGTAGAAATCCATATGTACCGACTCCAAAAGTTAAGAAACCAGCAACAAATGGGGGATACAATGTTACCCCACTGCAAATTAAATGTTGGAAATGATAAGGTCCTCATTATGTCTGAGACTGTAAGAATAATACCAATGGGGTATTCCACAACTTACAAGAAGAACCAATGGTAGAGGACATAGCTAACACACTGCAGATTTATGCATCCTTGGATGGCCAATAGGCAGACCATCAGGATACCATGATTGAGATAGAAGGTAAGATCTTAAACACTTCTATTTCAATGCTGATTAACTGTGGTGCTTGCTAGAGCTATGTATTGCCTAAAATTATGGATGTGTGTAAAATAGGAAAAGTTAAACATGAAAAACCTTGGCTAGTGTAATTAGCCACAGGTACGAAATGAAATGTTTCGGAAATAGTTAAAGATTGTGAGATAAACTTGAATGGGTTTCCTACTAAAGTAAAACTAAACATCCTACCCTTAGGATCGTATGATATACTTATTGGCATGGGTTCGTTGGAACAACACCATGTCATGCTTTATTTCTTACACAAGTCAATCTTGTATACAGATAGTCAAGGGAATCAAGTCAATATTCAATGCATACCGAAGAAAGTTACTCTAAGGTTGATATCTAATTTACAAGAAAATAAGTTCTTTAGGAAAGGTGCAAGATGTTTGTAGTAAACATCCAAGACATAGAAGCTGAAAGACAACAACACATAGAGGAATTTCTAGTTCTTGTAGATTTCAAGGATGTATTTCCTGAGGAAATCCCAGGATTACCTATGAAATGAGACCTAGAATTTTCCATAGAACTGACACAAGGATCAGTTCCGGCTTCAAAAGCCCCTTACCGTATGAGTGCACTAGATTTGGTGGAACTCAAACTGTAGTTGTAGGAATTAATAGATAAATGATATATCTGACCAAGTGTGTCCCCATGGGGAGCACCGATAATTTTCGTAAAGAAGAAGGATGGTATGATGCATATTTGCATCGATTACCGTCATCTTAACAAAATGACTATCGAGAACTGATACCCACTCCCTAGGATCGATGACTTATTCAATCAAGTAGGAGGAGACAAGATATTTTTGAACATCGACCTGCGATCTGGGTACCATCAAGTATGGATTTGCGACAAGGATATTTACAAAACTGACTTTTGTACAAGGTATAGTAAATATGAGTTTGTAGTAATGTCATTCAGGTTGACCAATGCACCTGCAAACTTTATGTGTATGATGAATAGTATATTCAGTAAATATCTGGATGAACTTGTGTTGGTATTTATAGACGACATCCTAGTTTACTCTAAGAGTAAAGAGGAGCACGAGGAACACCTCCACATAATGCTACAGGTATTATGGGAACACCAACTCTATGCCAAGTTTAGTAAATGTGATTTTTACAAACTATGAATATAGTACTTGGGTCACATCATCTCTGAGATGGGGATAGCTGTGGACCCATAAAATATTAAAGCCATAAAATATTGGCCTACCCCTACTAGTGTCACTGACATTATATCGTTTTTGGGATTAGATGGATATTATCTAAAGTTCATTGAGAACTTCTTGAGAATATCTTGTCCCATGACCACTTTGAAAAAGAAGGAAAATAAGTTCTTATGGACGACCAAGTGCGAGGAAAGTTTTCAAAAGCTTAAACAGCTTTTGATGACTGCACCGATACTTCGAATTGTGGATTACGATGGGGATTTCGTTGTTTGCATAGATGCAAGCAAGGAAGGGCTTGGAGGAGTTCTCTTTTGGAATGATTGTATAATCTTGTATGAATCACAAAAGTTAAAAGAACATGAATAGAATCACCCCACACCTGAGCTTGAGTTAGCTTCCATCATCCACGCCTTGGAGATGTGGAGGCACTATCTCATGGGAAGGAATTTCCTTCTGAAGACAGACAATATGAGTCTGAAGTTTTACTTGAAAAACTGGATTTGAATGCTAGACAAGCCAGATGGTTGGCTTTCTTTAGCAAGTACCATTTAGAGCTAAAGGATATAAAGGGAAAAGAGAATAATATTGTTGATGCTTTGAGCCAATGAACTCATATGATATATGAGGTGACTTTAAGTTAAACCAATTCAGATTTATACTAGAGTATTAGAACAACCAGCATAGTTTACCCTTTCTATGTAGAAATCCTCAAGAAGGTCCAAGAGGACAGGTTCTTTCAACAACAAAAAGATTAAAAGGTAGACGAAATGGGACTTCTATGGTCCAAGGAGAGATTGTATGTTTCAGAAGGAGGGGATGATCGGTCCAGCATCCTCATGGAATTTCATCAGACACCCTACTTGGGGCATCGAGGATATCAAAATTTGATATCAGTTGTGAAGAGACACTTTTATGGCCTATGTTAAAGGTGGACATAGCATTTTTTATCACAAAATATCAAGAATGTTAGCTATTCAAAGCTAAGCACCAACATCCTTCAGGGTTTCTACAGCCATTACCCATTCTGAAATGGAAGTGGGAGGTCATTAGTATGGATTTTATCATGAGCCTACCTAAGAGTAAGAAAAAAAATGATTCTATATTTGTAGTAGTTGACAAATTGTCAAAAGCATCACACTTCATTCTAGTGAAGTCAACCTACAAGGCAGTACACATTGTCGATATCTTCTTGAAGTAGATAGTTAGATTGCATGGGATACCCAATGAAATCATCTTGGATCGAAATAATAATTTTACCATAAACGTTTGGAGATCCTTATTCTCCAGATTAGAGACGCAGTTGAACTTTAGTACTACTTATCACCCGCAGACAGATGGGCAGACAGAAAGGGTAAACCAAATTGTTGAGGAAAATGCTTAGGATGTATGTCATAAACGACCCCACCAAGTGTGAATATTACCTGCATCTTGAAGAGTTTGCGTATAACAACAAATACCAGACTTCCGCCAAGATTATTCCCTTTGAGGTACTCTATGGATGGAAGTGTAGAACACTGGTTACTTGGGATAGCGCAGTGGATCAGCTCATGTTAGGGTCTGACTTGTTAAAGGACTTGGAACAATTGGTTGCCAAGGTCCAGGTGAATCTTAAAGAAGCACAAGGCCGCCAGAAGATCTACGCAAAAAGGAAAAGAAAAGATAAATATTATCAAATAGGAGACCATGTCTTCTCGAAAGTAAAATCAAACCAAAGCTCGTTGAGCTTGGGTAGATGTGGTAAGTTAGCACCTAGATTTTTTCGACCCTTTGATATACTAGCCAAGAAAGGGCCAATGGCATATCAACTAGCATTGCTCACTCACATAAGATTCCACAATGTTTTCCATGCATATTTATTAAAGAAATATGTTTATGATACTAAACATGTGATTGATTGATCCTTATTACAGGTGGAACCAGAAGGGTATTTTTCCCCTGAACCTCTTCATATATTGAACAAGAGAGAGGTGTAGCTCAGAAAGAGAACCATAGTCTAGTTGAAAGTGCAATGGAAGCACTTCGAAGCCGATGAGGCTACTTGGGAGAATGAATCCACCATCAGAAAGGCTTACCCTGCCTTCTTTCATAATTTCATTCTGAGTCCCTAGAACATGAGGGACCGTGTTGTTCTAAGAGGGGAGGCATGTAATATCCTAAACTTTTACCTAACACTTATGGGCATAAGCCCCATTGAATTTTATGTTAATTTGATGTTTTATTTTGATATATTGGGTCTAGGACCCCACTACATATGAACATGATCATTTTTTTGATATATTGGGTGTGGACCCTGAAGCACAAGCTTTACGAGATGTTTTGTGTTGAGCAAGGAGCTCTAGAGAACATGAGTATTTGAATGTTTGTGTTGAGCAAGAAGATCTAGAGCACATCAGTGTTTAAGTTGTGTTGAGTGAGATACTATGGAGCACGTGACTTTTTTATTGTGTTGAGCGAGGATCTCTGGAACACACGAATTATGTAAACCTTTGGGTTGAGAAGGAAGATCTGAAGCACATGAAAAGATAAATTGGAAGTGTTGGGCATAATCCATGGGGCCTTCCAAGTTGATGTTGAGCATAAGCTCTGGAACATAGGATCCTTAGCCATTGTATTCCTAGGTGTATCCTACAAATACATCCTAGGATTAGTGTTGAGCAAGGAGCTTTGGAATTGCACTAAGTTTGTAACTTCCTGTTTTTAGCGTTGAGTATGGGATTTGGATAAGCGCTAGGAATTACTAAAAACAATTAATTATGTCGAGTGAAAATGACTCAAGTAAAATATTGATCTCATCTTACTTATTTATAAGTGATTAAATGAAATCTTGAATTTATGTATCTCATCAAGTAATAAATAACTACCATGTTATACGAGGGAATCCAACATGCAAGGATGTTTAGAGTTTCCTAGACTAGTAGACCTAACCACCTACCTAATAGCCTTAATGAAGAAAATTTCATAAGTTTAGGAATCAAGTTATATGATACCTAAAGACAAATGTTAACAAATAATCTATATATATAAGTATATATTTTATACATGGTATGTATAAGAGTAAGCATAGTAATAATATTAATAATGTAAGAAAGAAGGAAAGGCTCCATCTATTATTATTATTACTAAAATATAATTAAATATTAGAATACCTACAAAAGTCCAAATATGAACTAGTTAAAAGTTCCTAAGATAAATGTTAAAAGTGCCTAAATTAAATAAATAGAGGGCTAAAATCAAGAAATCAAATGATTCTTGATTTAACTGCCCCTTTGACTGGAAAGTCTTCCTATAAAGTTCGAAGCCAAAGAGAGGCTTGGGCATCTATTCCATCTTTTTGGTGAATCATTATTTCTACCTGTTTATTCTCAAGAGGGTTCCTTGAGAACATTTTCCTAAGAAGAAAAAGGAGAACTGATTTACACCTGATATCCTAGTTCGGGAAGCTTTACCTTAGGATGTCTAAGCTACTTGCATCTTGGAACAAACTTGAGGGTATCCGGAATAAAATCAGGGACGGTTCCAGTTAATGGTTTGGTGGAACATGGTAGTTCCCAAGTGAATTCGGTTATCTATACAGAGCTCAGATATAGTGGTGAATTTGTTAATGTTGGGTAATTGAGTGTGCAGGTTTTCATCCATTGGAATAGCTCCACCTCACATGTACGAGGTTCTTGATTTTTACATTCCATTATATATTATATTTCCTCATAAAATATCTATGGTTTTATGCTATATTTTAACCTTGTGTCTGTAATTATTTCCTGTTAAATTATTTAAGGGTTTATGTTATATATGTAACCCTATGTCTGTAAATATTTCCTGTTAGAATAATTGAGGGTTTACACTTTATTTATAAACCCTATGTTTGTCCAGAATGTTTAGGAGTTTATGATTGTTCTTCCAAAGTTATCTTTAATTTTATTTATAAATACCTAGAACTATTTAAGACAGAACCTATGTATATGTATAATTATGTAATGTCCCCAAAAATTGAAAAATTAAAAAAATTTTTATTAGGCTAGTAAAAACTACCTAAACAGAACATTATTCAACTTGCGGAATATAATGTACACTAGTTATACCACTATTTTCTTGTAAGTTATTCTTACGTTCTGTTATCTTACTTTCAGTTATACTTATTTCTATATTTTAATTAAGGTGTTGTAATATTGATTACTACCTTGTTCTTATGGCTATACACTATTATGTTTGTTTCCTTACTTGATTTCATGCTTCACTTATTTTTGCATAGTCTTACTTGTTATTTATATGGTTCTAACATAACTTTTCTTCTGAAACTAAAGTGGGTGGAGTGGAAGGACTAGTTCTTCCATTAGGGTCTAAGAGGTAAAGTGTTCATTTGTCTTAGCAGGCTTACTTAATTCTTTGAACTAAGGCACCTCTTTCATCTCGTATGCAGATTATACTCAGCGACAAAGACTTGTTAAAGTGTGCTGAATGTTTTGATCATTATCATACCTACTGGTTTTCAATATGGTCCTTTATCGACTCAACTTGTTAGATAGGTAATTTCTATTTTCATTAATTATCTAACCTAGATGAATTATCTATATGATACCTATCATTATTATATTTTTATTTCATGTTTTTGTTATTATAAGAATTAACATATCTCTTGTTTTTATTGGTAGGTTATAACCTGGCTAGAGATCAAACTTGGATTTTATTCATAGCAATGATACCACTGTATATTTCATATGCCATGGTTTCTAAGCCTTAATCTTAGAGAACGTAGATATGCCATGTAATAAGGCTTAAACCTATGGTCTAAATGATACATGTCATATGATATACATTGTAAATTGTGACATGACTTTGGGTTAGTGTATATAACATATGCACTAAGCATTGCATTATTCATTACATTGAGCATTGGGGTGGTGACTTGTTACATAAGGTTTTTGGCTTATGCGATGGGGTTTAATACCCTACGTAAAATGGAACCCAACATTAATGTAATGAATGCAAAAATATGGATGTGTGTGTTTTGGGTGGATAGTGGACACTAGGCTGGAACCATTAATGCTTCTTGGGGTTTGGGAATCCCAAGATTAGGGCTTGGCTCCACGAATGGTTTTGTCATTTGGCTTGGTCTATGGATGGTTGTGGTCTCAGCTCTACACTGTGAACGAGGCAACGCCCTGGGTGTCCTAGGTAAGATTCATTTAATTTCATGACTATGTTTTATAATTTTTTCGTGCCTCCTTCTTTTTCATACTTCTCAACCTCATCATTTTGATCGTTGCATGTGATAGGGTAAGCGAGGAGTGGGATGGCTTGGAGCTCGCAGCCAGCTCAAGGATGATTCCTTCATAGTCATGGTAAGCTTGTTACACAAGCGTAAGCTTGTCACCTCTGAGAATTGTGGGTAGGGTTGGGTTATCATGTTGTTGTTTGGATTTTTCTGTGGGATTTCAATTCACCTTCAAGCCTTTGTCTACAAGGTTTGGGTTTCTAAATGGATGGTGCTGTCAGCAACAAATCTGGGAAACTTGGAACTTTTAGAAAACTGCATTTGTTTATGTAATTCGTATTTTGGTTTTGGGGGTTTTAAGCCTGGGAAGCACCATTGCTTGCAATGGTGACATGGCCCTTGGAAAGACTGTGTAAACTTCAATTTAAAAATTTAATGGTGACTGTGTAAATAATATATCCCCTGTGTTTTTGGAAATGGTTAAAATACTGGATTGTGTGTAAAATCTTATGTTACGATAGGTGTTTATTAAACTTGTGTTTTTTAAAGAATTTTCCTACATGGTTTCTCTATGTAATTGCTTGTATTTATTTCTAGGTGTAATTACTTGATAGCGTATGGATTGATGGCCATGCCGTGCATGGCATGATCCCTTCCCATGGTTGTTGTGATAGAATTGATGGTTGCAATTATTACTGTTTCATTTTATTATTATGTAATGTAGAAATATGAGGAGGCCATGGCTGAAAACCAAGGATGGCTATAGTTACTGTAGATTTACCTTTAATGGATTGTGTATTTACTTATTAGTGGTCATGGCCATGCTTACAGCGTGGGTGCAGAACCTAGGGTCTTGCGACCTTGCTGTAGCGAATGTATTTTCTTATTAAGGCGTGCATACCCTCTATGTATAGTGTCGCCATGATTATTGTAAACAATGACTCCACAGGTTTGAATTCTTGGTCACACTTTTTGTAAGGAATATGTATTTAAAAGGAGGGTTACGCTTTGGGGCTTATATGCCCAAAGGATTTGATTCTTTCCCTCCCCTGTATATTTACTTGGACTGTGTAGAGATTTTCGTTATGGTTTAAATAAAGAAATGATTCCTGTATATCATTGTATTTACAAGGTTTTCATTGTTATATGGAATGAATGTATGGTTAATTTAATGATTATTGCGTATGTATTTACATTGGAGTTTTTTATCGTATGAAGGGAATAAAGGTTATGTAGCAACTAGCAATGATAGTCTACAGGATCCATTACTGCGACCTTAATGTAATTACTAAGTTCTTTATTTAAAAAATAAATTATTATTAGGGTTAATCGATATACTATGGCTGTGAGCAATATAAAAATGGGACTATTCGATCTTTATGGAATATATTTTGATTATGTGGATTTATATATTAGGACTATGGATTTTAAATGGTGAAAAGAGATTTCATCTTGGACCAAAGAATGGTCACGATGTGTTGCAGCTGCAACAATTTCCCAAAATTCCAAAAAAATTGCGGGACCCTTCTTTTCTTAGATTAGTTTGATTTTCTTCTTTGGTTTGATCTAGGGACTGTTCAGAGAGACTTTTCTTATGCTTGGATTGATCTACCACTTTTTTTTAATTTTTCTCCTAACGCTTGAAAAATCCAATGTTTGATCAGACTTCATCATTGCTTTTAGATGCGTTTTCAGCATGACTGAATCCGAAGTGTATTTGCCTTTCCCCCCCCGTCGTTGCGGATGGATAATCGGTTTTGGCTTCATTACTTTTCTCCGATACATTGGTTTTCACATCAACGGTTTGTTTTGTTTTGCATTGGAACTTTATTACTTCTCCTTCCGCAGTTGCGGATGGAAAACTACTAACTCTTTTGATTACTGTTTTGGCTTAATTGGCTGGGTTTCAGTTTTCACATCAGAGCTTTTATTGATACTTCCTCCGTAGTTGCAGACGGCGAACTACTAACTTCCTTGATCGTCGCTTTGGTTTTTCAACCCCATCGTGTTATTTTCATCGATCTTGTAATCCTTGGGCTTCCGCCGTTGTGGCTGCGGAAAGCTTTATCGTTCCAATTGTCTAATCATTTTAATGCCCCAACGTTGCGAAAGGTCATGTCCTTTACATTTCCACCATTGCAGATGAAAGAAACACTAATCTTACCGATCTTTGAGTCATTTCTCTTCCGATAAAGAATTTAGCTACGGCAGAATGACTTGTCCTTTATAAATCCGTCATTGCGGCTCCCGTTCCACTTTTGCTCCAATGGTTTTAAGCTCTGACGTGCATTATTGTGTGTCTCCTGGTTATCCTCGCGGATGGATTTATAGTTTGGCCTTCCACCATTGCGGAAATAAATACGCTGTCGACTTTCGATCTGAAACTCTCCGACTTCTGATACTTTTCCCCGCCGCGCGTGTTGACCATATATATATATGGGGTCAGCGTCGTTTGGATTATTCTATTTTCTATTATTCGATTTTGGACTTTTGTTCGTTATCACTCTCATGCGTTGTCGTGCTCTCTAGATCGTTCAGACCCCGCTGCCGATGTACCTGCGTCCAGGTGGCACAACTATGGGAGCTTGGCCACGTTTCTTCCCATCGATTACGCAGCAGTGCCAGGTAGGCTTCTATTGCATTACCCCATCCCTTTTGAGCATTTGATGAGGTTTCGCTCGGATTAGGTTTTGTTGCGGCCGTTTCATTTTTTTTCACCCCGTAGCTACATGTATATAGGTGGGCGTTTATAGCATAATTGTTAGTGGGGGTGTGTTTGGCCCACAGGACAGTTTCCTTCCACAGCCATTATATTCTTTCAACCCTACGCATAGTGATGGGGGTTTGGTGCAGACGGCCGTTACGCTGTCTACACCAAACTGCCCGGTATGGTGATGTTCTTGGAGGGGGAGGCTTTCATGGCCTTCCTGTGTCACTTGAAGTAGTTTCCCTCTTCCCCTTTTGTTTTTTTGATATCCGCTCCCTCTAACCACAATAGCGTTCCGTCGTGCCATTCCATGCATAGTCAATTTTGAACCCAAGCCGGGGGAAGGGGATATGCCACTGCTTTTAGTTTGTTGACCATAAGTGCGTGGGCATGGTTTTGTTAGAGCATTGTTGAAATCTTGTGTATTTTCCCCTGTCTGTCCCGCGCAGTGGAATGATAATGGCACCCAGAGAGAGGGGAGGTTTTAGTCATGTTAATGTATATGTTTTTCGCGCTCGATTAGGTGGTTAGAATTGTTGGTATTGGAAAGCAATGGTAGTGTGCCCATTTTACTACATATAACTATTTTCCATCATGCTTGACATAGACAAAGTCACTAAACACTGCACATTATGGTTCAATAGTTCTGTTAGTTAGGCCATTTCAGCTTATATACATGCATATATTTGCTTCATTAACTAATCACTGTCATGGTACCCATAGAAGGAGTAAAATGCTGCACGTTGTGTCTTAATATTTGCAACTTAGGGAGAAGAGTCTTGATGATGATAAATTGTATATATGACAGGAATATTTTGAGCTCACAATGTCAAAAAGGCAAAAGAAGAAGGCCCCTGTGGTCGACGAGGAGCCAGAAGTGGAATTTGTCACCAAAACATAATACATATACGAAGACACTAAGTGTGTATCTGGTGTCGAACCTAAATACCAGTGGGGGGAGATTTACAGACTGATCACGCACAGATAAGTTCCTGATATGGGCTTGGAAAAAGAATCCATATATTCCAACATAGAAATATCTTCACTGATGAAGATTGCCACCAGACCAGAGCTGTTCCCATGCTCTGAAGTAATCGGTTGGATTCTTCCCCGAGTAGATGTAACAACAATGATCCTGGAGAATGATGAAAAACAGGGCTATGTTGCTTATAGCCCGGGATATGTAGCTCTTTTCTATCACTTGTCAGAAGCACAAGTGTTTTTATCTAATGATTGGCTGAACAACATTAGAATGGACCTTGTTGAGACTATGAAAAGAATGTTGTTTCCCAGAAAACATTTCAGAACCAAGGAAATGGGTGATTATGATACAGCTAGCTTAAGGACCCCATATAGGTTCATAGCTTTAATGCTTAATAGGATTTTTAGGAGAGCCCATGGCAGGATCTTCAAACTGGAATGGATGCCCATCATTTTTTATGTTGCAACCCAGGGGACAATTTTCAACTGGCTAGCATTGTATCAAATAGTCTTTCAGCTTGCATGGCCGTGGCTTTTGGAGGAGTGGCCCAAAAGAGATCTGAATTCTATATGAGTTCCATACTTGTAGACTGTATATTGTGTAATCAGCCTTTCCCCGGCCTTAGGTACATCTGGGACAGGAAAAGAATGCATGTCTATTCTGCCTATAAACCACTGTGGGCACACAAGTTGTTGGAATATATTAAACCCACTCACAACTTAGGATAAAATAATTAATCATTATTTGATTAATTATTCACCCACTAGCTTAATTAGTTGGCATCCACTTGCACCTTAAAGTCAATGCATTCCATCCATATCCTAGGAATTATTTATTTCTGATTCTGGGTTCATCTAGAATTAGTATACAGGACCTTATAGCAGATTCTACTTTTTTCTGTTTTTTCTGTTTTTTTCTGCTTTTTCCTGCTTTTCTATGGATAAGATAAAAGCTAGTCAACTAGGAAACTGGGAGCTTTTGTTTCCAACCCATCCTCCATTATTTTTTCTCCATTTTCTAGGATAAGCATGTTATTTCCATCTCCTTGACAACTCACTCATGCTTTTTCCAACTTGTCAGGTCCTTGATAGATTTAGCAAGTGCTTTATCCACCTATCGGGGTTTGCTATATTTTGGTAAGTCAGCCTTTTTGAGCTTTATGAGTTGTTTCCATAAAATTAGACTTTCCCATGATGGAAGCACTATTTATGTACACTATTATTCATAATTATTAAATGAAAGGATACACACCAATATTCATCTCTTCATTCATGTGATTCAGTCTCTTTTCTTCTCTCTATTTTTTCTGTGTATGCTTGTGAGAATTCTTAGTAGCGAGATATATTTTATGTGATTATTTTTAGCATCATTGCACATAGCATTGATCTATTAAATATACATGGTATCAGAGCTACAAGGTTGATCAAGTTCTACAGAGTTGAGGAGCGCTTCCAGTCTCCTATCCCTCTCTGAAGAAGAGCTTGTCTAGCTTACAAGATTTTCTCCTAGTTTGTTTTGCAAGTTGCAGAGAGTATCTCTTAGAGCATATAAACAACTTCAATATGGATTCAAAATTTCCTCTACTATATCCTTTCAACTATGCTGATTGGAATCCAAAGGTGAGTGCATACTTGAAGAGGCAATGTCTCTTTGATGTCTCCATTGGTGCATTGAGTGAACCTGAGTCTTATGAAGAGAAGATTGATTGGATAAATAATTGTGATAGAGCTTATGGAATTATGTGTTTGGGAATGTCTCCAAATATATATCATCTTATAGATTCTACTGAATTTCCATTTGAGCTTTGGAAAATTTTGGACAAAGCTTTTGGTTTGCAGGAAATTGAAGATGAAGCATGGAGCGAGCCTAGCATCTCCTCTTGTTCTCTTTCTCAAGATTTATTGGCCTCTACATTCTATGATGAATTTGATCATGATGAATAATTTTCTCATACAGTTCATGTTGCTGCTTCCCTCTTTCATTCGAATGCTTCCTCCTTCAATGAAGAAGCAAATATTGAAGAGCCATCTTTTTCTGTGTCTCTTGAAGGTGATTTTTATTCTTGTGATACTATTGATGAAAAAGAAGTAACATATGGAGCTCCTGCTGATATTGATTATGATCCTATAACCCATTCATTGTTCTCTCAATCTCCTATCTTAGATTCTGAGATCTATGTGCCAGATCCTTCACACCTCTTGCTTACCTCTCTCATTGATGGTGTGCAACCCAGTGACTTCCAGGATGTTTGCTTTGCCACATCAAGCCTCATTTGTGTCATACCACTTACCTTACTTGATCTCATGTGCTTCAGCATATCCTTGTTTTTCCTTGGCATCAATACTCAGAGCCTTCTTGAAGATTGTGAACATCTCATTCTGCCCATCCATCATTCAATTTTTCACACTTATCAGTTTTTCCCAGTTGCTCATAATTTTCCTAGTCTAGCCCTATATCCTCATGGAGCCATTGAAGACTTTCTCCTTGCTGTTCCATATGCTAATGTTTCTGATATATCAGTGTTTTATCAGCCTCACATCAGATCTATATAGGTGCTACAGCAGATTGGAAGATTTACATGTGATTCACATCACAATTTTGCAGCTATTCAGGGAATTGGGTGTGAAATAAATTGCCTTATTTTTTGTACTCTTTAGAAAGGAGTATGCACCGATCTCTTTTCCATTTCAGATTATGTTTGCATATCAGAGTTTGACAGTAGAAAGAAGCATTCAGATAATGCTCCTACTTCATCAGTTGATGAGATACAAGGAGTCTCTCCTCTTCCTTCTTGCAGGTTCTACACTTTAGCGCATGATCATGGAGTTCATGATTTCTTCAGTAAGTCCTTCATCCAGAAGCAGTTCAGTCAGCTCATTAAAGTGAAGATGAAGATATGTTGAAGAAATATTTCAAATTTTGTGCCTTTTCCTATCTTGAGAGAGGATTTTCCCCATGTGGTTTTGCCTCTTTCCTCACTTTTCTGGACATAATAATTGTAAAAGGGTGACCATAGCCTTGTTGCTGGGCCCTATATGCATCCATATGCATCCATATTTTTTTTCATACCATCATAAAGTCAGACTTATAGGGGGGTGTTGGAATATATTAAACCCACTCACAACTTAGGATAAAATAATTAATCATTATTTGATTAATTATTCACCCACTAGCTTAATTAGTTGGCATCCACTTGCACCTTAGAGTCAATGCATGCCATCCATATCCTAGGAATGATTTATTTATGATTCTAGGTTCATCTAGAATTAGTATACAAGACCTTATAGCAGATTCTTCTTTTTTCTGCTTTTTCTGTTTTTTCTGCTTTTTCCTGCTTTTTCCTGCTTTTCTATGGATAAGATAAAAGCTAGTCAACTAGGAAACTGGGAGCTTTTGTTTCCAACCCATCCTCCATTAGTTTTTCTCCATTTTCTAGGATAATCATGTTATTTCCATATCCTTGACAACTCACTCATGCTTTTTCCAACTCGTGAGGTCCTTGATAGATTTAGCAAGTGCTTTATCCACCTATGGGGGTTTGCTATATTTTGGTAAGTCGGCTTTTTTGAGCTTTATGAGTTGTTTCCATACAATTCAACTTTCCCATGAGGGAAGCACTATTTATGTACACTATTATTCATAATTACTAAATGAAAGGATACACACCAATATTCATCTCTTCATTCATGTGATTCAGTCTCTTTTCTTCTCTCTATTTTTCTTGTGTATGCTTATGAGAATTCTTAGTAGAAAGATCTATTTCCTCTGCTTATTTTTAGCATAATTGCACATAGCATTGATCTATTATTTCTACACAAGTATCATAGCCATTACCGACAAGTCTATGAACACTTCATCATGCCCTTATACACACTCATTTTCCTGAAGGAGTGTGATTGTATGTCAGAGGAGGAACTGCAAGTAATGGAGGAATATGTAGATTATTATTTAACCGAAAATGGACTCTACTTCAATATGTTTGGAGGTTCAAGAGAACCCTCCATGTTTCCCAAGTACGCTACTGACTACATCATTCACAAGGAGGCTGTTAGGAAAGTCTTCTTGGATGGCATAGGGAGCTTCTTGTTTGAGCATAAGAAGGTTTCCTATCCTCCTTTTCCATTCAAGTTGGGAAGTTACAGATTCACCAAGGTGAAGAAAGCAGATGAATTCATGTAGAGTTGGAAAGGTTTCATTTTGGCGAGATGCCTTTCCACAGAAATGATTCCTGCAGCAAGGTGGCCGATCATTGCAAAGAAAACAACATCCGCTTTGAGTACACCCACCATTGGGATAGGGAAGAATCTGTCTTCCAAAGTGCCTTGAACATAACAACTTTGAGGAGAAGATCCAAGAAGAATATTACCACCAAAGGTGGGAAGGGAGACGAACAAGCAAAAGATGAGGAAGAAGCCAGGAGAGGAAACGAGGAAGCCCAAAGGTTGGCACAAGAAGCTGCAGGGTGGCTGCACACAGAAGAAGAAGAAAAAATAAAAGCTGCGCAAGAGGCAGCTAGAAAAGCTGAGGAAGACGTAAGGAAAGAAGAAGAAGAAAAGAAACAGAAGCTCAATGAGGAGCTACAGAAGCAAGAAGCAGAGAGGCTAAAATTGACACAGACACAGACAGAACATTCAGCCTTTGATACAGCTGGATGACATACCCAAAACGTGGAGAATCCCATGGTGCAGGACCCACAAGTACCTGCTACTAGCACACCCATGGTCCCCACTCTCAAGCTGGTTCCCTTTGTACAGAAAAAAGGGGAATAGATCCCTGATTTCAACACTGTTTTCTATGACAGGGAAACAAAGATAATAATGAAGAGAACATAAAGGAAGATTGAAACGGGAAGTCTTCCTGGTAAAATGATAGCAGATACGCCCGTCGTGTTGGGAACAGACCGAGACCCAAGGTTCACCATCAGAGCAGGAGATGCATTAATCCAAGCTTCGGAGGATAATGTGGACAAGATCATGACAAACTTGGAGCTATCCAAGCATTCCTCTACTCAATTGAAAGACACCTTAAGAAAAGAAAGAGAAGCAAGAAATAGGCTCAAAAGAAAGTATGAGGACATGAAAGAAGAGATGAGAGCCTCAAAGAATGAACTGCAACTCCTCCAAGTAGAGAGACAAGTTAGGGAAACTATGCAGGAGTGCCTGGAGAAAGTGCAGAAAGAATATCAAGAGCTATAGATGGAGAAGGAACGGCTGCTGGGAAAGGTATAAGAGCTAGAAGAGCAGCAAAAGATCATCTTGAAGGCCAGTGAGATGCACACCCAAGAATAGGAAAAGAAGAATCAAGAGCAGATTTATTCTCTAACAACTACTCTAGAAGAAGCAAGGGAGCAGCAGATCAACCTCCAACCATTCAAAGAACATGTATTGGCACAAAAGGCCAAGATGCTACAGTTGCATACTTCCATAGAAGAGGAGAGGTGTAAAGTCCTACAGGTAGATGGCCGATTAGAGGAAATCCTGGAAACCTCCTCTTACTTTGTTGATAGATCTCAGGACGTCCTTGAAGTCCTGGCTGCAAGAATGGCAAGGCTAGAAAACAATGAAGAAACTCCAGCAGAGCTGCCATCAAAGGATCAACAGGCCCTTAAGCGGGATTATGACTTATTGGAATTTGCTATAAATACCACAGAGGATTTCAAGAAAGCTGTTAAAAAGTCAAAAGGAGCATGCACATATTTTTTTAGAAGGCTCCTTATTACCTACAATCGGTGCCAGATAGAGGCCGAGCAGAGGCTTGATGCTTTCCCAGACCACAACTCATTTATGGAGTTGTTACAGAAGAGATATCAGGAGGAGGAAGCTAAAGTACAGCATATTAAAGCCCTGGATGATCAGATATTGAGGAGCAAAGTAGAACATTCAGCTATCAGTGTGTAGCGTCTATAGGATCAACTTCGGTTGAGTGCAGCTAGGATTGAGGCTATAAAGAACCAGGATGCAAAGTTTGAGATCAACATTCAGTTTTTAGAACCTTTTGCCTTTGAAGGAATTGCCTCTGAAGCCTTGGTGTGGAAGAAGCTTCTAGACACCCAAGTGGGACCCTCCTCGTGAAGGATTGGTCATTTTGTAATATGTAACGATTTTGTAGATATTTGAGAAAAGTTGGGAAGCCCAAGGGTCATTTTGGGCATCCCAACAGTCTCGCCCTTTTGTATAAATTATAGAATACTTAGAGGGAAAAGGGGCTTTTTCCTAGTTAGACATGAAAAGCGATATTGTAAGAAGAACTATTTCTCTTTGCAATAAAGAAATATTTTTTGCATGTTGGAGAAAGATTGGTGGGATCTTCAAATTCTATGCTGTGGATGGCTGAAAGATGAACTATTATGTTTTCCATCTTTTGTCCATTAACCATGAGATCGTTCTAACTCTTAGAACCTATGTTCTTGTTTAAATGATTTCTGGTTTATTTTGTGGAATCACCACCATGAGTAATGTATGTTGTTCATAAAACAATTGGCTATCTGGTTGTTGAAATATCTTTAATCCTTTATGTGTTGTAGGAAGAAACGTCAGCTACCTGTCATTTCTCTTATAATGCGTGCACAATACACATTACTCATGCATAATTTATAATTTCACTCCCTGAGGATAGATATATAGATAGTTAGTTTAATTCATTCCTGTATATGTGATTTAGATGCTTGTGAGTGCTAAGACGAGACGTAAGAGCCTGCACATCACGTTGTGACTGCTCCTTGTATCCTTATCACCCTGCATGGTTAGTTAGGCATGTGCAACTCATACTTAAGTCAAAAAAAATACAAAAATACACGGTGGACCAAGCCGCAACCGGTAAAACATTTGTTTTTGTTACTTGACCTACGGTAGCCGGACCGCAAACCGGACAGATTCCCCATACCAAATAGTCACAGGCTAGTTGGGAACATTGACAAGGGAGAATCCCTTGCTGTTGTTGCCTACGAATTTCCATGCCTCAAAACGATGCTTACTATGTTCATTGTTTATGATGATGTTATTTTTAATGGAATGCTTCAGTAGTTATTGTGTATTAAAATATACAAACAATAAAAGGTATTTAATGGTATATTTATCTTTCATTTAATGTGGATCTACTTGTAGTTTGTACTTAGTTGATTAGATTTATAATTCCATTCTAGAACTGTTAATATATACTTGTAATTACTATTCTCATTTGTTTACTACTGATTTTAATTAGATATATTCTAATATAGGTTTTAGATGACACATTAGGTCTGAACTAGTATTTAATTAAACATGGCTATGATGACAAATGAAATATGTTAGTAGAGTAAAAAGTCCAAAAAGGAGATAGGTCCTAGTTCTAAAATAAAACCTAGTTTATACTTAACCCAGTTTTAACAGTAAAAATAATACAGGAATTAAAACTAGGATGCAGAACCCTTGATAAACATTTTTAAATAAATTAAAACTTGCAGAAGTAAACTATTGAATAAACCCAAGATAAATCTTCTATAGAAAATAACTTACAACCTAGGGTTAATATTTAAAAATGCAGACCCTAACAAATTTTAACCAAATAAACAAACACATAGGGTTAGGAAATGAAATGTAATCATTTACCTAGCATAGACAACATTTCATCTAGAAATATGGAACAGACGGTCTAGGGTTTCATACCTGTAACTTGAAGCTCTTTTAATGGCTGAACCTGCACACTCAAATAACCAGCATTAACAATTCAAAGCCAGATCTAACCTCTATTTTTTATGACTAAATCACTTGGGAACTACCACGCTCCACCCAACCATGACCAGGAACCATTCCTGGTTTAAATCTGGGTCCCCTCGAGCTGGACTTCAACATGAAATTAGCTTAGAGCTCCTAAGGTATGGTTTCCTATCTGGTATATCAGGTCTAGATCAGTTCTCGTTTTTCCTTCCAGGAAAATGTTTTCCAAGAATTTACTTTAAAGCAAAATAGGTAGAAAATGACTCGTCCTAATGATAGATCAGAACCCCAATCCCTTCCTTGGCTTGGGTCTTTATAGACAGGCTTTTCAGTCGAAGGGACAGTTAAATCAAGAAACCTTGGTTTCTTGATTTAATCATTTTTAATTACTTTGGGTAATTTTTAATATTTTAACTTGGGAACTTTCGACTAGTTCCCATTTAGAATTTTGTAGGTGTTGGAATATTTATTATCTTTAAATAATAAATAATAATGGATGGATCTTTTCTTTCTTTCTTTCATCATTAATATTATTATAATATTTATTCTTTATACATCCCATGTATAAAATACATAATAATATAACTCTTGTTAAAATTTGTATTTAGGCATCATATACCATGATCCCTAGACTTAATGACACTTCTTCATTAAGGTCAAATAGGTATATGGTTAGGTCTAATAGGCTAGGAAACTCTAGACATCCTTGCATGTTGGATTTCCATCGTATAACGTGCTATTTCTTCAGTACTTGATGAGAATACAGAAATTCAAAATTTCATTTAATCACTTATACATAAGTATGATGAGATCAATATTTTTCTTGAGTCATTTTCACTTGAAAATTATTAAATTCTTTCCAGTATCCTTTGGCGCTTACCAGATCCCATACTCAATGCTTTGACAAGTAATTACAAAATTAGTGCAATTCCAAAGCTCTTAGGTCAATAATAATGCTAGGATGTACTTGCACGATACACCTAGGGATACAATGGCCAAGGATTCGATGCTACAGAACTTATGCTCAACATCAACATGGAAGGCTCCAAGGCTTATGCCCAACACTTCCAAATATTATCTTTTCATGTGCTCCAGATATTCTCGCTCAACATAGATGTAAGTACTCATGTGCTCCAGAGCTCCTTGCTTAACACAAAACATTAATTGCTCATGTGCTCTAGACTTCCTCTCTCAACAAAAAAACATTAATCACTCATGTGCTCTAGAGCTACTCACTCAACACAAAACATGTCATCAATCATGTGCTTCAGGGTCCACGCCCAACACAAACAAGCATATATATATATATATATAATCAAGAATTGTCTTACGCCTAGTATATAAAACAAATACTCATGTTCATATGCAGTGGGGTCTTTGACCCAATATATCAAAAAAAAATATCAAGTCAACATTATAATCAATAGGCACATGCCTATAAGTGTTAGTCCAAAATTTGGGATATTACATCCCTCCCCGCTTAGAACAACACAATCCGTAGTGTTCCAGGGACTCGGAATGACATCATGAAACAAGGTGGGGTAAGCCTTTCTCAGGGTGGCTTCATTCTCCCAAGTAGGCTCATCATCCTCAAAGGGCTTCCATTGTGCTTTCGACTACAATATGGTGCACTTCTGAAGCTACACCTCTCTCTTGTCCAGCATATGAATAGGCTCAGGGGAAAAATCCCCTTCAGGTTCCACTTGTAATAAGGGCCAATCAACTACATGTTTAGTATCATAAACATATTTCTTTAACAAAGATCCATGGAAAACATTATGGGCTCTTACATGCATGGGTAACGCTAGCTCATATGCCATTGGCCCTTTCTTGGCTAGCTCAACGAGCTTCGTTTGGATTTTACTTTCGAGTAAACATTATCGCCTATTTGAAAGTATTTATCTTTTGTTTTCTGATCTGCATAACTTTTCTGGTGATCTTATGCTTCTTTAAGGTTCACCTAGATATTGGTAACCAACATTTCCAAGGCCATCAATAAATCAGGCCCTAACATGAGCCAATCCACCGAGATATCACAAGTAACCCATGTTCTACACTTCCTTCCACAGAGTACATCAAAAAGACTCATCTTGGTAGAAGTCTGATAACCATTGTTATACGCAAACTTTGTGAGATCCAGGTAATCCTCCCACTTCGTGCGGTTGTTTATGACATACATCCTAAGCATGTCCTCAACAATCTAGTTTACTCTTTTGGTATGCCCGTCTATATATGGGTGATATGCAGTACTAAAGTTAAACTGCATCTCCAACATGGAGAATAAATATCTCCAAAAGTTTCCTATAAACTTAACATCTCGATCCGAGATGATTGCCTTAGGTATCCCTTGCAATATAAATATCTCCTTCAAGAATATATCAGCAATGTTCACTGCCTTGTAGGTCGACTTCATAGGAATGAAGTGTGATGCTATCGACAACTTGTTGTTAGATTTTTTAACATTAAGCTAGCATTATATTAGGATATTTAACTGAGAGAATAACAAGCACAGCAATCAAACACAAGAGACAATGAACACAGTGTTTTTCCTTGAGGAAACCATAAATGGAGAAAACCTCGCAACTTCCTCAGAGATAGAATCAACACCAAAAGTAAAACCCAAAAACAGTAAGATGATCTCCCAATAGTAGTAGCCTCTTTCTTCTTAGCCCTAGTGTCTTAAAACTTTCTTCGCATTTCAGGTTCTAGTCAAATTTCTTTCCTTTCTTCTGTAAGGAAGTTAGCAGATTTGCTATCCTTGAAAAGCCTTCAATGAACCTCCGGTAATAACCGGTAATTCCCATGAATGACCTAACATCCGTTACATCTTGAGGAACTGGCCAATCTTCTATTTCCCATATCTTTCAGGATCTATAGAAATCCCTTCCTTGGTCACTATGTGACCTAGATACTGAATTTTATCCTTAAAGAAGTCACACTTACTAAACTTCGCAAAGAGTTGATGTTCTTGAAACTCTTGCAAAACAATTTTTAGGTGTTCTTTATGTTCTTCTTCCATTTTTGAGTAAATTAAGATGTCGTCGATAAAAAAAAACACAAACTTATCTAAATACTTATGCATTATTTTATTCATTAAGCACATAAAGACAGTTGGGGCGTTAGTAAGCCCGAATGGCATTACAACAAATTCGTAGTGTCCATATCTTGTTCTAAAGGATGTCTTAAAGATATCTTCATCTTTAATTCTTACTTGATGATATCCTAACCTCAAATCTATCTTTGAAAACACCGTGTCTCCACGTCGTTGATCAAACAGATTATCTATGTGGGGCAACAGATATCTATTTTTAATATTCATCTTGTTTAACTGACGGTAGTCTATGCATAATCGCATCGTTCTGTCTTTCTTTTTAACAAAGATGACCGATGCCCCCAAGGAGACACACTAGGTGAAATTTACTTTTTATCAATTATCTCTTTTAATTGTGATTTTAGTGTTAGAATAATCAAGCCATAGTTAGCTACCTTAGACATTAAATTAATCATTTTTGTCTTATTTGCCTAGTTTCATGATTCCACCTTATGCAAGTTGTCATTTACCTATCCATAGTGGTAAAACTTGCCTATTTTGACTCATGGAGCACTTGGGAAACCTCAAGGAATCAATTCTACTTTATTCCTGACCTCCTAAGCACCCTTCTACTTTTTCTACTTTAGTCCCTGCTTTTTCAGTGTTTTAAGGCAATTGGGAAAGTTTGACTAGGTGAGGTTAACCAGTTTTTTGTCCTCCACATCCTCCACTCTTTTCTCCTATGAAAAGCATGTATGAGTTGTCCTTCCATCACCTTTTAGCTTGCCTAAGTGATTTTTCCAATTCATGAGGTCCTTAGCTGATTTGGAAACTACTTTATGCACCTATGGGGGGATTGCTTAATTTTAGTAAGCCTGCTTTTGACTAGATTCAAATTTCCTCCTCATGCATTCAAATCCCTTATGTAATTATTTAATGCAGCAAACTATCATGTTACAGGGTTGGATATTGTACACTGAGTTAATACAGTTTAGTGTTCAACTCCATATTCAGTCTCTTTTGTGAGTGATTTTGCAAGTGCAATTGATAATTGTTGTGAGTAAAATTGTTCCATCAATGGGTTCAATTTCCACATGGTATCAGAGCCATTGTAGATAGATTTATCTCCTCCAATTTTTTTTTGTAGGTTCGACATCAGTGACTGGGAACCTTCTACTGACAGCCGGGACAATTTTTGAGCTATGGATCAATCTCAGAAGATCATCTTGACTCCCTTCAACTTCTTTGAATGGAAAGCAGAGATGGGGATACTGTTGAGAGTGAAAGGCCTATATAGGGTGACTATGGAAACAGAATCAGAGCCCAATGCAGCTGCAGAGAATATAAAATGGCACAACATGAGGGATGAGGCCTATGGTCTCTTGTGTCTAAGTATTTCCAGAGACCTCCTTTTCCATCTTGATGGATTGACATCATTGAATGAAGTATGGGAGAATCTTGTTGATATTTTTGGAAAGATAGATGAGATGAGGGGACATCAAATCGAAAATGAATTGATCTCCCTTAGTCCAAATAGATTTGAATCCCTGCAACTCTATTCCTCCAAGTAGAAAGCACTTGTTTTGCAGCTAAAACAATGTGGGATTGAAAAGAAGGATGATCAGCTGGTCTTGGCCATACTCTCAAAGCTTGGCCCTGACTATTCAGTGTTTTTTTCGAGCTTCTATGCCACAAAATTGACAGCTTGAACCTAGAAGATGCCTATCCTTGCATATTTCATGGAATCTCTCACACAAGAACAAGTCAAGTTGGTGATGATGGGTACCATCAAACCATCCAAAGACTAAGCTCTAGTTGCTGGAGATTCAAGGGTGGATTCAAAAAGCAAAAAGAAAGCTAAAAATCCACCTGAGCAAAAGAGAGACAAGAACAAGTCTCTGGAGGATCCTCAAGGTTCCAAGAAGAACTACCAGAAGAAGAAGAATAAAGGAGAAATGAGCAAGTGTGCATACTGCAATAAGGGAAATCACACTGAAAGATCCTGTATGAAAAAACAAATAGACATGCTGACCCAACTCCTGGAGAAGAATGGCATCTCCCTTCCATACAGCTCAAATAAGAGAGAAGGAGGATCAAGTTCAGAAGACAGAGAGAGAGTTCATGCATTGGTTGTTGGCACAGTAAGTTCACCTAGTTTCATCATTGATTCTGGAGCTTCAAGACATATGGTTTCGACCAAGGAGGCATTCTTCTCACTTGACATGTTGAAAGGTCCACCAATAGTACTGGGAGATGAATATCTCATTGAAATTTTGGGCAAAGGGAGGATTGATCTTGATCATGGTTAGTTCAGCAATATGTTGTATGTTCCTAGTCTTGCCTCCAACCTCTTATCAGTGTACCCGATGACTCACACTGGGTCTCCAAAGAAGGTCATATTCTCCCCTGATGAAGTTGAGATCACAGAGATCTCAAGTGGTAAAGTCATTGCAAAATGAGTTGCAAATCATACTTCGAAGGTATACATGTTCTCACACTTCCTACCCTACTCAAACCCCTCTGCTCTTTGGATTCATGCTAATGAGGCAAGCAATCTTTGGCATGAAATATTTGGCCACCTAAATTATAATTATCTTTCTGATCTTAGTGAAAAAGAGATGGTCATAGGGTTACCCAAGATAAAAATTTCAAAAGGATTCTGCCAAGGTTGTATCATAGGAAAACACCCAGAGCATAAATTTGAGAAAGCTAGTCATGAGAGAACCTCTGCACCCCTCGATTTGATCCACAACGATGTTTCTGGCCCATTCCCTCATATGTCCATGAGTCAGCCCAAATATGCATTAACTTTCATATATGACTTTTCCAGGTATTGATGGGTTTACTTCCTGAAACACAAGTCTGAAGTTTTTGGCCTTTTCAAAGTCTTTAAGGCTTTGGTTGAAAACCATTCTGGGAGGAAACTCAAGGTCCTCAGATCTGACAATGGTGGTGAGTATGTCAAGTCTAATTTTATTCAATATTGTGCAGATTCAGGTATTCATATGCAGCATTATATCCCTTACACACCACAACCGAATGGTGTTGCTGAGAGGAAGAACAGATCACTGAAGGAGATGGCAACATGCATGATGGAGGCCAAAAATTTTCCACCAAAGTACTGGGCCAAAGCTATAAACTATGCAGCCTATATCCATAATAGGGTGCCTCATAAACATCTTTATGGTATGACTCCTTTCGAAGCATGGAGTGGGCACAAGCCAGATGTGACCCATTTCAGGATTTTTGGCTCAAAGGCTTGGGCTAGAATTCCAACAGAGAAGAGAAAGGCTTTGCATCCCCAAATCCAAGAGTGTCTATTTTTTGGGTGCTATGAAGATTAAAAATGGTACAAGATGATAAATTTGAGCACAAACAAATCCTTCATTGAAAGGTGTGTTCAGTTTCAAGAAGAACCCTTTGCAGCAGTGGAAGTTATAGAATCATCTTCACCACCTGAACCTCTGAAAGTAAGTGAAGAGATTGTTGAACATACTGATTCTAATATGTATGATAGTGATGAGTTTAGTGAAGATCATAACAGGCCTACAAGGCCAAAATGGGCATCCAAGACCTTTCATGTAACAGGAGAGCTAGATGGGAATCCCAATGACCCTAGGAGGACTAGATCTCAATTTGAGAGTGCTTTGTGCATGAAGGATCCTATGTTTGATGAGAAATGATATCTGATGGTGGAATCATATCCTCAAACATATGAAGATTCAGTAGGAGATCCAATATGTCAAGCATCCATGAAGGAAGAGTTCAGCTCACTCCAGAAGAGCAACACTTGGGAGCTAGTGGATCTTCCCCCAGGGAGGAAGCTAGTTCAGTGTAAGTGGGTGTGTAAGACCAAATTTGCTGCTGATGGTTCACTTTTAAACTAAAAGGCCAAGTTGGTAGCCAAGGGATACTTATAGGTTCATGGCATAGATTACAATGAGACCTTTGCACCAGTGGCAAAGATGGACTCCATCAGGCTAGCCTTAGCCATTGCAGCTTCAAAGCAATGGGAGGTACATCACATGGATGTAAAATGTGCCTTCCTGAATGGATATCTCACTGAAGAGATATACATGCAGCAGCCTTAAGGATTTGCTACTAACCCATATCTTGTGTGTAGGTTGAGAAAGTCATTGTATGGGCTAAAGCAAGCCCCTAAGGCTTGGTATGCCAAGATTGATAGCTTCTTGCTATCACTGAATTTTGTTCAGTGCAAATCAGATCCAAATGTCTATTTGAAGTTAATTAATGGTTCATTAATGATAATTTTGTTATATTTTGATGACCTTCTCATTACAGGAAGCTCAAGGGATGAGATTGCTTTCTCGAAGGGTACAATGAACCAAGCCTTCTCCATGACAGATTTAGGGCTCTTAAGCCAATTCTTAGGGCTTGAGATTGCTCAAACCAAAGCTAGAATCAAGGTGCACCAGTCCAAGTATGCCTTGGATTTGCTGAAAAAATTCAAAATGAAGGATTGCAAGCCAAGCAAGACTCCTTTCCTTTTAGGAGTGAAGCTGGAAGAAGCTGATTCTTCACCTATGGTAAACAATACACTATATAGGCAATTGATTGGATTTTTGTTGTATCTTACACATACTAGACCTGATATTTCTTATGCAGTAAGTGTGGCTTCTAGAAAAATGGATCAGCCTCATGAGATCCATTGGAAAGCATCCAAAAGGATCCTTAACTTTGTTCAGGGAACAAGGACACATGGGATCTTCTATAAAGAAAAATCTGATCTTGATTTGATTGGGTTTACTGACAGTAATTGGGAAGGTGATAGCATAGATAGAAAGTCCACATCAGGATATGTGTTCATGCTTGCAGAAGGGCCAATCAGCTGGTCAAGCAAGAAACAGAGTGCCATTGCACTCTCATCTACAAGAAGCAGAGCACAGAGGAGTTGTAAAAGCAACAACTCAATGTTTATGGTTGCAGGGGTTACTTGGAGAGTGTGGTTTTGAATTAGCGTACTCAACTACCATCTACTGTGATAACTAGAGTACCATTCGAATCTACAATGATCCAGTTCATAAGTAGAGAACCAAACACATTGAGACCCATATGCACTACACCAGATAGCTTGTGCATGATGGCACCATTCACCTACTCTTTTGTTCATCTTCAGAACAAATAGCTGATATATTCACCAAATCATTTTGTGAGAAGACCTTCAGCAATCTCAAATCACTGTTGGGTATTACTGATCATGCTGTGAAGCATGAGTGAAGACAAGATTTCCAAATTTTGTTTTACAGTCCATGTTTAAGGGAGGATTTTCCCACTGGGTTTTTGCCTCTTTCCTTGGTTAAATGGACATGCAGTATGTAAAGGGTGACTAAGCCTTGTTGCTAGGTCCTGTAATTTTCTGATATATTACTCATAATTCAGGATTAAGGGGGGGGTGTTAGAATAATCAACCCATAGTTAGCTACCTTAGACATTAAATTAATCATTTTTGTCTTATTTGCCTAGTTTCATGATTCCACCTTATGCAAGTTGTCATTTTCCTATCCATAGTAGTCAAAATTGCCTATTTTGACTCATGGAGTGCTTGGAAAACCTCAAGGAATCAATTCTACTTTATTCTTGGCCTCCTAAGCGCCCTTCTGTTTTTTCTGCTTTATTGCCTGCTTTTTCAGTGTTTTAAGGCAATTGGGAAAGTTTGATTAGGTGAGGTTAACTAGTTTTTTGTCCTTTAAATCCTCCACTCTTTTCTCCTATGAAAAGCATGTATGATTTTTTCTTTCCATCACATTTTATCCTGCCTAAGTGCTTTTTCCAATTAATGTGCTTTTTAGCTGATTTGGAAACTACTTTATGCACCTATGGGGAAATTGCTTCATTTTAGTAAGCATGCTTTTGACTAGATTCGAGTTGGCTCCTCATGCATTAAAATCCTTTATGTAATTATTTAATGCAGCAACCTATCATGTTACAGGGTTGGCTATTGTACACTGATTTAATACAATTTAGTGTTCAGCTCCATATTCAGTCTCTTTTGTGAGTGATTTTGCAAGTACAATTGATAATTGTTGTGAGTAAAATTGTTCTATCACTAGGTTCAATTTCCACATTTAGCTCATTAATTTCCAAAATTTTCATTCGATAATGGGCCTTTGAACTAGGTACCGCACCTGGTACCAATTCAACGGTGAAATCCAATTCCCTCCTTGGAGGTAATATTGGAATTTCTTCTAGGAATACGTCAGTATATTCTTTTAAAATAGGAATATTTTCTATTTTTAACGTATCTGTTTTAGTTTTACCTTCCTCATCTATAATAGTTACTGCATAGGATTTACATCCTTTTCTAACAGCTCTTTTAAGTTGTAAAGTAGAAATCTGTCTTACTATAGTTTTTCTAGGAATACCCTTAACCTTTACTGGTTGTTCATCATTATTTAAGCATGTAAAAGTTTTATCGTAATAGTTTAAAATAACTTTATGATGTTCTAACCAGTCCATACCAATCAGAAAATCATATGAACCCAGTCAAAAAACATTAAGCTTAACTACAGTTTCAAATCCGTCCATAAGTAAAGCACATTCTTTCACAAAACAAGTAACTTTTCTTTTTACCCCAATGGCTAATTGAACTAACCACGAATTCTCAAACTTATCGATAGACAACTTACATTTTTCCACTATCTGAGGTGCAATACAACTGAGACTAGCTCCTAGATCAATTAAAATGGTTACAGGGGTCGGATTAATCATACCTTCTACTTCCACCATGGAAATCTGATAATTATCTTGGCGGTTCTCCAAAGCCGCGTTAATTCTGGGCATGCTCCTTGCTAGTTCCCCAACGATCATCTCCTCCTGTACAGTATGAATATTGCTAGCAGTCTTTTTTCGGTTTGGACAGACCAAAGCATAGTGCGGGCCATTACATTCCCAGCACTTAACAGGTTCTTTACGTTCAAAACTCTTGGTAAAATTTCCATGGTTATTTGCAGCTTCCTTGCCCTTAAAATTATTCGAACTGTTGGAAGTACCATTCCTATTTCCCTGGAAATTCTTGTTGTTAGAATAATTTTTGGTCTTATTATTCTTGAAATTTCTATGAGGTACAAATTCCTTCTTCTTAAATTTAGGCTGATTGTTATTTTTCTTAGCCTTCCAATTGGCCAAGCCTTCTTTTTTCTGATTTTGCTCAAAACAAAAATTAGCCTTCCTCATAGCTTCCTCCAAATTTTTCGCGTTATCATACTCAATTATATCTTTGATATGGTATGGTAGACTGCTAAGAAATCGTTGTACTTTTGGTTTCTCATCTACTAGGTAGGGTACACACCTATGTAAACTGAAGAATTTATTGTTCAGATCCTTCATTGTCATTGAACCTAACTTCAATTCATAAAACTCTTTATCTCTTTCCTCATAATACTGCTCAGACAGAAATTTCTTTTTGAAATACCTTTTAAAGGTACTCCAATTAACTTTTTTTCTCTTATACCCTTGACTCTCTTCAGGTCTTGCCACCATATGTCAGTTTTCCCTGAGAGGTTATATATTGCCATCCTTGCCTTTAACTGATTAGAATAATTATATAGATGAAAATACTTCGTCATCCCAGATAACCAGGACTCTGCTTCCTCCCCCTTCTCAGTCTCTCCATTAAAAGTTAGGGGCTTTATCTTTTTAAACTCCCCTGAAATTTCCTCATATGGTTTGTATTTCTTCTTTCTGTCATACAAATCATCTTCACTACTGTCACTAATAGTATGGTAACTTTGTCATTCAGTAAACCCTTTAGATGATGAACTAATTTTAGTTCTTTCCAGCTTCATATTTTCGTATTTTCTTTGATGACCGACATCTTCAAATTCTGATCTTCTACTCCTTCCTTCAGTTTGGAACTTTTCTATTAAAATTTGGTTCAATTCTTCCTGATCCTTCAGAATCCTCTCATTCTCCCTCTTTACTGATTCCATATCAATTTTTAAATCTTTTACAGTCTGCAACAGCTTCGAGGAGTTGGCAGTCACTTCTTCTAACAAAGGTTCTCTGGGAAAATTTCTTGTTTCTATATCTGGAGACTCCTCCTGTGCATACTCTCCTAGCTTTTCCATACCTTCCTGTTAAACTTCAGAAAAAGGAAATTTTCTGTTCTTAACATAAAACAAAATATATGTTAGCATATTATTTTAATTTAGTGTTCTATGAAAGCTAGTTGGGCTGCATCAAGGCCTAGTGTTTGAACCTTGTGCTCTGATACCACATGTCAGAACCCCAAAATTTCTGAAAAATTTAGAATTTTGTAAATACAAGTAAACTTCATTAATGCAGTCAACTAATTGTTTTAATTAGTTATATGTTAATGATTTAAAAATATGAATTATCTACTTGATTATGTTTATTTAATAGAATAATTCTTTTCAGTTTAATGACTTGGTTTTCTTTGCGACCACAAGGTGGAACTATCTTGGTATTCTGGGCTTACTTAGCTTTTGAGAAAACACAGAAAGTCTACCTGCTCTTACAGATTTACAGGTAAGAAAGATCCGATGCTACTTGTCAATAATCATTAAGCATACAGATATATGTTTGTCGCAAAATAATATCTCAGTAAAAGAATATAAATGCTATTCAATTTCAAAAGCTTTATGAGGTAAAACCGTTAAATCGTCATTCTTTTAAAGACGCCATGGAAACAAGATTCAGTCCTATCAGTATTGGTGACAGCTGCATTCTCTCTAGTAGTTGTAATTTATAGTTCTTATTGTGTACTAAACTCTTCGATGTTTATCATAGTCGTCGTGTGTGCAAATTCCTTAAATATTTCTTTGCATGCAGACTAAGGATGGCAGGGTTATTACGTTAAGAGTATAACTTAAAAAGTTAACATATACCTTTTACGTCATGCTAGATTTTATTACCCCATGGAATATGAAAGTAATGTGCAAGAAAAAGAGTTTTTATAACTTTATTCTAACTTCCAAAGCTTTGATAGTTTGAATGACTTATATCTTCATTACATACTGCTATCCATTAGACTAAGTTAGTATGAAAGAACTAAATTCTTCTACACATAAATTATGCGTAAAAAAATATGGCCCAGTTAGGGTTATTAATCATCAAAGGTTACCTATTTTCAAGCCTGAGAAATACTATAATGCTTAATATTTTGTTTACAAACTTAATGGTTTATACAACAAATACTCAAATGCATAACTAGAGCTATTCTCACAAGATGGATATCTTATCATGAATAGGTTTTATAAATTTCCTTTCATAGTTAGTAAAAGGCATATCCTTAATGGATTTATAACAATTGAAAGAATGAATATTATTTTAGTGTTATAATGGGTAGTAATATTGACCCCGCCCTTGATGCGATTTAAGGCATAACTTTTAATAGAGTTATAGTTGTTTGTTGAAAGACTATTTTGCAAAGCATAAATAAAAAGGGTCAAGAAATGGACCAAGCCATATTGAACATATGGTTTAACTTTGATTTAAATTTTATAATCTTTTATTATATGCCTTCTTTATTTGCATAAGGTGCTAGGTCATATATTTGTATAAATCCACGCTATGATATAATTCTACCCATTGATCTAAGGTTCTTTTGGTTTAATCTTACAGCGTGAAGGCTGGGTTGACATTCGAGAATAAAGAACCTTGTAGAAACTTCACCCATCGCATGATTTGAATGAGAAATCATTTGAATGATTGTTCACCGGAACTATACAATTCTTACCCACTGCATGCAAATAATTAGTTGTCTACGTGGAATCACCGTAGCCATTTGTTATGAGGTTAAAAGGGCAGTATAGAACCCTATATTTGACATTCCCTCCATCGCCTTCGGGCCTCCGTCCACTCTGCTACTATCTTCTTGTCTACATTCTCACTTGCAACCTGCTGCTGGTAGTCTTCCTGGTTGCTTCTGCACCTTGTGAGCTTGTCCCGAATGCAGAATAGAGAAGTGTTGTCACAAAAATTGTTTGTTGCTTGGACTAGGTTAGTGGTTCTTCCTCCGTGGTTTCACCATCGCGGCTAGCTCAATCAAGAAACTTTCGACTGTAAAAAGTCTCCTTCCTCTTTGGCCTGGTAATGAGAGTCATGGTCTTGCGTTTCCAGAGTTGCTGGGGTATAGGGTTTTGCAGCATATGTATTTTTGTTTGAAGAATGGTTGCAGTGCAAGAATTTACACTTGCTTGGCCAGTTGCTTCAACTCTTAGTCATTGTTGGTAGATACTGTTTTAGTAATCTCCTCTTCCCTATGGTAGATGAAGGTTTGGCCCCTCCTTGTGTTAGTAACTGCACTGTTGTTTGTGGGTGGTTACGTTTCAGTTAAGATTTGAAGTAAGAAATGCTATTAACCCTTTTGTCATATTTGCAGATTTGTTTTTATTACACAATAGTTTATTTTTGATACCAGGTATTAACATTATTGTTCTTCGTTGTTCACAGGTGCCGACCTATCCCTTTGCGTGGTTGGTGCGAGGCTGTGACAACTTGCTGGTTCACAGGTAAGCCTTGGATATCCATGGAAGTTCGTCCTTGTTTATTCCCTTATGGTACATTTGATGGTTGGTCACCCTGGCCTGCAAAACCTTGTGGTTTTGGTTTACTTGGGTTTACTTGGGTTTACTTGGTTCGATGCTTCTGTTAAAAAAAATCCCTTGCTTTATACGAGGCTTCTGGCTTAGGCCGTGACCGTAAATTTTGGTTTTTGTTCTTATTAATGTGTATATATGTGTAAATGAAAGAAAGTTTGTTAAAGCCATACTCTATTGACTTGTAGAAGCCGAGAGGCGTTTAGAAAAGAGCTTAAACTCTGTTGTTTTATACCTCTGTTGTAATTTTGAGATAACAAGGTTTTTACCCTAACTTGGCAATATGAAAATGTATTTACAGTTTCTTTAAATTTCTTTTTATTTACAAAGTACTACTGCAATTTATTTGGTTATTACTTATAATGTTTACTGGGTGGTTGAGCTCGGTGAATCGAGCATGTCTATACTCTATTAGTTTAATTCCTGCAAATTATTATATTTAATTTTTACCTTGTAAATTATTTAGTATAACTGTATTTTGTTTTAGATTATCTTGACTTTAATTTACTCCATACTAATGAAGTTTTAAATATTGTTTTATTAACCTTCAGAATATAAGTAATTTCATATTCTTCGAGTTATACTTATGTCACTGATAATTACATCTTTAAGTACATAAATTATATTTCCTTAGTATTTATTATAAAGGAATAAGAATGTTATTTTATTTACATACAATTACTGTTCCTATGATTATGTACATTTTCTTTGTACTTAGTTTATTTATAGGTGTATAATGAGATGGTATTCTATTGTTGTATTCTTATGTTACCCTATTTATATTACAATAAAAGTATTTATGAAATAAAAGAATAACAAATTATCTATGTTCTATCCTGTAAAATATATTGTAGTATTTGTTTAAATTTTATAAAAGACAGGTTAGCTGTAGATCTTGTTCAACTCAGCTAAATAAAAATGAATGAATTAATTACATTACCAACCTTAAATAAAATCTGAAACCAACTAGTTTGTCTGTAGAATTAAATCAAGGTTTATCTATTCTTACTCTCAGTTTGGTTGCTATAAAATACAGTAGTTATTTATTCTGCAATAGGAAAAGAAACAAACTGTAGAGCTGAAAAGAAACTTATTTAACCTAACACTACACATTTTAACTATTATTTCTTTTCCTTTGCTTTCAAAAATAGATATAAAGATTACTGAAATGAATGTTGTATAGAAAACTGTTTTTATCTACCAAATCATACTACTGTTAGTATAATGATATAACTTCCTTTCCTTTTCTAAAATTTGACATTCGCAGTCTAGGTCTAACTCTACCCCTTGTATAGAATACTGTTTCTTCTGATAAAAAATAAAAGAAATCATTCTCATAATCAAGCTAACATCTATTTTATATTTTCATCATACTATCTTCATTTAAATACACCACCTGTGCTAGAGTACGATCTGGATTACTCCAGATGGGGAAAAACACAGGTAGGATTTGTTTCTCATTAAGAATAAATTCATTACTAAACAAGCTATGATATTCTATCCTCTAATTTTTTACACTATAAACTACAAATGCATCATTCAATCACACAGATAATAACACAGAAATTAATAAATAGTAGAACTTGTTCTTAGAGCTTGGTCGACAACAGCAATGGGAGGCCATTCCTCCCTACCAACTCCTAGAGAGCACTCAAACAATGACTCCTCAGGACCCCCGAGCTTGCTCTGGTCTCCTTGGCTGGAACTAGGTGTAGCAAATAATCAACTACTAGTCCTGAGACTCAATACCAGTCCTAAACTTGTCAGTCAAATATCTCAGCTAGAGAGTTGTATCATATCAAGTTACCGCAGTTTACCCCTCAAACACCTTCCTTACAGTTTTCCCTTTTTCCCAATGAATTCCTTGAAGTGCATTCCACCTGAATGATTCTTCTCCTGGAAAATATCTGAGCAACCTCAGCTCTCTACATTGGGTAATTTTTAAAAGATTGCCTATGTCTTTTTGGGTTAGTTGTCATTAATTGAGCCACCTGCTCTGATCCAACTTTCTTGGGGGATCATGACCCCAAATGTATGGAAGTTGCCACCTGCAACATAGGAAGTGTTCGAGGATGCTGCCACTTGTCTTTTGCTCTCCACCTAGTTCCTTCCACCAGTTTGACCAGTAACACTCTTATTAATAGCTCTCCCAAGCTGTTGTCTCCACTTTTTTATTTATTAAAAATAAAATATTCGGAATTACATTCCACATCTTTTGACTCTGCTGAGTCATCAGTTTCTACTTAGCATTAAATTTAACATAATGTCTTAGGAATCAAATTAAAACAAATAACATTATTTTACAAAATTGGGGTATGTGACACAATACCACACAGGATTGCTTCTTGCTAAACCAAGAGATCACACCTAATCCCATACCAAAGAAAAATTCTGAAGTGCTCTTCCTATCGATGGCACTGCCTGCCCAATCTGAATCAACATAACCCTCTAGGTTAATCTTCTGAATGGCCTCATACTTGATCCCTGCATAATCAACTGTACCCCTCTGGTACCTTAGAATATTTTTTGTAGCAATCAAGTGAACATGTCTTGGATCTGTAAAGAACTGGCTCAAGGTTTTCACAACAAAGAAAATATTTGGTCTCATGTTTGTCAGGTACATCAACGAGCCAATCATCTCATGATACATCGTAGCATCAACCATTTCTGATGAAGCATCACTCAATAGCTTCAGGTTTTATGCCATAGGTGTGGTCATGGCCTTGCATTCCATCATCCCAAACCTCTTTAGGATCTCTACTACATACTTCCCTTGTCCGAGGGAGATTTCATCTGCATTATGCCACACCTCCATGCCTAGAAAATAATGCATCATACCCAAGTCCTTCATTTTGAATTCGGTAGCAATCTTCCTCTTTGTCTCAACAATCAACCTATCCATATTTGTTACAAACAGATCATCTACATATAATAGGAGCATCACTGTATTGCCATCTTCAACCTTGTAGTAAAGGTTGGAATCTTCTTTACTCTTGGTAAAGCCTAAATTGGATAGAAAGCTGTCAATTTTGTCGTACCATGTCTTGGGTGCATGTTTCAAACTGTATAGGGCTTTCTTCAATCTACATACATGAGGCTCCCTGTCATGTGTCTCAAAACCAAGTGGTTGTTCCACATATGCTTCCTCTTCCACTACACCATTCAAGAAAGTCGTATTGACATCCATCTGGTGTATCTTCCATTTCATCACTGTAGCGAGAGAAAGTAATGATCTAATAGAAGTGTATCTAGCTGCAAGTGAAAAAGTTTCTTTATAGTATATTCTTTCTTTCTGGGAGAAACCACGGGCAACAAATATTGCCTTTTATTTTTCAATGCTACCATCTGCAGCATGCTTGATCTTGTAGATCCATTTGGAAGTAACAACTAACTTCCCTTCTGGTCTTGGGAAAACATCCCAAACATCATTCTTCATGATTGATTGATACTCTTCTATCATAGCATCCTTCCATTATTTCTGTTCTGCTGCTTCTTATAATTTGAAGGTTCTTTACCGATGAAATCACATAATAATGCTACATACCCGAAGAAAGATTTGGTCCTCTTTATTTCTCTGTGATTCTCTTCTAGATCCCCATATCTTTTTGTACCTTGGATAGCTTCTTGTACCCAGTAGGTTTCCTCTTATGAGGATTCTTCTGTTGAGGTGGATCTACAGGTTCTTGTGGTTCTTCAAATTCTCGATCTTCTTCTTGAGGTTCTTCATTCATGGTTGTATCATGAATTATGGGTGCTTCTGCTTCTTCATGTTCTTCAGCAGGTTTATTTCTAGATTTGTTGTAATCTGAGTCTTCATCAAATGTCACATCCCTAATGATGTCGATATTCTTGAATCCTGGGAAGTATATTCTGTAAGCCTTTGAGCTCTCAAAGTATCCCACAAATATACCCTTCTTTCCTGAAGGATCTAATTTAGTCCTCTTCTCTTTTGGAATGTGTATGTACACTAGACAGCCAAATATTATGAGATGGATGACTTATGTTTTCTTGCCAAAAAAGACTTCTTCAAGTGTCTTGTTCTCAAGTACTCTGTGGAGTACGGTTCTGTACATACACCGTTGTTCTGGCATCTTCTTCCCATAGATGCATAGGAAGATCTTGATCATGAAGCATTGCTCTTGCAGATTCCATGATAGTTCTATTATTCATTTCTGCAATCCCATTCTGTTGTGGATTATATGGATTGGACAGCTCCCTCTTAATCCCTGATTCTTTGCATAACTTTTTGAATTCATTTGATGTGAATTCTCTGCCATTATTTGATCAAAAATTCTTTATCTTATTTTCAGTGTGGTTCTGCATCAAGGCTTTGAATTCCATGAACTTGCTGAATACTTCATCTTTGTTCTTCATGAAGTAAATCCATGTCCTCCTAGAAAATTCATCAATAAAATAAACATAGTATACATACCCACTTAGTGAAATTGATGACATTGGACCGCATACATCGGAGTGGATGATTTCCAAGATTACTTTTTGTTTGCTCTTGCTACTTGGAAATGTCTTCTTTGTGTTATTTCCTTTCACACATCCTTTGCAGACTCCATCATGTTTTGCTTGAATTTCCAGAAGACATTCAATAGCTTTTCTTGCAAGTGGTAGTGCTCTATAATGCACATGTGCAAGCCTTCTATGCCAAATTTCATTTGGCTCTACTTTGTCATGAACCAAGGCTTGTTCTGGATGGCCCTTCAATTTGTATAGATCTCCTTCTTGTTCCCCAATCACCACTGCATCATCAATAGTCTTTCCCTTTGGCCACATGATGACTTGGCCATCTATAAATGAAACCCTCATTCCTTTTGCATCTAATGCTGATATGGAGAGGAGGTTCTTATTTAGTCCTTGTACAAATAATACGTCCTTCATTGTCATAGAATTTTCAAAGTCTAGCTTATAGGAGGATTCCCCACTACCTTTTATTGGATACTAGTATTCATCTCCAAGATTCACCTTGTGAGGTGATTCATGTTCTCATAGTTTCACAAAGGATTCCTTGAATCTTGTCATATGCTTGGAATCCCCACTATCTATAAGCTAATCATTGCTTCCATGAGTAATGTTTCCCATAAGAGCGGAAATCAAAACATATTATTCACCACTTGAATAATCTTCACTTTCATAGCTGGTTCTCTTTGTGGAAAGTTCATCATCCTCTATAGCATGAGCATGATGTCTTCTCTTTTTTTCCTTCTTCTTATGGGAGTTAATATTGTTTCTAGGACATTCTTTAGCAAAGTGTCCTCTTTCATCACATGTATGGCATCTTAATTTAGATAAGTCTTTTCTAATGTTAGCTTTCTGGTGAAAGGTCTTACCTCTAGAGTGATGAGAGTTTCTTTTTCTTTTCTTGGATTGAACTATGATAGATTGATCTTCACTTCCCATATTCTCTTCCCAAGCTTCTATCTGAGATTCTTCTTGAGAGCATTCTTCCCATAGTCTGTTGAACTTGACTAACTTATTTCTGGCACAGATTCCTTGAATAAAGGAGTCCCATGTTCTAGGGAGACCATTCAAGGTGGTCATTGCAATCTTTGCATTTTCCACTTCTTCATCTACTACTTCCCGCTCTGAGAGACCCTTGTAAAGTAAGATTGGATGGTTTCTGCATTCTGGATCTTTACATTCTTCAGTTGGTTTCTCACAGTCATTTTTCGATTTATGTTCTTCCCTTCAAACAATTTGGTTAGGGAATCAAACATAGATTTAGGTGTCTTTATGGAGGACACCTATGGTATGAGGTGATCCTTGATTGAATCAGCAATATTCCTCTTTTACATAACCAAATTCTTCTTGTGTAAGTCCTTAGCCTCATCTCCCTCTGGAACTGGAACCTCCTCACTGATATAGGAATCCAACTCATTTTCTTCCAAGACCAGGGAAATCCTATACTTCAACACTCGAAAGTTATCAGCTCCCTCAATATTTTCAACAAGCTTGGTATGATGATACATCTTAAATGACAACCTCAAATGGAAATACAAAATATTTATATCTTACCAGGTGAAGATGTCGGATCTGGATTTGGAGCTGAAATTCTGCGGTGTTGGTTCAGGAGCAGATTAGGGTTTTTATTTTCCAGAGTTCTATCCAATAAAATGCTTTGATCTTGATCTCTAAACTTTGATTTTGAGGAGGAGATAAATCTAGGCCTGGGATCACTAAAAAATTCCACTTCTATGGAAATCCCTAATTTCCGGCAGTAGTATCGGTTCCAAAACTAAAAAACCTCAGAATTGGATTCTACTTCGACAGAAAGATGCACCATAGGGAGGAGAGTTAATCCAACCTTCTTTTTCTAAAAATATATGGAGAGAGATAAGCAAGGTAGGAATCCCTAGTTTTCGCAGTTGCACAATGTCTTCTTCTCAGGTTAGCTCTGATACCATGTTAGAT
Source organism: Pseudotsuga menziesii (assembly GCA_001517045.1). NCBI lineage: Eukaryota > Viridiplantae > Streptophyta > Pinopsida > Pinales > Pinaceae > Pseudotsuga > Pseudotsuga menziesii. Next base: position 416,505 of record LPNX010475482.1, read on the forward strand.
TTTTTAACATTAAGCTATCATTATATTAGGGTCTTTAACTGAGAGAATAACAAGCACAACAATCAAACACAATATACAATGAACACAACATTTTTACTCTAGAAAACCATAAATGGAGAAAACCCTACAAATTCCTCAAATATAGAATCAGCACCAAAAGTAAAACCCCAAAACAGTAAGATGATCTCCCAAAAGCAGTAACCTCAATGTCTTCTTCTTCCTCAGTTGTGCACTACAACTGAGTGTGAGTGAGTGTGTGATAAATAGAGAGGCTAGCTCTCTATTTATACTAATTCCCAACTTGACTAAACCCTACTAGGGTTGACTTCTCTAGGAGAGTCTAATAACCCTAGTGCCCCAGAACTTCGAGGACTTTAACCCTTGATCAATAGGAGGGTTACCCACAATGACTTAACATGACTTGTTTACATTATAAAACCTCCCGATAGGAACATCGGGGCATGACATGACTCAAGTACATTACAAACAAATCCTGAAATAAACATAGGGGTACAATACATAAGATATGCAAGTGAATACATTCTGAAGTTACAATTACATCAACACTTGTCAATGACTACAAAAATAGAATCATTTTGCTTCATAGTTTTTGGTAAACCGATGATGAAATCCATACTAATGACCTCCCACTTCCATTCTAGAATGGGTAACAGGTGCAACAATCCCGAAGGATGATGATGTTCAGCTTTAACTAGCTGAGATTCCTGAAATTTTGCAATAAACATTGCAATGCTGTCATTTAACTTACACTAGAAAAAGTGTCTCTTGACGGTGGATATCATCTTTTGATATCCCGGGTGCCCAAAGTAGGGTGCTCGATGATATTTTGTCAGAATACTGGACCGAATGTCCCCTCCTTCTAGAACATACAAACGATCCTTGGACCATAGTAGTCTCGATTCATCTACCTTGTATTCCTTTTGTTGTTGAAACAACCTGTCCTCTTAGACTTCTGGAGGATTTCCACATCGAAGGGGTCAACTTTGTTGGCCGCTCTAATCCTCTCATGCAAATCTACATCGGTTTGACTCAAAGTCACCTCATTTATCATATGAGTCCATCAGTTTAAATCATCATAAATATTATTATATTTTCCCTTAGTGTGATTTAGCTCGAAATGGACTCACTAATTAAATTCAACCACTAGGAACTCCTTGCATTCATATTTGATTGATCAAATAAATATTTCAGACTCATATTGTCTATCTTCAGAAGGAATTTCCTTCCCATGAGGTAGTGCCTCCACATATTCAAAGCATGGATGATGGACGCTAACTCAAGATTGTGCATAGGGTAGTTCTTCTCATGCTCTTTTAACTTCTACAATTCATAACAAATCACGTGATTGTTTTGTGTGAGGACTCCTCCAAGTCCTTCCTTACTTGCATCTGTGCAAAAAAAAATATTCCCATCGGTATCCGCAATTCATAACACCAGTGCAGTCATCAAAATATAATTAAGCTTTTGAAAAATTTCTTTGCACTTAGCAGTCCATAAAAACTTACTTGCTTTCTTCTGCAAAGCGGTCATGGGGAAAGCGATTCTCGAGAAGTTCTCAATGAACTTTCGATAATATCTGGCTAATCCCAAAAAGGACCTAATGTCAGTGACACTAGTAGGGGTAGGCCAATCCTTTATGGCTTTAATATTTTTTGGGTCCACATCTATCCCTGTCTTGGAGATAATGTGACCTACGTACTGTATTTGTGGTTTGTAAAAATCACATTTACTAAACTTAGCATAAAGCTAGTGTTCTCTCAACACTCGTAGTACTATGAGAAGGTGTTCTTTATGTTATTCTTTATTCTTGGAATAAACCAATAAAGTGTCTATAAATAAAAAGACAAACTTATCCAGATACCTACTCAATATATTGTTCATCATACACATAAATTTTTTGGGTGCATTGGTCAACCCGAATGGCATCACTACAAACTCATAGTGCTTGTACCTCATATGAAAGGTAGTTTTGTGAATATCCTCATCACAAATCTGTACCTGATGGTACATGGATCGCATGTCAATCTTTGAAAATATTATGGCTCCTCCCACTTGATCAAACAAGTCATCGATCCTAGGGAGTGGATAATGGTTCTTGATAGTCATTTTGTTCAACTGGCGGTAATCAATACACATCTGTATCATACCATATCTCTTCTTTACGAATAGTATCGGTTCTCCCCAAGGAGACACACTGGGTTGGATATACCCTTTCTCTATCAACTCGTGCAACTCCAGTTTGAGTTCCACCAACTCAGGTGCACTCATGTGGTAAGGGGATTTGTAAGTTGAAACTGATCCTGGGGTTAGTTCTATGGATAAATATAGGTCTCGTTTCGGAGGTAATCCTGGGATTTCCTCAAGAAACACATCCTTGATATATTCAAGAACAGGGAATTCTTCTATGTTTTGTTCTCTTTCAGACTCTATCTTGGATGTTTACTGCAAACCACTTGCAGCCCTTCCTGATGCATTTCTTTGCATGCAAGGCAGATATTTTCCTTACAGACACCTTCTTTTAAATACCCTGAACCTTCACTTGGTTCCCTTGGCTATCAGTAAACAAGATTGACTTTTGTAAGAAATCAAGCATGACATGGTGCTATTCCATCCATTCCATGTCGATAAGTATATCGTATGATCCTAAAGGTAAGATGTTCAAGCTTACTTTCGTTGGAAAACCATTCAGGTTTACCTCGCATTCTTTAACTATTTATAAAACTTTTCATTTCATACCTTTGGCTAACTGTTCCAACCAAGGTTTACCATGCTTTACTTTTCCTAGTTTGCATTCATCAACAATTTTAGGCAAAACATAGTTCTGGCAAGCACCGAGATCAATAAGTATTGAAATAGAAGTGTTCAAGATCTTACCTTCTATTTCAACCATTGTAACTTGATGATCTTCCTATCGGCCATCCAATGTCCTCGACAGTTGGTTCTTCTTGTAAGTTATGCAAGACCCCACTGGTCTTGTTCCTAAAATTTCAATCATAATGAGGTCGTTTTCATTTCTAGCACTTGATCTATAGTGGGGTAGCATTGGCTCCACTTGCTACTGGTTTGTTAAGATTAGGAGCTAGTACATAAGGCTTCATACCAGATTTATTGAAGTTCTTGTTTGCTTGAAAGTTGTTATTCTGCTTTATGTATGGTTGTGCGTTACACCCAGGTTTGCGGTTATCCAAAAATTTCTTAGACTTGTCTCGGTTTCAGTTCATGTTCTCTTTACTTAGTTGTCCATGCTCATAACAGAGCCTAGCTTTATGCAGGGTGGTATCCAAAATCGTAGGCATGTCAAATTCAATCCTATCCCAAAAGTTGGGAGGAAGACATCCCAGGAACTGTTGGATCTTTACTTTTTCTTCTTTCATGTATGGTACATAACTCAATAGATCTATAAATATGTTAATAAAAGTGTCCATAGTCATGGATCCCATACGTAGCTTGTGAAACTATTTCACTTTTCTGTCGAAGAACCTTTCCGACATATATTTCTCTTGGAAGAGTTTTTGGAAGTTATCCTAGTGTATTTCTATTAGCTCATAAGTTCTTGGTGTGTTTTAAATCTCTCCACCACCTTGTTCCCTTTCCATTCAAGTTACATATGGCAATATGAGCCTTCATCTCACTTGAGTAGGTATGAACCTGTTTGTCTGGGAAAGGGGCATATGAAATAAATTTGCGCATGTAGCCAAGGAAAATGCACTACACACACGATAGAAGCAAAGGAAGAGAACAAAGGATGAAAAGGGCCCGCAAAGGAAGAACAAAAAAGTGTGTGGCAAAGGAAAGGCGAGCGCAAAAGTGCGAAAGGTAAAAACAGCTGGAAAGTGATAGATACGAAATCCAGATCATGGCCATATAAGACAACATAATCCTATAGCTACGCACGTATGAGAAGATATTTGTAAGTCAGGTCGATAGTGCCTCGTGTCAAGTCATGATCACCACAACTGTAACCAGAGGGGTGGCTGATGGTGACAGCTAACAAACTGTCGGGATGCAATTGGCCCTGCGTGGCCATGTAAATTAGTATAAATAGGAAGGATGCAATGGTTAGAGGGTTGGTCTATTGGTCTGTAAGGTTTCCATTGTTTTGCTCAATTTCAATAGTAGTTGTTATTCAGCGGTAATACATGGAAGGGGATGCCAATTATTTTGTAATGTCATAGCGATCAAAAGAGGAGTAGACTCAGGAAGAGTATGGTAGCATTAAAGGGGTTGTTGAGCCACAGATCTGACTGCAGGGGGAGTAGACCACTAGGAGTAGGAGTAGAGTAGAAGAGCGAACTAGAGAGCATGAGAACTATAAGTCTGAACTTAAAGAAATATCTTAAGATCAGTTTGTATCCCGCATACTGCAAGGTGATGTAACCTTTCCCATGTCAGATGAAGAGCACCTTGGTGGTTTTTCCCGGATGAGTTTCCATGTTATATCTTGTGTTCGAATGAATGGATAATGTGGTGAATATTTATATAATTGATTACTAGTTTATGTTCCTATAAGGTTTGATGCATTCTAGTCTCTGATACTTCTTGCAATTAGTGAATGAATAAACAGAATGTATTGTAAACAAAACATATGTATATATATCTTTCTGTATGATTTCTGTTATGAATTCTAACTTAAGTCATCGATTCGATTGACATGAGTAAGCTACGCCACACAAGTTATGATAGATGCAAGGGGGAAAGTAAATTCAAGTCATGCACACTAACATATATTTGTGCTCATTCATGCAAAATCGACTCCTCTGTCCAACAACCCTACTGCCTTCATTGTGATCCGTGGTTGCGAGCCAAGGGACTATACTTCCCCGACAATCGTGGAAACATGGTTCTGGCGGTGTTGTGCCTCTACCCAACAGCCTTTAAAAAACATTATTTCATCAAACAAAATTGTATTTTGTTTTGATGAAATGTTTGAATTTCATATAGCAAAACTAAAGAATTGACAGCTACTGAAATGGTGACATTCTAGAAGCTACTAAAACAATGAAATTAAATGTTTTTTTAAGAAAACATTTGCAAACTATGGATTAGTTGACAAAATCACTACTTTGAAATTATTAAAATGAGTGGATTTGCATTGAAAATCAAGAGACAAGTGTTAATAATTTGTCATAACCTAATTTTGAAACCTCATCCAAAAATTTATCATTTGATTTTATTATGTGATTTTGTTATCGTAAATATTGATGAGGTTTTGAAATTGGAAGGTTGATTATTGTATTTTTGGCACATTATCAAAGTTCATTCAAATTATATTCCCAAGGATTTTCGTTCGATCTACAAATTACGCATAACACAACCTTATTATTTTATCTTGATTTTTATGATGGGTTTCATATGTCATCTTTATTATTGCATGCAAAGGTCGAGGTTGATACTGTGGGTTATGGGATTTGTAGTTCGCGTAGCATGTCTCCTATTCTTGAATGGCTGAAATTATTATACAATAAGATTGATATGTTATTGCTCTTGGTCTTTTGTGTATGAAGGTCTTCTCCAAATTATTTTTATATATTCATGATGGTCACATTTTATACTCTGATTTAAATTACTTATGTGAGACTATTCCTTATAATTCGAGGTAATTTTTGTGTTTTCATTAATTATTTCCAAAAATTAATTTATTTAAGGAATATATATTGATGATATATTTGGGGCCAAAGTGTATACATTTTTACGGAAGGAAAATTCCAACTCTTGATTTTTTTTACCTTCCCGACAACCTTACCATTATCATAATGTAATAATGATTTTTATAAATAAAAATTATGCATTTTTGTTATTGGTTTAAAGGCGACCATTGATTATGAAATGACTATGGGATGATTATCTTGCAATATTTTCCTCTATGAACAGATAGTACGAGAATCTAGCTCAACGATTTCAATAAAACCAGGATGCCATATCTTGTTTTCATAAATCACCAACACAGCTGGATCGACAGTCACGTTGCTTTGTTATATTATCAACCTCATGGCGATATCAAAGAATATTTGTATCAGATATCACATAGTTCATGAGCGATTGTTGAATTGATGATAATCTATCAATGAGGTAGATTCACCGGAAGGAAAGAAATAATATTGATTATGTGCGAAATCATTTCCCAAATCTGCTGAGCTGTATGAGATCGCGGAGAAGTTTAGATGTCATTGCATGGTGCTAAACAATCTCTAATTCTTGCCACTTTGACTCAATCTGAAATTTGTTGGTGAAGATTATGGTTATCGCTGGATTGTTGAAAGGAACAAGAATTTTACACCACGTCCAGCGTAAAAGGGAAGTTTCTAATTCTCCATCATTTTTCTTTCATGATAATTCTGTTGTTTTATTGTGCATTTTAAACATGACGTGGAAAAGGATTCAGTTAATATTCTATGCTATCATTTCTGCATAAATCTCTTTTTCCAGAATTGATGTGGAAAATAGAATATAGTTCAATCGCAATATTAAAAATTGTTCGCATTTAAGATTTTCGGGATGATGCAGGTTAAAGGAGCATTCGTGGCTAGATTGGAGGATATTGTTATGATTCTGGAACTGTTAGATGACTAAAAAGCTTAGTATGAATTTCATTCTCAGCTAAGTAACAGAAAACACGTTCTCAACTAACAGGCATTTTTCCGGGCCATATTGTGAGCAAATGGAGACAAATCTAAAAAATATGGCACATGGGTTTTCTCCAGAATGGACCCATTTATCTTTTCTTAGGGAGAGTTCGCCAGAAAGTGATGGATTTTAGGAGATTTTTGGGATCTTCTAAACATGATTTTTTGCAGTGGCGGCCAGCAAAATTTCCCAGAGCGAAGCTCAAGTTGGATTTCATTGCTTCTAATTGTGATTACTTAAGCAGAAGAAGAATTTGATGTAGAGGAGGTGGAGTTGAGAGATTTCTCTTTCAGATCAAATCGCTGCTGCCAGGATAATTTTGGGAAGGATCAACAGCATTGAAGAATTTCTTTTTCACTGTTTGAAGAGCAGACCAAGAGCTGGAGCTGGGGGGTCGATAGTTTGGGGAACGTGAAGAAAAGACGTTGGTTTGATCTACCTGTGACTGGAGACAGTTTCCTGTCTGCTACTACAATATTTTGATTTGGTGATACCTAATATATGTTTATAGTTTGTATCCTTTGCATGTGGTTTATGGTATCTATTCGTCTTGTCATCCTGTTTCTATATTATTTATATTCGTCATAATCTCTTTTAAGAATTCTGCAAATATACTTTATTTAGTTATCGACTTATGCTGATTCTCGACCTATTAATGAATGTCATAATATGAATCTGATGATTGGCATTAGAATATATATGATGTTTGTGTCTATGGAATGACCTTCTTAGTTTTCTGAATTTCTTGTGAATACTTTCAAGTTTATCAATGCGGTAGTCCCATTAGCAGATTCGATTTCAGTTTACTTTTTTTTTCTCTCCCGATCGGGATAAAACCAAGAACAGATTAATAGTTGTTTTTTTTTGTAAATTATTTTATGAAAAACAGCCATTGAATCAGACGTTTATATTTATATCAGATCCAGGTTATTTTCTGTTTTTTGTAATTAATGTATATTTGTCAATAATGCAATTTTGGAACTCATTTAGCATGTTTGATTAACTTTTGATTATTATATTATAAGTTAAGTTAATTGAATAGATTTAGTTCATAGATTAGTTTTATTATATTACTAATTTATTAGTAATCAGATTAACTAGTTTAATGTGTACATTCATTAACTAGTTTAATTTGTACATTCGTAGGTGTTTAGTAGATTTAATTAACCAAAACAATAGCTTTAGTTTTATTTATAGACTTTTAGGCTAATAGAGCCTTTAAACCTATCGAGAACAACCATCCCAAACAGCTTGGAGCCTGCTTTAAGGATCTCGGTCTGGGTTGTTTTCCCCCGTTACATGCATAGTCACATATGCTGATCAACAATGGTGCTAGAAGGAGGGCCAGTAGATTAAATGACAAGTTAATCTACTGAAGCTATATCATTGATTAATGGCTTCTGTTCTGATTAGGAGATGTTTTTCTTGAAAAATCATTTTTGATACTCCAGCAAGTATAGTTGATATTTTAACAGAAAACAAGTTTAACGGTGAGAAAGTAACATCTGCATATGAACATGTTTTACAATTTATTGATCATTGTATCTTTCACAAGATTACTGATAAAGATGTCTTTTGCATATGCTTGAATCTTACTTTTGAAGGACGAATCAAGAAATGGTGTGAAACCTTGCCGGTAGATTCTATCCATTCTTTTGAACATTTAATTAGTGAATTATTAGTTTCTTTTTGGGATTATGATTTCATTAGTTTGTGCACTGAATTAAAAAATTTAAGGAAAGACAAAGATGAATCAGTGGAAGACTTCATTAATAGATTTCTTCATCTTTGTTATATGTTTCCTTTGAAAGATATTCCTTGTTTAGGTGAATGGCTTCATCATTTGTTCCTTTCGAATGAACAAGATTTAAAAGCTAATCAATCTGAATTTTTATTAAATGATTATTCACAGTTTGATTTAGTTTTTCATGAAAATTCTGAAAATTTAGAAGTGGAAGAAAACCAACCTTGTTTGACAACGTTTTTCACTTTGACGGATGTGGATTTTGAAGAACATGATGTTTCAAATTATGATATGTCCATATTTTCGTTGAATGAGAAAGAAGTTTATGAAGAAAATTGTCATGTTTTAAAAGATACTACTTCTATTTCAGAAACAAAAGAAATTGAATCTAAAACTTCTAGTTTGGAGATTCGAGATTGTGGAGATCTTATCATTGATCATTTTATCACATCTCCATTAGTTCCCGATTATTCTTATTCTAAAGAATCCAATGATTTTCTACCACATTTATATTCTTATGATGAACATAGTAAAGTCTCAGATAACTTATTATGTTCAGATTTTTCTGTAGATCGTGTCACAGATATTAATCAGTTTATCCTAGAAGAAGAAACCAAACCACCCATAGACTCATCTTTTGAAGAGGAACTATTTAATGGAGAGTTTTCCTGTGATGATCTTTCTTATCCACGAAAAGAATTTCATTCTCTTAATGCTTCAACATATTTTTCTTTATACCCTGATATTTTTAATCAAGAGGCAATGCATAGTTCATATTCTTACGATCTTGATTTCACATTGTCACAATATTATGCGGTATGATACAATCATGATTTGCATTAAGAAAATGAAGAGATTAATCTTTTTTCCCATGAAACATTTTCTCAATTATATACATGGGAATTAGGAAATGTTCAAACAAGCAGACTTGAAGAAGTCTCTTATGATTCATCGAAATTCTTAGATCAACAATCTTATCATGATCAGTCACTTGAGTTTGAAAATCAATATGGAACAAGTAAAGTCAATGTTGATCATCATCATATTAATAATTTACATCTTACAACAATTAATGATGATTTTCCACCTACCTTGTTGGATTCCATTAGTTCATCTCAAGTTAGTGATTATGAGGAATCTCATCCCTATCAAATTGATCACGATATTAATCATAATGCGGAGAACACTCTTGAACTTGAATTTAAGAAAATTGAATCTGAATTTGATGATCTTTTTAAACGACATGTTTGTCTGCAAGATGATGTTCATAGGGAGAAAAACCTACATAAAGGATTGTTTAACTTTGAGTTTCTTTCACATGATTCTATGCAAAAAACTTTAGCACATGACTGTCACGATATATCTCTCTCATTACCATATTCTTTCGAACAATCCTATGTTATTCATCACACATATTATGATAGGATTGCAGATTGGCTCGAGAGATCTTTTCTTGCGAAGTTTTTGGAGAATGGTAAGTTGGCATTTACTTTGTTTTTTGAAAGTCAAAATGGTAAGTCAGATTTATTTATTTTTGGTTTCAAAATACTTCAATTCTTATTGCTGATTTTCATTTTGTTTGACTTTGCAGGATTGGAATTATTACGATGGCTTCATTGGAAATTTTCGTTTACTTAGTTTGTATATATTTTATTTTATTAGTTTAGGTTAGGTTTATAATTTAGAATGATTTATGTTTGTTTAAATTTGAATAAATTCAAATAGATGGAGTTGCGACAACATCATTTTAAGAATGAATTGACGACATCATTATCAAGGAAGCAGTTCTTTACTGCCTCTTGTTTTTTTTTTAATCTTCTCATTAAAAGAAAGAATCTTTCATCATTTTATAGTTGCATACTCATTAGGATTTATCTTGTTACTTTTATTTCTGAATAAAACACTTTAGATTAACATCCCATCAATTATTAAAAAACAACTTTGACTTAATTGAAAGATTTAAAAAAAAAGGGATAAAAAACTTTAAAACATGTTAATCTATTTTAATCTCTCGTTTTCTTTACTGGTAATTAGTCATATGTTGTTAAACCTATTTTCCATTTGATGAGATCTTGATTTAACTCATGTGTTATGTGTGTATATTTTTCATTTTCTTTACTAAGAGTTTTCTCATAGACTTTGAAATCCTTCGTTTTTGCTCAAATAAAACTGATGTATGTATTGGTTGTTTTCTTTTCAATTTATTTTTCTTTTTCTTTTGGATTTTTGTTGTTCTTTTGATTTTTCAGAACCAGGAGAAATGATTCAGATCTGGGAATGTTTTTGTGTCAAAAAATTGGAATCTGAATATATAAAACATGAAGAAAGCTAGACTTTTAGAAATCTGTTCTTATCTCAGAAATAAAAGAAATTGAACTGTTGCAAACAAAACTACTAGACGAAAAATTTCACTGTATTTCGTTTATTTTATCATTATCCTCAAATTGTTGGATTGAATGGATTTCGAAGTCACTATTACTATGAATTCTATTACTTATTTAGAAATCAGTTATGGGAAAGCAGTTGAAATTTAATAATAAAATCAGTTATCTATAGATCCTTTACACTATATTACTCGTAAAGAATTTCCTATTACATTCCCCCATTATAAACATGCAAATCTCTTGTGGATGAGCACTTAAATGCTGAGTATGAAACCTTCTTTAAACTTATTAGCTTGGGATATAAGCCGTTGGGTAGAATGGGTTAAAAGACATACCCTTTCGAGGCTATGGACGCCTGCGGGTAGGAGGGCTCCGTCTATGGCATACTTGGATTCCAAATCATAAATTGTTATATATGCAAAAATCTATAAGAATCCAAGGTCATCTCACACTCGTGAAGAGGTTCCAATGCAGCTTACCCATTAATAAATTGAGAAGTTCTAAATATTCATGTTTTATCTTATATTGGGACTAGAACGGTAGGATGTATGGTTAAAATTCAACCCTTTCGAAGCTATAGACGCTTCCGGGGAGGGTCATGACTGTAGTATTGGGATCATATCTTAAAAAAACTAGTCAAATATCAAAATTGTGTTGTATTTCCCAGGACTAATTTCTTTTGGGTCTTATCTTTTCTAAAAAAACTTAAAATTTGTATCATTTTTGAAGGTAATCTCTGGATAAGGATAACAAAATTGAATCTGGTATTAGTTTGAAATCTAGTCTTATCACAAGGCACAGTTCTTTTATCTTCATGAAAATGCTAATCTGAGTTAAAGAAATTTTTTTTTTATCTTGCTACATACACAAGTCAGATTTCATGTTTTCGCAGAGATAACTGTTTCTCCCAGTCAGTCGCCATCTGTTGTGCCTCTACCCAATAGCCTTTAAAAAACATTATTTCATCAAACAAAATTGTATTTTGTTTTGATGAAATGTTTGAATTTCATATAGAAAAACTAAAAAATTGACCGCTACTGAAATGGTGACATTCCAGAAGCTACTAAAACAATGAAATTAAATGTTTTTTAAAGAAAACCTTTGCAATCTATGGATTAGTTGACAAAATCACTACTTTGAAATTATTATTTTGAGTGGATTTGCATTGAAAATCAAGAGACAAGTGTTAATAATTTGTCATAACCTAATTTTGAAACCTCATCCAAATATTTATCATTTGATTTTATTATGTGATTTTTTTATCGTAACTATTGATGAGGTTTTGAAATTGGAAGGTTGATTATTGTATTTTTGGCACATTATCAAAGTTCATTCGAATTATATTCCCAAGGCTTTTCGTTCGATCTACAAATTACGCATAACACAACCTTATTATTTTATCTTGATTTTTATGATGGGTTTCAGATGTCATCTTTATTATTGCATGTAAAGGTCGAGGTTGATACTGTGGGTTATGGGATTTGTAGTTCGCGTAGCATGTCTCCTATTCCTGAATGGCTGAAATTATTATACAGTAAGATTGATATGTTATTGCTCTTGGTCCTTTGTGTATGAAGGTCTTCTCCAAATTATTTTTATATATTCATGATGGTCACATTTTATACTCTGATTTAAATTACTTATGTGAGACTATTCCTTATAATTCGAGGTAAATTTTGTGTCTTCATTAATTATTTCCAAAAAATTAATTTATTTAAGGAATATATATTCATGATATATTTGGGGCCAAAGTGTATACATTTTTACTCAAGGAAAATTCCAACTCTTGATTTGTTTTACCTTCCCGACAACCTTACTATTATCATAATGTAATAATGATTTTTATAAATAAAAATTATGCATTTTTGTTATTGGTTTAAAGGCGACCGTTGATTATGAAATGATTATGGGATGATTATCTTGCAATATTTTCCTCTATGAACAGATAGTACGAGAAGCTAGCTTAGAGATTTCAATAAAACCAGGATGCCATATCTTGTTTTCATAAATCACCAACACAGCTGGATCGACAGTCACGTTGCTTTGTTATATTATCAACCTCACGATGATCTCAAAGAATATTTGTATCGGATATCACATATTTCGTGAGCGATTGTTGAATTGATGATAATCTATCAACGAGGTAGATTCACCGGAAGGAAAGAAATAATATTGATTATGTGCGAAATCATTTCCCAAATCTGCTGAGTTGTACGAGATCACGGAGAAGTTTAGATGTCATTGCACGGTGCTAAACAATCTCTAATTCTTGCCACTTCAACTCAATCTGAAATTTGTTGGTGAAGATTATGGTTATCGCCGGATTGTTGAAAGGAACAAGAATTTTACACCACGTCCAGCGTAAAAGGGAAGTTTCTAATTCTCCATCATTTTTCTTTCATGATAATTCTGTTGTTTTATTGTGCATGTTAAACATGACGTGGAAAAGGATTCAGTTAATATTCTATGCTATCATTTCTGCATAAATCTCTTTTTCCAGAATTGATGTGGAAAATAGAATATAGTTCAATCACAATATTAAAAATTGTTCGCATTTAAAATTTTTGGGATGATGCAGGTTAAAGGAGCATTCATGGCTGGATTGGAGGATATTGTTATGATTCTAGAATTGTTAGATGAAGAAAAAGCTTACTATGAATTTCGTTCTCAGCTAAGTAACAAAAAATACGTTCTCAACTAAAAGGCGTTTTTCCGGGCCATATTGTGAGCAAATGGAGACAAATTGAACAAATCTGGCACATGGGTTTTCTCCAGAATGGACCCATTTATCTTTTCTTGGAAAGCTTTCGCCAGAAAGTGATGGATTTTAGGAGATTTTTTGGATCTTCTGAACGCGATTTTTGCAGTTGCGGCCGGCAAAATTTCCTAGAGCAAAGCTCAATTTGGATTTCATTGCTTTTGATTGTGATTATTTAAGCAGAAGAAGAATTTGATGTAGAGGAGGTGGAGTTGAGAGATTTCTCTTTCAGATCAAATCACTGCTGGCAGGATAATTTTGGGAAGGATCAACAGCATTGAAGAATTTCTTTTTCACTGTTTGAAGAGTAGACCAAGAGCTGGAGCTGGGGGGTCGATAGTTTGGGGAATGTGAAGACAAGACTTTGGTTTGATCTACCTATGACTGGAGACAGTTTCCTGTCTGCTGCTACAATATTTTGAACTGGTGATACCTAATATATGTTTATAGTTTGTATACTTTGCATGTGGTTTATGGCATCTATTCGTCTTGTCATCCTATTTCTATATTATTTATATTTGTCATAATCTCTTTTAAGAATTCTACAAAGATACTTTATTTGGTTATCGACTTATGCTGATTCTCGACCTATTAATGAATGTCATAATATGAATCTGATGATTGGCATTAGAATATATATGATGTTTGTGTCTATGGCATGACCTTGTTAGTTGTCTGAATTTCTTGTGAATGCTTTCAAGTTTATCAATGCGGTAGTCCCATTAGCATATTCGATTTTAGTTTACTTTTTTTTTCGCTCCCGATCGGGATAAAACCAAGAACAGATTAATAGTTGTTTTTTTTTGTAAATTATTTTATGAAAAACAGCCATTGAATCAGACGTTTATATTTATATCGGATCCAGGTTATTTTCTGATTTTTGTAATTAATGTATATTTGTTAATAATGCAATTTTGGAACTCATTTAACATGTTTGATTAACTTTTGATTATTATATTCTAAGTTAAGTTAATTGAATAGATTTAGTTCATAGATTAATTTAATTATATTACTAATTTATTAGTAATCAGATTAACTAGTTTAATTTGTACATTCATTAACTAGTTTAATTTGTACATTCGTAGGTGTTTAGTATATTTAGTTAACCAAAACAATAGCTTTAGTTTTATTTATAAACCTTCAGGCTAATAGAGCCTTTAAACCTGTCGGGAACAACCATCCCAAACAACTTTGAGCGTTCTTTAAGGATCTCGGTCTAGGTTGTTTTCCCCTGTTACGTGCATAGTCACATATGCCCGTCAACAGGAGGTTACCCATCTATGAGATATCTTGGGTGAGACTGTGCCTGCTTTGAAAGTGTTGTTGATGGGGCTTTCTCTATCGGCCGGTATCTCGGGCAGTTGTTGGATCAACGGGCTGCATAGAACCTGGGTCGCGCAAGTGGGGGAAAGTGGCCAACAAATGGTTCTTTGTGAAGCTGTCTAGATGGTATGCTTAGTACATAATGTTGATATAAAGAAGGGACGGATGATTACGACCTTAAGGGGTGGTGCCATGGATTGGTTCATCAAATTGTGTGTTGTCCCAGCCAGAACACCACAGAAGACCCTCGAGGAAATCTGAGCTACAATGATCTCAGAGTTTAGAAAACCCAAATCAGAGTGACAATGTATTACTGAGATTAAGGAGATTAAACAAGCTATAGTAGAAACTATGTGGGATTTTGACCAAGGATTCAAGATGCTGATGGCTAAAGTAAGATTCCAAATGTCTAATGTACAACATAAGGAGTGGTTTATTCTTTCTATGCTACCACACATCTGAGGGTCATTGATGCAACAGAAGATTAAGTCATAGACAGAAGCACTAGATTTGGCGATGAAGCTAGAGGCCTCGCCTTTTGCTAACGGTGCCTCCAGAATGGTCCATATTCAGTAACAACTAGACAACCTCACACTACAACCTTAGGATAACAAGAAGGGAAAAGAAGGACAAGAATACTTGTGGTGCACAAAATGTAGAACGGATGGACACACCAAGGACAGCTGTCTGACGTTCATGAATTATGTCGCATTCAGTGCACCTAACCCATTAAATGGGAAAGGGATACCCTGGTGTCATATATGCTAGTCAAGAGGTCACCGTGATGAGGAATGTGTGTATTTACAGAAGGTTGTAAGTACCCCTGTGAACTATTTTTGTAAATTTTGTAGATCAGTAGGACATGATGAAAAAGACTGTAGAGGATACCAGCACTTGAAAGAAAAAGCAGTTGATACATACTTAATGAAAAATGCACTACTACATTTAGACCAAAAATCCGACAGCGGTCATGTCGGATTTTCGACACTTCCCTGTCGCATGTACGACACTTTCAATTTTTTTTAAGCGTCGGAAACGTGGCATCGATTACGCGACACTTAAGCAACCGTCGCTTAAGAGACACTTAATTAACCGTCGCTTGAATTTAAACCGTCGGTTATCTGACACTTATTAAGCGACAATGACAGAAATTTTTAAAAACTTTTAGACCCTCTCCGTCGCTTAAGCGACGGAGAGGCGGATTAAGCGTCGGATTTGCGACACATATAAGCGTCGGATTTGCGACACTGATAGGACTAAGCGTCGCATTTGCGACACGTATAAGCGTCAGATTTACGACACTGATAGGACTAAGCGTCGCATTTGCGACACGTATAAGCGTCGAATTTGCAACACTGATAGGACGAAGCGTCGGATATGTGACACTTGGAAGCGTCGCTTAACCGACAGAAATCATTGATAAGTGTCGGATAAGCGACAGCTATAGGCGTCGCTTAAGCGATGGCAGTGATTTTTTTAAAAAAAAAAAATATTTACACAGTTACATAGGTTAGTGAAACTGCTCCTAATTAAATTCTGGGTGACTCAGTCTCGGTTCCAGAGGCTAGGGCTACTAGAGTTAATGAATATCTATTTAGAACTGTATAAATCAAAGAAAGAAAGAAAGAAATATACATCACAAAGAAAGAAAGAAATATAAATTTATTGAACATATAAGATATGTAATTACTAACCAAAGATATTGACTAATAATTGATATATTCCTCATACAAGTATTCTTTCAACAGTAACAGTTTATCATATAATTATCTTCATTGATCATATCCAAATTAAAGATAATAATATCATTTATAAACCTTAAATTTTGTAAATAAACAAACTTCAGTAATCAAACACAAAGCTTAAAACAAATTAACAATTAAAAGTTTTAACTAAAATATTTTTCACATACATTATTTCAGCAGTATTATCAGCTTTCACAGTAAATTTTGTAGTACCCATCCAAAAATAATACCTTCATATGCTGTATGCATTTATAAAGCGCATACAAGATAACTGCACCTATAGGCTATATGATAAATGGCCATTCATAAGCCCCTGTTTCCATTACAACCCTATGGCAGTGCAACTATGTCATTGAAACCGCCATCAGTCAAGACACAGTTGGTAACAACTATTACACATTGGGTAACAAATTCTGCGCAAAAAGGATAGTTGGTAACAACTGCATCTCACTACACACAATCCTCCATGGTACCAGGCCAGTTTTTGGAGGCATTCTGCAAAAATTCAAGGCACTCCTGGAAAGATTCATCATAATCCACGTCGTCTAGCTCCATAGCTATGAAAACATAGGAAAAACACATGAGCTTGAAAGTCCATTTTATAAAACATTGTTTCCCTAGCTAGCAAAGTAAAGCCAAAAAGGACAGAGGATGAAATACCATCGGACGGAGAATTTCCCTAGTGCAAATGATAAATCAAAGAATATAATTTTATGTCTTAATGACTAGGAGAATATCATTTTCTTAAAATATGTTGTACATATTCATACAAATGGCTGTCAAGATAAGTCATAAAATTGTCCCTCATTATTACCTGCAACTTAGTCAAGCGGGTTTGAAGAATGTTTGTAAATGTATTGTGATGTTGCATGAGTTCTTCTATAGAACTATTGTCATCACTAACTGTCCATTCACTTTCAGAAGTCCCTTGGCTTCCTCTCTGCGCTAACAATACACGATCACCAATGTTAAGAAGCAATGGTCAAAAAACTAAGAGATTTCAGGAAGGTCAAATGCCAAATCTGAAATAGAAGAATAATTTAAACAAACACACTTCCAAAAGAGTGTGGACAGTCATCTTGAAGAAAGTTTGGTATTATATGAATGTTTTCCAACTTGTGAGAAATTAAACATTCCGTACCGGAATGAATGAGCTCATGTCCAGTCCAGAACTTGTGGTGGGACGACCACTGACCAGTACAGGTGTGTCTGCAGTGAGAGATTTCTCTCGTGTTTCCCAACTTGCAACAGGAGTACGAGCACGACCAGGCTCTACCACTGCTAATACATACAAAATATCTCAATCTTTCAAAATACTATACTTAAAAAACAGCATGCTGAACAAATTTGAATAAAGCTACACTATCATCAAGAGAAGAAAATTAACCAACTTCAAAGAAGCCAACTTCTAAATACCTCTTTTTGATAATTCAGATGCAATAACTTGTCGATCTGGCTGACATACAACTCCATCATCTGCCATACGGTGTAAAAAAAAATGAATGCTCAAGCACAATTTCATATTAAAATAAGATTTTTGGAAATGAACCAAATGCAAAATACCCAAAATGCATTTGCATGAAAAACACTAGTAATGCATGAATGCCAAAAGGAAGTAGTTGAAAGTTGCTTGAAATTTGTCTTGGAAACTTGGACTACATCCTTCCTTTTGTTCCTAAGGGTCTTCGTACCTAAAATCTTCCATACATGCAGAACCAAAAGCAGCCAACCAATCAACCGGCAAGAATTTTCAATAAACCAGCCAAACTTTGGACACCTCCCAGAGAACCTACTAGAGGAATCGTTTACTTTTATTCTGGAAAAACATTCATATTTTACCAATGTGCATTGCAACAAGTACAAAGACATCATCCACATAATGAGATGATTTTAACCAACAGAATCACTACCCATAGACATCTCCACAATGCACAGAAAGAAAAATAGGAAAGCAGCATACACACATTGAAGCAAAATTGACCAAAAGGCCAAGGCATTACTGAAATTCTCTTTACCATCCTAGAGTATCTGCCTTGCCTTACTAGTCAACGACCCCATAAAAAAGAACAGCAAACTTTTAACTGTATTCCCCACTAGTCAATTATTCTCTTATTTACTCTTTAAAGACACGTGAACATGAATAAAGAAATACAATTGTATTTCACTATTTCACTAAAGAAAGAACTTGCTTCCTGAAAAAATTGAATAGTTGTATATATTTAAAATAAGAGCATACAAAAAACAATTTGTATCCCATACGAAAAGGAACCCACAAAAGTATGCATATCCCATCATCAGAGTTTCAAACACAGATATCCACAAAATCTTTTATGTTTCAAAAGCAGTTAAATAATTGCTTGCATACCATAATTCCATGGCAGAGACTCTTATTGTCTATTTAAAATATGGGGAAAAGGAAGAAGAACAAGCTTGAGGAAACATACTAAAATTGGTGTAAATATGGATAATGCACAAAGACCATTTATTCTGTAAGTTTGTTAAACTGAATGCACAAACATGACAGGCATTTACAGAAAGTAACTCAATGAAAACAGCAAAACATTTGGCTAAAGAAAAGGCTAATTACCAGGTGCAGACCATGGAAAAATAGGACTTCTGTCATTCGGTCTTACACCTATTTCTACTGGTGAATTTCTTCTGAATTTGGCTGCACCAATCCATCTTGGCCCCGTCTGATTTCCCTCACAAACTACCGCAGAACTACTGCTAGTAGCGTCTAGTCTAGAGGAAAAGTTTTGGTCAGTCCTCGAAATGTTTTGGTCCGTTTTGTCATTGCCTGTCATGCGCTTCTGACTTATGGAGTCTATCTTATCAGATTCATCTCTATTGCTGCTATATTTAATGACATCAGTTGATTTGGCTGATACTGTTGACGAAAACACTCTTCCAACATTGTTGATTTCTCTCTTAGCCTCTGTTATTGTTTCCGGTCTTAGTGAACTGCTTCTGGGGACAATTACAGGCACTATATCAGGCCTGCCTATGGTCTAAAAATTTGCTGTAGGCTGCATTCTAGATGTACTGTTTTTTTTTGGAGTCGAGACATATGACGGTGGACCTGAAGTTGCAGGAAGATTCTTTGAAGTAAAGGCTAATCCAGCTTGTTGAGGTGTGCTAGCAAGACCTTCAGAGGCTACACAACAGTAGAAAAAGAAATCATTTTCATATAGCCATCATGTTTGTATTCAATAGATATTTATTACATAAAAGACCTATTATCTTAAAATAACACAGACAATAAAATGAAATCGAAAGTGAATAAAGGAATCCAATACTTTGGCCCATTTAAGTTTGTAATGATGGCAACTATATTCCATACTAGACCAAAAGTAGTTAGTCTTTTATTTAAAACAAAAAAGGCAAATTCAGAAGATGCAAAGCTTAAAAGATGAAATGGTAGATACTAAATGCAAATTAAGTGACATACTAGTTACTGATGTTGTATTTTTTTGTTCCTTGATTCCCGACTCTGAACTGTTTGACAAGGAAAGCCTGGCCATATTGGTCTTTAAATTATTATCAGATTGCTGGACACTTTGATGCCCACTGGAACCCAATTTTGCCTCATTAAGGCCATTTGTTCTTGACACATTTCCAGTAGCATATGGCCCCACCCGCTGGAACACCACACGTGACACCTTCCATGTAATGATCTCTTACTAGCAACACAGAATAAAATCAGTGAAAGACAAAAGCTATCAGGAAATATGGATTGCTAAAAAGGAAAACCACTTATGCATACCGAAATGTCCACAACCCATACACCAACACAACTTTGATTGTATGAACAACCAAGAAGCTTTCCCTCGTGTATGTTAAGGTCAGCCAATTTAGACCAACCAACATCCATTGCATCATAGCATCTTAAAGGTTCCCAGGAAAAGAGCTGCAATCCAATGCAATAAATTTAAGAAGGAATGTAAACATTACCACCTCAAACATTTTAAGACCCAAATAGATAAAACGTATTACACCAAAAATCTGACCCCAACCTTCAAACTTTCATGCAATCCAGTTAACAGATTTCTTCCATCTGGATTGAAAATCATGGCACGAACTCCTGTTGTCTGAAGGGCAAGCACACAAAATCATTCATGGCAGAAAATTTAATAGTATTTACTGTAAAAACCATGCCTACATTGGAAGATCACATACAGAAAATAAAAACATGTAAACCAATGAATTGGCAGTGTTGCACTTAAATCATAACATAATACCCCAAAATCATTGCATGCATGCTTATATGCTCACTTATATATATTTTGTTTCGAATTAAAACTTCCTTTGACTATTAATATTAACAGAGTGTACATAGCTTTATTACAAAAAGAGGGATGCATATGCAGCCTACACAAGCATAGCTCAAAAGGCTAAAAACTGAGGGCTGGCTTAAGCCAAAAACCTCCAAACTAGATGCTGAGAACAATAAGCACATGCTGGCTTAAGCCAAAACAACTGAAATCATAAGCTCACCAACCGTGCAGAACCAAATACATGAAATCATAAAAGACAAAGGGCATAAGCCCAACCAGAAATCACTAAGAAGCAACCATGAAACCCGCTGGGTGAGGCTGGTCATGGCCATTTGGGGGAGGGCTCCATTCAGTCACCAGATGTTTGGCATCAGCACGTCGCACCACTCATATATTTTAGTAACATCTTCCTCTCAATGATAAGCAGATTGAGGAAGCTTAACGGAGTAGCTCGGCATACATAGTATCAAACTGAAAACATTGTATTGCATGGCGAGAAAACACAGCTAGTGGAGGGCTCATCTTTTCATCCGAAAGGATAAGTGACATAATCTCCGGATGTTCAACCAGATCAGTGGTAAGGAGGGATTTCTTTTTATCGATAGTGCCGTGTGCAGAAGCTGATAGAAGCCTAATTATTATATATAACCCTATGGGTTGAGGAGCTATCTGTTCTTATTGGTTCATATCATACCTATTCATTACCCCTCCAAAACCTACCCTACTAGTACGTATTGAGTCCATACCAGTGTATAATAAAAAACAATATTGCGATGAATGGGAATCGGAATACCTCTATCTAATATGTTCCTTCTTCACTTGGCGTTGCACATACAGGAGGTCAAAATACTCTTAGTTCAATTGCTCGGCGTCAGCGTTGTATCATGAGTTGAGTGGTGAGTTTGCCCCAGGAATAACCGGTTATCAATTGCAATAAAGGATAGGATTTTAGATCCGCTGTGCTACAATTTTATTTGATGTTGATAACAATTCATCATTGCATTAGAAGAATTATAAACATTACTCGTCCACAACATGAAGCCTGAAAAATATTTATTTATTCTCCCTTCAAAGTTCACACTATTTTGCTGATGTTAACCATAAGTTGTTATGCATGTTTGAGTCTAAGGTTTAAAATCCTTGAATCATGCCAAACACAAAGGTTAGCATGATTCAGGTTAGAATGCCAAACACAAAGGGCAAGGCTGGGTACATAGTCCTGGAAAAA
>LPNX010475482.1:441138-466552 GCA_001517045.1 Pseudotsuga menziesii
ACCTTTGATTTGTTAGTTATGAGTGTAAAGGAATTTATGAGATGAATTGGAGTTATCATGGGTGTGAATAAGGAGGGATGTATGTATTGTGTCAGGGTTTGATAAGTAAAGAACATTGGGATCTATTGGAGGGGAGGGATATTTGGGTAGCGCCGTCGATACAGCGACCTTAAAGGAAGCAGCCGTCGATATAGCGATGGAGGAGATCACTCACGTCGATAGAGCGATGGAGGAGATCACTGACGTCGATAGAGCGACGAGGAAGCATCGATACAGCGACGGCAACTTCATACCTGGAACAATTTCACACCAAAAATTATGAAACGTGGAAAACCTCCGTGGAAAAATCCGCGCTTTTGTATTAGTGAAATACAGCTTATTTCAGATTCCTGCATTGTTTGCGTGTCAATGTTTTCCCTGATACGATGAATAGAGTCAACCAGGCCTCAATTTACTGGGTTATTCTGACCGATCTGTTAGAATGAAAATTAGAGCAAAAATAGTATGGACTTCACACAAGTGCTGATCATGTTATGCCTATGCTCTTTCTATGGGGTTTGTTGGTTCAGTAAGGTTTTTTTTATTGCTTCTCTTCACAATAACTTGTCGTGCTGGTCCAGTCCCAAGTTTTAAGGCACTACCTGAATGTTCATGTAAACTTTGTAGCAAAGCAATGCTAAAATATTTAGACACATACAAACACAGAAACTGATATGTTTCATTGCATATGATCTGCATTGTTCTATTCAAATTCTCGTTATTTGATACATAAATAAGACTAGGCTCAATTTAGTTTGTGATTCTTACTTATTGGTTTGAATGCAATGATAATTCAGGTTGTATTGATATAGTTACAGCCTTTATGCCTATGGGATGGCTTTGACATAATACTTATCAATAAAAATAGTGAGTGGGAGCTTAACAAAGCTGTCAAAACTCGTCTCTTCAGTATGTTACACCTCCCATTGAGTTTGTGGGTCAAAGTCTCCCTCTTATGCTTGCCAGCTGTTTCACAAGATTTTATTTTTGGGATTTTTTCCTTCTCTCAGCAGTTTAGACATGGAACCTGTGGAATCCTTACACCTTTGCCTATAACAACTTCTTTCAACCAATGGAATGTGCACATACAGCAAACAACTGGCCACTGGCCACTGAGAATCACAAAATTGCCCTGTTCCTGGTGATTCAGACAACTTGAAGAATTTGGCTAATGGATGCCAAATAATAAAATATGAAGATCATAGAACCTGTCATATATCAGGGCGCTTGTCACAGAGGGTCTCGAAATCTCTTTGATTTCAGCAATATTTGATGGTAAAAGATTGGCAAAAATCCCTATTGTGTAGGGTCTGCTTCTTTTTTAAAGCGGTATTTGGATGCATCAATTATTGTATTGGAGGATTTGGTTACAAACCTTTGATTATATACTTTAATAGTCTGAGATTGTAAAGTAGAAAGGTTATATAGGGTTGGAGTAAAGTTATACAGGGTTGAAGCTGAAGAAAGGCGATTAAAATCTATAAATTGACCATTGCAATATGCTGTGATATTGGTGTAAATATTTGGCAGTGCATACTGGTTCTATATTGCCATTGAGAAACCCTAACAGTAGCGGAGATCAAAAGCTTAATATATAAATATATATGGGGTTAGACCCGCAAAGTAGTAGCAACGATGGGGTTGAATTGAATTCACACAAACGGTCCGCTTCAAGTGAAGATCTTGAACGTCCTGCTTAAGTTTTTGGAGGTGAAAACAGAAACCCAAACACGGCTAAGAGTTCCAGCAACAGTACTATAGAGGGAATCGAGGGCAAGAATTGAGGCATAGCGAGGCAGTATGTCCGTTCTAAAATGCCTCGTCTTCGTTGGACTCCAGATCTCCACCATTGCTTTATGAATGCCGTTGAAAGGATGGGAGGACAAGATCGTAAGTGCTTATTATAATAATCTATCCATGGCTGTAGATGGTTTTTTTTCTATGATTGGCTATTTTTAATGTAATCACTCCATTTCCAATTCTCTAGATAATCACTGAGAAGAAAGAGCTTCTCATTACAGACCAGAGTTTATAGGTTATGAATCGAACTTACCCCAAATCCTCTGCCTCCACCAGCGATTCTGTGACCTATAGCTTCTCAGGTGATCAATTGCAAACTGTGCTTCAAACCCTTGCTCCAGCTTCGGGCAGCTGATCAACAATTGCAGACCGTGCTTCAAACCCTCGCTCCAACTTCGTGCAGGTGCGAGAGGGAAGGAAGGGAAGGAAGACTGAATAACAGACTGTGTGAGTGCGGGAGGGAACCAAAAATGGTGCGGGAGGGAAGGAAGACTGAATAACAGGCTGTGCGAGTGCGGGAGGGTTAACGAAAAATGAAAAACATATTATATATACAATCAAAATAAAAATGAGAACAATATAATGAAATCCCAACATATATATATTTGCATCAAAATTGAATGAATTTGGAATATGAGAAAAACATAAATTGAAATAAGAAAATAAGATGTTCGTATACAACAATGCTTACCTCCAAATTTAGTAATCCATAAGAAGAATAGATAAGTTTTCTTTCAACAAAAGTATAATCAATTCTTGACTTAAATCAAACAAACATAATTTTCATGACATCATCAAGGAAGCTCCCTAAGAAAATTCAAGTACAACTTAACAACCCCCAAGCTAAAAATAATGATTGAAAAAAATTAGGACATTGCATTACTTTATTTGAGTTTAATCATATCTAGCTACCAATTATGGATTGGTTTGAAGAAGAGTACCTAATAAAGTAACATGGATTAAACTATCCCTCTAATACATTGATATAAATTATTCTTAACCCTTTCTTAGTTACTTCTCTTACATCTCTCCTCGATTTTGAGTTAATTTGTACCTTAGAAGCATATCAAATCACAATTTCCATTGAAAGACTTCCAAACTTGTTACCAATATCTGAAAACCAAGTTCTATTATGACAAACATGAAACACCTACAACAAACTATATAAGATAATTTTATTCATGTCAAACTAACTCAAGGGAATTGATAAGTATAAGAATATGAATACACTATGGAAGAACCTCTCGTATATAAATACCAAAAGTATATCTAAAGTATAAGATCTAAGAAATAAAGTGGTGCTAGAATACATGTAGTGGTCGTCACTATGCCAAGACAAGTTGGTCCTAAGTGTTAGGGCCATAAAAAATTCTCAAATTTTCTGAGACACTGCTATTACTCCTAGAGTTTCTAAATAAACATTATTTATGCAATTTTTTCATGGGAGAAATTCATTATGTTACTTCATTTATCTCCGTGTAAACCAATGTTTAAGGCACTGGATGCATACCATAATGATGTAATGACCTATTTAGTTATTGGTCTCTTGTCATTGAACAAAAATGGAAATACCTTTAAGGTCCGTCAATGTATATTTTGATTTCCACTTGAAAAATCAAATATATTTTTTTGTCGTGTAAAAAAAGAATAAATTTGTCCACAAAATGAAACTTGTCTAAATCAATCTTTGATTTATTGCAATTCACTACCATCATTTTATAATAATGATATTAATCTAATGTTAAGGCCACAACCAATCCCACAAATATGTACATGCCATACACCCCTCCACGTTTAAACCTATAATCTTTTAAAAGGAAACATGTGTTTCAAGTGTATTTTATTAAATAATTGAGAAATTTATGCAATGGAAAACCGTCGCTTAAGCGACACTTAGAAGGAAAATCGTCGCTTAAGCGACACTTAGAAGAAACACCGTCGCTTAAGCGACACTTAGAAGGATAGCAATTTTAGCGCCGTCGCTTAAGCGACGCTTATGCCCATTATTTCAAAAAAAAAATTAATCTTTCTGATTTTTGGCACGGTTAAAATAAAAAATCCACGCGCCGTCGGAAAAAACCGTCGAATATTGGATCAAAATCTAGTAGTGATGAGGGGTTCCCTCAAGTTGAACAAGCATAAGCCTCGTACCAGCTGACATAGTTCCAAACTCATTAGTACCAATAGCCTTATGCGCTTTGGTAGCCATATGTGCAACAAAACCCCTATGAGCAAAACTACCAATAGAACCAGTACCCATAGCACCAATTACACCCTTAGGGAAGGGGTGGTGGAAAATTTAGTGGACAAGGTGGTGGAGGAGGATTTGGTAGGGGGAGAGGCCCAGATACATGCTATAACTGTGGACAAGTAGGTCAATTTTCCAGATATTTTTTGGAGCCTGCAAGGACATGCTCATATTATAAGGGTCAAGACCATAATGTTGAACAGTGTCCTCATCTGATCGCAAAGTGGAAAGCAAGAACTATTTCCACACCCAACCCCCCACAAAACCCGAACCTGAATGCAAATGCTAATGTTCAGATGATCATGGCTGAACCGCGAGACGTGAACATTACTGCCATAATAAGAGGAGGTGCGACGACTGTAGTAGAACAAGAGAAACCACAAAAACAAATGCAGCTACAACTAAGGCCGGCGGCACAGAAAAAGGAATCACCGACTGGCCTGAAGCATAAAGAAGTATTATGGGATGTGCAATCAAACTTCATAAGCCCTAATGTACCATAAACTTCAACAGAATTCAAGGACATGCCTGAACGATTCCAACACCTATTGGAGATGAAAGATTCAACTGAGGTTAGTAAGCTGAGACCTCTTCTATGAAGTTGTTTGATGCTAATCCAAGATAAATATGTTATTGCAGAGATACAAGCAATAATACGAGATCCCTGTAGTACCACACATTGAGATGAAGGTTTACCAAGTGCGGCGAAAATGTAAGACTAGTCGCGAATTGAGAATGAATGCGCAAATAGGTGATTATGACATGGACTATATCATTTTAGATCTGGGGTCAGATGTCAATATCCTAACCCATCAGACTTGGGAAAGCATGGGTAATTTGTGCTTGGACTGGTCTCCTATACAGCAGTGTCTTGCCAATTACGTGAAGGTACTACCCATTAGACGATTGAGCAATGTCATAGTCAATGTTGAAGGATTGCGCACATATACAGACTTTGAGGTCATCAACATTGTAGATGATACAAATCCTTACCCTGCACTACTAGGGATATATTGTCCTATAGACAATAAAACAATTATAAATTTCAAGAAAAGGATCCTCTCCTTTGAAGATGAGGAAATGAGAGTAGTATCACCCATTGATCCATTTGAGGGGAAAAGATATATTGAACCTATTTATAATGAGGGGAAGGTTGACTATCTCGATCAAATCTACAATGTTATAGCTATGCACGAAGATCATATTAGTATGACGGTAGATGGGAACCTAAGTTGGAAGTGCACGAGTTCATGTACGTCTAATTCATGGGAGGCTTTACAGAATTGGCAAAATAAGTTACATGAAGTCTTCATGAGAAGGTGTGAAAGCATCACATGGTCTATGCGAAGGGTGGAGATTGAGTCAAGGGAGTTACCCACCTACAGGATTTTCATATACCCTTTGTATATGGCACCCACGACCTACGATAACTCTGAGCAGCTACGAAAAGGAGCCCAGTAGGTCACGCATATAGTTCTAAAGGATAACAAACACCCTATACTTGATCATACAATCCAGCAAGAAAAAAGGGGTATATTTGAGAAGATCAACGACACTAGTGCTCACCAACACAGTGCAACTACTTAGCAAGAAAATATATCTAGGGGTATAGAAGATAACCTGACTTACTCCAGTGGGCCAAAAATGATGGAACTAAGTAAATATCGCAAAATCATACAAAAGCACTCGCAGGATGAAGCATCTATACAAATCACAGATCTCCTGAAGGAATAGAAGACCCTATTCCCTCTACATGGCATAAAAATAAAGGGAATGGTGGAAGACTAAGAGAAGATGAAGATACCTTTGCGATTGCAGACTAATCCAACTTAACAACAACTGTTAGCACGACATTATCTATATATCAGGGTGAATCCATCCACAGAAGGAAGACTTATCCTACACTATGACAGCAGGCTATTAGCACACCCTCATAAGCTAAAGGAAACTTGGCTAAGGCCATATACCATCACACAAACTATGGGTATGGGAACAACATAACTTTAGAAAATTCGATGGTACTCATGTTGCGAGTTAGGTGAATGGAAGCTACCTGAAACCTTACTCCGACACATAAAAAAAAAGAGTGGCCAAAATATGTAAACTATTATGTTGTGGGATTACGACAGAACCAATAGAAAGCATGAGAAATAAACCACCCAGTGGTAACATCATCACATATACCCAAGCGGGTGACCTAAAGTGTGCAAGCGACAAGACAGCTAGGGGCCAAAGAATGCAAAAAGAAGGAATGGCAGACTATCTAGCATTAACCAATGAATCCATACCAAATATTTGTATGACTAGGTCACTTGCGTGGCATTAAATCAACCCAGTATGAGGAGTAAGGTGGTGTACGGTTAGCTCTCATCAACCATCTTAGCACTAATTTCCATTACTAGTCTAACAAGTACAACCTGAAAGGCCAGCTACAAAAATTAATGGAAATAGCATTGGAAAAGGAAACCTGAGAGCATGATTACACCTTGAACTTATGTCAAATAATCATTGAAAGACATTGTCCAATATCTAAATATTCCTTTCCCCATCAAGACATTTTTTTGTTACTCACTGAGAGCACCAGATTGAGCTATTGTAGACCTACATCCTGTCACTTGATTTCCATCCCGTTCAAGCCCATGGTATATAACATTCCCAGTGAGAGTGAGGCTTCATATCCCACTATAATCTATGGCTGCCCCATTAATGAGGAAGTAGAAACATAGTCTGCCAAAATCCCAAAGCTACAACAGTCACCAGAGACTGACGCAATGGCAAGAACAAGGAAGCCACAAACAATTTCCACCCCTGGTTTGTGTCCTGTGTCGAACCCAATCCAGGAAATACCATTTATTCCAGGTGAGTCATCTGCATGAGCACAGTTGAGACAAAAGAAACATAAAGTTCCAGATACCCCACGTGAAATATGAAAGACGCCTGCTGCTGACCAAGGAATTGATGATGAAGATGAATAACTTCTACCATAGGCAGATCCACAGATAGAATGGGCCAACCCAAAATTTCCAGCTTACAGTAGACCAAGAAGACTTGGTGCAGTGTATGCAGATCTCTCAGTGAAACCGGTGACCACTTTGATAGCACTGCGGATCCCTGTTGACATACCTTTACTGAAGGACATCCTACCCACGTTAGTTGTTTTGAAACTTCAAGGCTACGACACTCGGCAGCAAGAGGGATTGCAGTTAATAGAATGCATGGACATAATACATGCCGCTGAATCTGTTGTCAAGGTAATCAAACCGAAGGTGTCAGATGAGAGACTAGCCACTTTAGGCCTAACAAACATAATTTTCATGCCTCATTTTGGCCATAGCATACAGGCCAGTACATATGTAAAGTGGTTACTGACCTACGTTCATCGAGGATACTTATGGTTGGATCAACCATATCCAATTATTGTTGGACTAATACCAAGAATTACAGGGCTCCCAAGCGAAGGAAATAACCCTCTACCTTACCTCACTAAGCATAATACTTGGGACACTAAGCGGAAGCACAAACTTCAGTGTGAAGGATGGGGATAATTAATTGGTCCCATCTAGGAGCAAAATGTCTAGGTTGTTGCAAAAATATTATCCTGTAAAATATTTCATAAATTGGTACCGATGCAATGTTCCATAGGGGTAATAGAAATTGCATATTTATGTGCACAGGGACAAAAATTCAACTGGTCGTGGTACTTTCTAAATGCCCTATTCGAAGATGTGATGCTGGCACAGCAAAAAGAAGGTCATAAATTCTACTATTCCTGGCTGCTAATTTTGATTTCCTTCACTATCTGGGATGACCCCTCGGACTATGTACAAATGGATGTCTCGATATCCTATTTGGGGGCAAAATATCATAATCTATGTGAATACAAGGCCGACAATAGGCAACAAAATGATAGCAATGTGCTATTCTTCTTGCACGCAGAGGCACTATGACAGGTTGTTCGGCAAACCCACAGGATCCGCACCACCACTGTGCAAAGGTATGCTTCTTTCATCAAACTTGAAGCTAATATGCATAGTATAAACTTGTTTCCTATAAAAGGTCCACCTCAGAAAATACATCAAGCCATATTTGCAGTAACCGAGGACGATATGGATGCAATTGTCAAGCTCTAGCCGGAGGAATGGCGTGGCCCGCTTGCAGAACCACTTCATGAAGAGAAAAATGTATAAGACCCACCAATTCACCAAGTTCATGGTGAAGACCAAGAGGGTGACGATACCGAAGGGGATCCATCGCAAGAAAATATGGAGGATGATGAGGATACAGAGGACTCAAACCACCATCCTTTAAAGAAACTGCATGATGAAGCCGAAACACAGACCCGTGTGCAGCCCAAGGAAGGCCAATCATCGCAGAAGAAGTAGAAGGTAGACATAACAGTGAACACCACTACCTTAACGGAGGATGAGTTGCAAGAACTTGCCAATGTCGTGGTGAAAGTTGCACAAGATAAACTTGGTGGAATAAGGGCCCAGCAAGAGAGCATCGTTTCCCAAGTCCAAACCCACCTCAATTAGTTAACAGCATCTATCAATGAGTTCAAGCACATGGTGGATACCAAAGCATATCACATTAATCCTAACATACCACTACTCACACCACCATGGGAACTACCAATCAAGGTACTCATTCAGACATAAGCACTTGACGTGAAGGAAGAGACAATTGTAGATACTGATAATAGCACCACCAAGATAGACTTCTCCAAGTTTCTATTAGACAAGATCTATATCATCTAGCACGAAGCTACAGCTGAACTCTGACTAAGGAGAAATGTTGTTTCTCACCAAGCATCAAAACATAAAAAGAAGGCGAAGCTGTGCAAGGAACTGTTGCAAGGGAAATATCAGGAATCACAAGAGTGCACCAACCTTCTAGCTGAAAAGACACAAGAAATATTGGCCCACGAGAAAAGTTCTGTCATGTTGGCAGATACTATTAATAATGTCATCGCAGCATTCCCACTGGAGGATGGGCAAGCCGATGAAGACTCCTTGGCTAAAGTGGCCAAGATTACAAAGATCACGCAAGATCTTCAGTGCCAAGTAGAAGATATGCAAGCCTGATAGATACAAAGCACACCCCCCGAGTTGCTGGAAGAAAGAAGAACTGTTAATGTATTTGTAACTTCGGAATGTATTCATCTATGTATCTTATGTCTTATAACCCGATGTTTATTTTTGGATGTATCTATTATGTAATTGAGTCATGTTTTCATGCCCCAATGTTCCGATCGGGAGGATCTATAATGTAAAAAATTCATGTCAAGTCATAGTGGGTAACCCTCCGATTGTCTAAGGGTTAAAATCCCCACAGTTCCGGGGCACTAGGGTTATTAGAATCTCCTAGTAGAGGTCGACCCTAGTAGAGTTTTAGTCATGCTAAGATTAGTATAAATAGAGAGCTGAAGTCTCTATTTGGTATAAAACTCATACACACTCAAGTGTAGCGCATAGTTGAGGAAAGAGAAGACACTGGGACTAGACAAGAATAAGGTTACTATTGTCGAGAGTGTATCTTACTATTTTGGGGTTTTACCTTTTGTGTTGATTCTATCTCTGAGGAAGTTTTGGGGTTTTCTCCTTTATGGTTTCCCCGAGGAAAAACATTGTGTTCATTGTATCTTGTGTTTAATTATTGTGCTTGTTATTCTCTCAGTTAAAGATCCTAATAATGCTAGCTTAAAGTTGAAAAACTAACATGATATCAGAGCTAACCTAAGAAGAAGACACTGTGCAGCTGCAGGAACTAGGGATTCCTAGTTTGTGAATCTCTCTCCATAGATTTTCAGCAAAAGTAAGGTGGAATAACTCTCCTCCTTAGGGCACATCTTTCTTTCGAAGCAGAATCCAATTCTAAGGTTTTTTAGTTTTGGACCTGTCACTACTACTAGAAATTAGGGCCTTTTATAGAAGAGGAATTTTTCAATGAGCCCAGGCTTGGATTGATATTCCCCCCAAAATTGAAGTTAGGAACAAATTTCAAAGCATTT
The DNA here is from genome assembly GCA_001517045.1 of Pseudotsuga menziesii. Lineage (NCBI taxonomy): Eukaryota > Viridiplantae > Streptophyta > Pinopsida > Pinales > Pinaceae > Pseudotsuga > Pseudotsuga menziesii. The sequence continues at coordinate 451,236 of LPNX010475482.1, forward strand.
GGATGGATAGAACTCCAGAAAATAAAAACCCTAATTTGCTCCTGAACCAGCTCTGCAGGATTTCAGCGCAAATTTCAGATCCAACATCTTGACCTGGTAAGATATAAAATATTTTGTATTTCCATTTTAGGTTCTTAGTTAAGATGTATCACCATACCAAGCTTGATTAAAAGCTTGAGGGAGCTGATAACTTCTGCGCTTGGAAGTATAGGATCTCCCTGGTCCTAGAAGAAAATGAGCTAGACTCCTACATCCATGAGGAGGTTCTAGTTCTAGAGGGAGATGAGGCTAAGGCCTTGCATAAGAAGAAGTTGTTTACGACAAAGAGGATCATTGCTGATTCTATCAAGGATAATCACCTTATCCCACAGGTGTCTTCTCTCAAGACACCTAAAGCTATGTTTGATGCCCTAGCCAAATTGTTTGAAGGGAAGAACATAAATCGGAAGATGACTCTAAGAAACCAACTGAAGAATGTGAAGATTCAGAATGCAAAAACAATCCAGTATTACTTCACAAGAGTTTATCATATCAAGGAACAACTAGAAGCAATAGATGAAGAAGTGGAAAATGCAGAGATTGTGATGACTACCTTGAATGGCCTTCCTAGGTCATGGGATTCTTTCATCCAAGGAGTATGTGATAGAAAGAAGTTGGTCAATTTAAGCAGAATATGGGAAGAGTGCTCTCAAGAAGAAGCTCGGATAGCAGCTTGAGAAGAAAAGATGGGAAGTGAAGATCAAGCTCTCACGGTACACTCCAAGTCAACCAGAAGAAAATCTCACCACTTCAGAGGTAAGCACTCTCACAAAGATAACACTAGAAAAGATTTATATAGGATCATATGTTATACATGTGATGAAGCAGGACATTATGCAAGGAATTGTCCTAAGAAACCAAAGATAACAAAGAGAAGCAACAAAAGAAGACATCATGCTCATGCTGCAGAGGATGATGAACCATCCAAGAAAATAACCAGATATGAAAGTGAACATATTTCAAGTGAGGATGAATATATTTTGATCTCCGCTCTCGCAGGTAATATTACAAATGGAAGTGATGATCAGATTATAGACAGTGGGGCTTCCAAAAATATGACTGGATTCAAGGAATCCTTTATGAGACTATCAGAACATGAATCATCTCAGAAGGTGAAGCTAGGAGATGACTACCAATATCCAATAAAAGGTAGTGGGGAATCTTCCTATAAACTAGACTCTGGAAAGTCTCTAACAATGAAGGAAGTATTGTTTGTGCCAGGACTCAAGAAGAACATCCTCTCCATATCAGTATTAGGTGCAAAAGGAATGCGGGTTGCATTCATAGATGGTCAAGTCATCATGTGGCCAAAAGGAAAGACTATCGATGATGTAGTAGTGATTGGAGAACAAGAAGGACGATTGTACAAATTAAAGGGCCATCCAGAACAAGCCTTGGTCCATGACACAGTAGATCCAAGTGAACTTTGGCATAGAAGGCTTGCACATGTGCATTACAGATCACTACCTATTGCAAGCAAAGCTGTCGAAGGTCTTCCAGAAATCCAAGAAAAACATGATGGGATCTGCAAAGGATGTGCAAAAGGAAAGAATACAAAGAAGAAATTTCCAAGCAGTGAAAGCAAAGCAAAAGGAATCTTGGAAATCATCCACTTCGATGTATGCGGTCCTATGTCATCAAACTCACTAATTGTTTATGCATATTATGTTTCTTTTATTGATGACTTTTCTAGGAAGACATGGGTTTACTTCATGAATAACAAAGATGAAGTATTCCACAAGTTCAAGGAATTCAAAGCCTTGATCAAAAACCACACTGAAAAGAAGATCAAGACCCTTTGATTAGATAATGGCAGAGAATTCACTTCAAATGAATTCAAATAGCTATGCAAAGAATCAGGGATTAAGAGGGAGTTGTCCACTCCTTATAATCCACAACAGAATGGGATTGCAGAGAGGAAGAATAGAACTATCATGGAAGCTACAAGGCCAATGCTTCATGATCAAGACCTTCCTATGCATCTTTGGGTGGAAGCTGCTAGAGCAGCGGTGTATATATAGAACCATACTCCACATAGAGTACTCAAGAACAAGACTCCTAAAGAATTATTCTCTGGAAAGAAACCAAAATTCAACCATCTCAGAATGTTCGGCTGTCCAGTGTACATACACATCCCAAGAGAGAAGAGAACAAAATTAGATCCTTCAGGAAGGAAGGGTATATTTGTGGGATACTGTGAAAGCTTGAAGTCTTACAGAATATATTTCCCGGGATACAAAAATCTTGACATCAAGATGGATGTGACATTTGATGAAGACACAGCTTACAACAAATTCAGAAAAAGACCTGCTGAAGGACCTGAAGAAGCAGAAGCACCCATAGTTCATGATACAACCATGAATGAAGAAACTCAAGAAAAATATCAAGAATTTGAAGAACCACAAAGACTTGTAGATCCACCTCTGGAGAAGAATCCTCATAAGAGGAAACCTGCTTGGGTACGAGAACTTATCCAAGGTGTGGAAAGATATGGGGCTCCAGAAGAGAATCACAAGAAAATAAAGAGGACCAGATCTTGCTCCAGGTATGTAGCATTACTTTGTAATTTCATTGATAACGAACCTTCCAGTTATGAATAAGTGGCAGAATGGAAAGAATGGAAGGATGATATGATCGAAGAATACCAATCGATCAAGAAGAATGATGTTTGGGATGTTGTCCCAAGACCAGATAGGAAGTCAGTTGTAACTTCCAAATGGATCTATAAGATCAAGCATGTTGCAGATGGTAGCATTGAAAAATATAAGGCAACATTTGTGGATCGGGGTTTCTCTCAGAAAGAAGGAATAGATTATGAATAAACCTTTGCACCGGTAGCCAGATACACTTCCATCAGATCAATACTTCCTATGGCTACAGTGATGAAATGGAAGATACACCAGATGGATGTCAAGACTGCTTTCTTGAATGGTGTAGTGGAAGAGGAAGTGTATGTATAACAGCCACTCAGTTTTGAGACACATGACAGGGAGTCTCATGTATGTAGATTGAAGAAATCCCTATACGGTTTGAAATAGGCACCCAAGACATGGTACAAAAGAATCGATAGCTTTCTATCCAGTTTAGGCTTTACCAAGAGTAAAGCAGATTCCAACCTTTACTACAAGTTTGAATATGGAAACCCAGTGATGCTTCTACTATATGTAGATGATCTGTTTGTGATAGGTATGGATGGGTTGATTGCTGATACGAAGAGAAAGCTTGCCGCTGAGTTCGAAATGAAGGACTTGGGTATGATGCATTATTTTCTAGCTATGGAAGTGTGGCAGAGTGTGGATGGAATCTTCCTTGGACAAGTGAAGTATGCAGTAGAGATCTTGAAGAGGTTTGGGATGATGGACTGCAAGACTATGGCCACACCTATGGCATCGAACCTAAATCTATTGAGCGATGTTTCATTAGAGTCAGTTGATGCTACGATGTATCATCAGATGATTGGGTCATTGATGTACCTGATGAACACAAGACCATACATTTGCTTTGCTGTGAACACCTCGAGCCAGTTCTTAACACATCCGAGAAATGTTCACTTTATTGCTGCAAAGCATATTCTGAGGTACCTAATGGGTACATTTGATTATGGGCTCAAGTACGATGCAAATCAAAAGATTAACCTGGAGGGTTATGTTGATTTATATTGGGCAAGAAATGCCATCAATAGGAAGATCACTTCAGGGTGTTGTTTCAGTATGGGATCAAGTGTGATCTCTTGGTTTAGCAAGAAGCAATCCTGTGTGGCATTGAGTACAGCTGAAGTAGAGTATGTCATAGCTTGTTTAGCTAGTTGTGAGGTAGTATGGCTGCAGAAGCTAATGTCTGATTTATTTGATCTCTAGTTGGATGCTACTTGTATACATTGTGACAACCAAAGTTGCGTGAAGTTGTCAAAGAATCTAGTGTTCCATGACAAGTTGAAGCATATCGAGCTCAAGTATCACTATATCAGGGATATGGTGCAGAGGGGAGCAGTGAAGCTCCAGTATGTTGCGATAGAGGAACCTATAGCTGATGTGTTGATGAAGCCATTGGCCAGGGTGAATTTTGAATAGTTCAGGGAGAAGCTTGGTGTTTTACATATCGAGGTTTCCTCCAAGGGAAAGTGATGAGTCCCATAGCCATTCTGACATGGTGAGAGGATTGGTTCCTTCCATGGTCAGATTTAAGGGTTGAGCCATTCTGTCATGGTGAGAGATCCATAGTCATTCTGACGAGCAAGTCAGATATAAGGGTTGAGCCATTCTGTCATGGTGAGAGGATTTGGTTCCTTCCATGACAGATATGAGTTTTGATTGCCATTATGGGAATGGAGGTACCTGGTCAATTACCAGGAACACCCAGTCTGGGACTGAGAGAGAGCCATTCTGATGAGCAGGTCAGATGTAAGGGCTGAGCCATTTTGTCATGGATAAAGGATTAAGTTCCTCCCATGTCATATAGGAGTGCTAGCCATTCTGATGAGTAGGTCAAATATAAGGGCAACTGCCATTGTCCAGGAGAATGGAGGCACCTGGTCCGTTATCAGGTAGCTCAGTCTGGGACTGGGGGCCATTCTGGCGAGGGTGTAAGATTGAGTTCCTATGAGGTCAAATGTGAGTGCATTCCTTTCTGACGAGGGAGTAGGATTTGGTTCCTACTAGGTATGATGTAAGTGCAGAGCCCTTCCATCATTGTTTGCAGGATGTGTTCCCACCTGGATGGATGTAAGTGCAAAGCTCTTCTATCATTGTGAGTTGGATGTGATTCCCACCTGGATGGAAGTATGAAATCTTCCATCACTGTAAGAAGGATGTGTTCCCACCTGGATAGAAGTGTGGAAATCTTCCATCATTGTGAGCAGGATGTGATTCCCGCCTAGATAAAAGTATGAATCTCTTTCATCATTGTGAGCAGGATGTGTTCCCGCCTGGATGGAAGTGAGTATGGTGCCTTTCTAATGAGTAGGACATATATAAGAGCTGAAGAATACCTACATGATGGCTAGGACTACAACCATCATGAAAGAAGGCTGGACCTATAGAACTTCCTATGACGAGAAGAATCATGAGATAGCACATATGATAATGACCAGAGGAGATCCAGATCGAGATATGATCCATATCCCGTTATGATGAATCTGAGAGATCCAGATTGAGTAGTGATGATCCAAATCTAGGGATGATGATCCGGTGATGACCCAGATCCAGTGATGATCCAGATCCAGTGATGATGATCCAGATCCAGTATGATCCAGTGATGTTCCAGATCAAGTATGATCCAGTGATGATCTAGATCGAGTAATGATCTAGATCCAGAAAATAAGATGGCATGAAGATGAAGATGACTTGGAGATGCAGATGATGAGAAGATCGAGAGAAGAAGACCAGTGATGAAAATTGTGTCGAGAGAATACCTTCCTATTTAAGAGGGAGTGTTAATGTATTTGTAACTTCGGAATGTATTCATTTATGTATCTTATGTCTTGTAACCCAATGTTTATTCCGGGATGTATCTATGATGTAATTGAGTCATGTTGGCATGCCCCAATGTTCTAATTGGGAGGATCTATAATGTAAACAAGTCCTGTCAAGTCATAGTGGGTAACTCTCTGATTGTCTAAGGGTTAAAGTCCCCGTAATTCTGGGGCACTAGGGTTATCAGACTCTCCTAGTAGAGGTCATCCCTGGTAGGGTTTTATTCATGCTAAGATTAGTATAAATAGAGAGATGGAGTCTCTATTTGATATACAACTCATACACACTCAAGTGTAGTGCATAGTTGAGGAAAGAGAAGACACTGGTGCTAGACAAGAACAAGGTTACTACTGTCGGGAGTGCATATTACTGTTTTGGGGTTTTACCTTTTGTGTTGATTCTATCTCTGAGGAAGTTGCGAGGTTTTCTCCTTTATGGTTTCCCCGAGGAAAAAAACTATGCCCGTTGTCTCTTGTGTTTAATTGTTTTGCTTGTTATTCTCTCAGTTAAAGATCCTAATAATGCTAGCTTAAAGTTGAAAAAATAACAAGAACAACAGTGTCTGAAGCTACTACCAAAATTAAAGAGAGAGAAGCAATCTACACAAAGGACACAGACAATGTTGCAATCATTTGGGAAACATTGCTTGAGGATGACGGAACCGAGAAAATAAGGCAGTGCATTCGTGAGGTAGATCAGTGCATCACTGCTATGAAGGTGGACATGTGGAAGATTCCCCTCCAGTAAAAGGTCACTAAGCATGCAGAGATCAAAAGTCTCCAGCAAGAAGTATAGACCCTTCGCAAGCAAGAGAAAGCTAAGGAAGCCAAGGTTGAGGAATTCCAGTCCGAGGCAGAAAATCTCATAGACCATATTTAGTCGATGCAGCAGAAGATTTCAGGTATATTGCAGTCAATAGAAAAAGACTTGTTGGAGCATGTATAGTCTGACCAGGTGGATTAATTGGCTACACAAGCAGAGGAATATGCGGTGGAAGTTGTTAAGATAGAAAAAATGGTGCAGGCATTCCAAGGCAAGTTCTGTGTTATTGCGTAAACAAACCTAGAACCAGCAAGTTCAAAATACTGTACGCAAATGCGCCCACGGGGGCACTTGGATGAAAAAAAAATATTTGTTATTTGGAAATGTTTGAATTTTGGAGGAAACCATAGCACCGTGTGTGTGTGGAAGGCAGGTAGAACTTAACGCAAAAGTTGTGCAGACATGATGAGACACATTACAACCGCTGCCAAAACTGATTATGAAGCAAGTGATGGAAAATATGGAACATGCTGATAGACTGTTAAATGCATCAAGATTCAGTGGAGATTTGGCGCTTGGACTAGGATAGCATTGCAGCTAGATAAAGTGTGGAGAACTTGGTCACCACGGTCATCCATCCCATCCACACATGCTCACGACTGTCACTACCCAAAATTGGCGATGTCGGTAATCATAGCATATCTAAGAAGGAAATTTGGTACACAAGGTGAGTGTCATGTCCTGATAATGCCACTGGATAAGCCTGCATGAAAGAATACCTGATGCTCTTCCTATAAGAATGGGGTTCGGTTGCACTAAGTAGACATCACTGTGTTATGATGCTCACCCACTAGATGTAGTTCCAAATCAATTGGAGAGTCTCTTGCCGAGCAGCCTTGAGGGCTAAAGCAGTTACTGCAGCTTTCAATATGTAGGGTGTATCTAGAGACAACAAGAAGAAAGATGGTGATAGTCACCCAGTGGCTTAAACCCATTGAAAAGCCTTCGGTGAAGTCATCCTTGGTATTAGTATATCAGTAGAGTAGTTTCCTTATCGGTGGCAACGCAGCGGGATCCTGTAGGGACCAGATACCCGCCCCATTTTAACAAGCTATGCAGAGTCTGGTAAATAGTCTCTGCAGTCTTTAACAAATTATGAAGGCTTGGAATACAGCTATGGCATCCACCCATTCAGGAGGGACCTCTGGTTCTTAGCAGGTTGTGAAGAGTCCAACAGGAAAGAGTCAACTTGAACTCTATGTTGCTCAGGTGAAATTTTTCAAAGTTTGGCAAATCACTAACCTCCACCACCCAAGATAGCAAGACTTGTCCAGTTTTCGGTATGGACAAGTCTTCAAAGTTCATATCTATGGCAAAGAGGGTGGTGAAGACAACACTACAGAAGAGAGAAACTTGAAGAAGAACAGTAAGAGAGAAATCCGCAGCAACCCATAACAACTTCGCATCAACTCTCCAGAGGATGAGAATGGTGGAAGGACCAAGGCCACATGGATTGCTATGTTGGAATGGGACACTAAGCACCCTTGGTAAAATTGGAGGTGGACTACGACAAGATGATGAGAGAGTTACAAAGCAAAGACAACATTCCTCTTCACAGGGATATTGGTCTCAATAAGAAGCGCATAATCTTACCTTGTTGGCTCAACCAAACTCCGCCATCGAATCCTCCATTACCCATCCTTGAAAATGGTGTTGCGAAACAAGCCATGTCGGTGTGCTTATCTCTACTCCAGTAAAGATAACGATTTGCAGATAGATTTGGAGTGTTCAGATAGAAATGTCGAGGTCGTGATGATAACGACAATGCTAGGATTGAAGATAAAGGTAAAATGTCAGTGAAGTGGAAGGGGCTTGATACAGGTTCTCGTAGCAGTAAACATTTTGTGATTGATTCTGTTGATTTACTTCAATCGATTCCAAATGTGAGGAGGGGCCGGATTACAGACAGTGGAAGGAGAGAAACACAACAACCTGTTAAAAATTTTCCTTGAAAAAAAAAAGAGCAAGGAGCAAACTACACAAGTTAAGATGCATCCAAAGCTTTAAAAAAAAACAATCTCTATGTTTTTCAAAAAGATACCGCACAGATTGGGTCACTCATATGTCCCTTTCGTAGTGGCTCAGGATGAGCCACAGGTTAGTGTTTGGGGCTTGTTGGCTCGGGAAAGGGGCATAAGGAAGAACTTCACGTGCGCAGCCAAGGAAAATGCGTCGTGTGTGCGATAGAAGCAAAGGAAGAGTGAAAAGGACAAAAAAGGCCCGCAAAGGCAGAGCAAAGAAGTTCACGGAAAACGAAAGGAAAGCACGGAAGAGTGAAAGGGGAAATGGCCAGAAAGTGACAAATACAAAATCCAGATCATGGTCATATAAGATGGCACAAGCTTGTAGCTACACATGTATGAGAAGATATTTCTAAGTCAAGCCAATAGTGCCTCGTGTCAAGTCACGATCATCACAGTTGTAACCAGAGGGACGGCTAATGGTGATAGCTAACAAAATGCTCGGATGCAGTTGGCCCTGTGTGGCCATGTAAATTAGTATAAATAGGAAGGATGCAATGGTTAGAGGGTTGGTCTATTAGTCTGTAAGGTTTCCATTGTTTTGTTTATTTTCAACAATAGTTGTTATTCAGTGGTAATCCATGGAAGGGGATGTCGATTATGTTGTAATGTCATAGCGATCAGAAGAGGAGTAGACTCAGGAAGAGTATGGTAGCATTGGAGGGGCTGTTGAGCTGCGGATCTGACTGCAGGGGGAGCAGACCGCTAGGAGTAGGAGTAGAGTAGAAGAGAGAACTAGAGAGCATGAGAACTATAATTCTTAACTTAAATACATATCCCAAGATCATTCTTCATCCCGCAGACTGGAAGGTGTTGTAAAATTTCTCGTGCCAGATGAAGAGCACCTTGCTGGTTTTTCCTAGATGGGTTTCCACATTAATTCTTGTGTTCGAATGAATGGATAATGTGGTGAATTTTTATATGATTGGTTACTAGTTTCTGTTCGTATAAGGTTTGATGCATTCCAGTCTCTGATACTTCTTGCAATTGGTGAATGAATGAACAAAATGTATTGTAAATTGAACATATATATATTTCTGTATGATTTCTGTTATGAATTCCAACTTAAGTCATCGAGTCGATTGACGTGAGTAAGTTGCGCCGCACGAGTTGCACCAGCTGTGAGGGGGAAAGGAAATTCAAGTCACGCGCGATGACATATAGTTATGATCATTTGTGTAGAACCGACTCCTCCATCCAGTCACCCTGCTACCTTCGTTGAGCTCCTTGGTTGCAATACAAGGGACTATACTTCCTTGAAAATCATGGAAACATGGTTCCAGCAGTTACCCATCTATGAGATATCTCAGATGAGACTACTCCTGCTTCATAGGTATTTCCAATGGGGCTTGCTCTATCAGGCCGGTATCTTGGGTAGTTGTTGGATCGATGGGCTGCGCAGAACCTGGGTCGCGCAAGTGGGGAAAAGTGGCCAAGAGAACCTAAAAATATTTTCTAATTCCCAGCATCCACTCTTCATCCTTCTCCCTAGTGTTTACTTCACCTTCATAGTTCGGGGATATTATTTTTGTAAACTCCACCTCAAGGTTGTCATTGCTTGTTTGTTTCTTTCTTTGAGGAAAAAGAGATTCATCACTAGAGGGACTGTGATGATCTCATTTCGGTGCTTCAGGGGTATGTCCCTCTTTTTCTTCATCTCTTGGGTTGTTGGACCATTTATGGTAAGTTTCTCTTTTGGATTTGTTTGTGGACTCAGTAGGTTTACCCTGCAGGATTCCTCCTGTCATATTTCTCAGTAATGCTTCATTTATAACTTGAAATTCTTTTCTTTTATCCAGTCTATCTTCTCTGAGGCTTCGTAATTCTACTTGAAGACTATCTATAGTCATCAAAATATCAGAATTCAACTCCACCACCATTTCTGCTTTTGTGGTGGGGGTGCTCATCTTTCCTTCCTGGCTGTTATCTTCCTCAGTAATTATAAACTGAATTGTTTAGTAAATGTTTCCTGAAATTTCAAAAATTTTAAATAACAAGAAACTTTTATGTTAGTAACAAATTTAATAACATCCTTTATTTTCTTCGCATTAAATGCTTGGTGCCCCTATAGGTCTCTTAGTATTGAAACTTGTCTCGAATACCACTTGTAATGTCCCAAAAAATTGAAAAAAAAATATTAGGGTAGTAAGAACTACCTAAATAGAAGATTATTCAACTTGTGGAATATAACATACACTAGTTATACCACTGTTTGCTCATAAGTTTTTCTTACGTTCTTTCATCTTACTTTCAGTTATACTTATTGTTGTGTTTTAATTAAGGTGTCGTAATACTGATTACTACCTTGTTCTTATGGTTATACATTATTTTGTTTGTGTCGTTACTTGATTTCATGCTTCACTTATTTTTGCATAGTCTTACTTGTTATTTATATCGTTCTAACTTAACTTTGCTTCTAGAACTAAAGTCAGTGGAGTGGCCAGACTAGTTCTCTCATTGCGTTCTGAGAGGTAAAGTGTTCACTTGTATTAGCAGGATTACGTAGTTCTTTGAACTAAGGCACCTATTTCATCTCGTATGCATATTATACTCATCGACGAAGACTTGTTAAAGTGTGCTGAATGTTTTGATCATTATCATAACTACTGATTGTCAATACAGTCCTTTACCAATTCAGCTTATTAGATAGGTAATTTTTATTTTCATTAATTATATAAGCTAGATGAATTATCTATATCATACCTATCATTCATTATATTTTTATTTCATGTTTATGTTATTATAAGCATTTACATATCTCTTGTTTTTACTGTTAGGTTATAACCCCGCAACTTGGATTTTATTCATAGCAATGATACCATGTCATATTTCATATGTTATGGTTTCCAAGCATTAAGCTTAGAGAATGTAGATATTTAAAGCACTAAGGCTTAAGCCTATGGTATAAATGATACATGTCATATGCTATACCTTGTACATTGTGGCATGACTTTCGGTTAGCATATATAACATATGGACTAAGCATTACACTATTAATTACATTGAGCATTGGGCTAGAGACTTATAACATAAGGTTTTTGGCTTATGCGATGGGGTTTAAGACCCTACATGAAATGGAACCCAACGTTAATGTAACGAATGAAAAACTATGAGAATGTGGGTTTTGGGTGGATAGTGGACACTAGGTTGGCACCATTAATGCTTCTTGGGGTTTGGGCAGCACAAGCTTATGGCTTGGCTCCATGAATGGTTTGGTCATTTCACTTGGTCTGTGGATGGTTTTGGTCTTGGCTTTGTGATGTGAAGGAGGGAACGCCCCGGGTGACGAAGGTAAGCTTCGTTTGGTTTCATGACTGCGTTTTATACTTGTTTCTTGGCTCCTTCTTTGTCATACTTCTCATCCTCATCATTTTGGTGGTTGCATGTGACAAGGTAAGCGAGGAGTGGGATGGCTCAAAGCTCACAACCAGCTCAAGGATGATGTTGTCGTATTCACAGTAAGCATATTACACAAGCGTAGGCTTGTCTCCTCTCTTCATTGTAGTAGGACTGGGTTATCATGCTGTTGTTTGGATTTTCTGTGTCATTTTGATTCTCCTTCAGGCCTCTGTATGCAAGGTTTGGGTTTGTGAATTGATGGTGCTATGAGCAGCGAATTGGGGAAACTTGGAACTTTTTGCAGAATGTGTTTGTTTATGTAATTCGTATTTTGGTTTTGTGGGTTTTAATCCTGGGATGCACCATTGCTTGCAATGGTTCCATGGCCCTTGGAAAGATTGTGTAAGCTTTGATTTTAGACTTTAATGGTGACTCTATAAATAATATATCCCCTGCATTTTTTGCAATGGTTAAAATACTAGACTGTCTGTAAAATCTTATGTTGCGAAAGGTGTTTATTAAACTTGTGTTGCTTAAGGCATTTTCCTGCATGGTTTCTCTTTGTAATTGCTTGTATTTATTTCTAATTGTAATTACTTGACAGCATATGGGTTGATGGCCATGCTGTGCATGGCATGAGCCATTCCCATGGTTGCTCCAATAGCTTGGATGGTTGAAATTCTTAGTGTTTCATTTTATTATTATATAACATAGAAATATGAAGAGGCCATGGGTGGAAACCCATGATGGCTATCGTTACTATAGATTTACTTTTAATGGACTATGTATTTAGTTATTAGTATTCGTGGCCATGCTTACAGCATGGGTGCAGAACCTAGGGTCTTGCAACCTTGTTGTAGCGAATATATTTTCTTATTAAATCCTGCATACCCTCTGTGTATAGCATGGACATGATTATTGTAAACAATGACTCCACAGGTTTTGATTCCTGGTCATGGTTGTTGTAAGTATTATGTATTTAAATGGACGGTTATGTTTTGGGGCTTAGATTCCCACAGCATTCGATTCCTGCCCTCCCCTGTATATTTACTTGGACTATGTAGAGATTTTTCATTATGGTTTAAATAAAGAAACGATGCTTGTATATCGTTGTAATTACAGTGTTTTCATCGTTATATGGAATGAATATACCGTTAATTTAATGATTATTGCGTATGTATTTACATTGGGGTTTTTATTAGTGTGAAGGGCATCGTGGTTATGTAGCAATTAGCAATGATAGTCTACAGGATTTGTTCCTGCAACCTTAATGTAATTACCGAGTTCTTTATTTAACGATTATTATATTGTTGGGGTTAATCATTATACTATGGTTGTGAGAGATATTTAAATGGGACTATTCGATCTTTATGGCATATATTTCAATTATGTGGATTATATATTAGGACTATGGATTTTAAATAATGAAAAGAGATTTCATATTGGACCAAAGAATGGTCATGATGCATACTCTAATCATTGTTTATCATAATGTTATTTTTAATGGAATGCTCCAGTAGTTATTGTGTATTAAGATATGCATACCTTAAAAGGTATTTAATAGTTTATTTATCTTTGATTTAATGTGGATCTACTTGTAGTTTGTACTTAGTTTATTAGATTTATAATTCCATTCCAGAACTGTTAATATATACTTGTAATTAGTATTTTGATTTGTTTACTGCTGATTTTAATTAGATAGATTCAAATCTAGGTTTTAGATGACACATTAGGTCTGAACTAGTATTTAATTTAACATGGCTCTGTTGACAAATGAAATATGTTAGTAGAGTAAAAACGCCAAAAAGCAGATAAGTCCTAGTTCTAAAATAAAACCTAGTTTATACCTAACCGAGTTTTAACAGTAAAATTAATACAGGAATCAATACTAGGATGCATAACCCTTGATAAACATTTATAAATAAATTAAAACTTGCAAAAGTAAATTGTTGAATAAACCCTGGATAAATCTGGTATAGAAAATAACTTAGAGCCTAGGGTTAATATTTAAAAAAGTAGAACCTAACAGATTTTAACAAAAGAAACAAACACATAGGGTTAGAAAATGCAATGTAATCATTTATCTAGCATAACTAGCATTTAATATAGAAATATAGAACATATAGTATAGGGTTTCACACATGTAACTTGAAGCTCTTTTAATGGCGGAACCTACACACTCAAATAACCAACATTAACAATTCAAAGGTAGATATGACCTCTGTTTTTAATAACCAAATCACTTGGGAAGTACCACGTTCCACCCAACCATGACCTAAAAACGTTCCTTGTTTAAATCTGGATCCCCCCGAGCTGGACTCTAACATGAAAGTAGCTTAGAGCTCCTAAGGTAGGTTTTCATATCTGGTATATCATGTTAGGGTACACAGGGTACTCCCAACAGACCGAACACCAAGAACAACCGCTTCACACAAACAGATCACAGATCAATACACCAATGTTTGTCATGTGGTTAAAACCCTCGAGAGGGAAACAGTCCACGGCCCCGGCCAAATAGCTACTCGGAGCAATTTATTATGCAAAAGAAAGAAAGTTACATGAGCTTCTCATAATCGATCAACTAGCCAAGGACCCTCTATGCTCTTTAAATAGAGATCATAGACCAATAGGGTGTTAAGCCACAGATCAATGGTAGGTATGATCTAAGAGAAGTTGAACCATCGGATCACTCTATGTCTAGAACATATCGTGATCGTCGGATTAGAATATTTACAAATGCATACTAATGCATACTAAAGAAACACACTTTTACCTAACGGATATATTACACAAGTTGATCTTAACTAACTCCTAAGTGTCTAAATATCCTAACATCCCCCCTTAAGAACAACTTGGGATAGGATTGAAGGATTTACAAAAGTGACACTATTAGGAGAAGGAAGGAGGCATTAGAGCCTATCCCCCCTTAAGGACACATTCCTGAACGCCTAACATAGACCGAAGTTTAGAAAACTTTGCTTCTGTAAGAGACTTGGTGAAAATGTCTGCAACTTGTTCATCTGTAGGACAATAGAGCACTTCAATAACACGATCATGAAAAAGATTTCTGATGAAGTGCATGTGTAGCTCAATGTGTTTGCTGTGCTGATGTAGAACTGGATCTTTGGCAAGCTTGATGGCACTTTGATTGTTGCACCAAAGTGGAGTAGGCTGCTGCTGCTCGAATCCAAACTCTGAAAGGATCTATCGAAGCCATAAAGCTTCCTGACTGGCATTAACTGCTGCTCGATATTCTGCTTCTGCTGAAGAAAGAGCAAGAGATTGTTGTTTCTTACAATCCCAAGTGATAGGTCCAGATCCCAGACTGAAAACATAACCTGCAGTAGACTTTCGATCATCAGGATCACCGGCCCAATCTGAATCAGTGAAACCAACCAACAAAGGTTTCCCCCCTGTACTGTAATGAATCCCAAACTGAATTGTACCTCGAATATATCAAAGTATTCTTTTGCTGCTTTCCAGTGACTTTCATGAGGAGTTTGCATGTAACGGGCAACATGAGCAACGGCAAAGGAAAGGTCAGGACGGGAATGAGTCAAGTATAAAAGACTACCAACAAGCTGACGATATAAGGTGGCATCTACTTCAGGGGAAGTACAAGTGG
>LPNX010475482.1:467134-553927 GCA_001517045.1 Pseudotsuga menziesii
AATTTTCTGGATCATGATTCTCGGAAACTTGAGCCAAAAGAGAAGAGGCTCGCTGAAACTGAGAATGTGTTCGACGTTGATCTCTAAAATCACCAGCAAGATCACTAGTTGCTTCACATGTTGAATGGACCCATAGAGGAAGTATTGGTGCCGGTGCAATTGGAGGAACATGAGCAGGCGGAGGTGGATTTTCATCCTCACTATCATCATCAGAAACTGGAGTTGGAAACCTGTCAAGGAAGCTGAAAGAAGAAGAAGAAGAAGGCACATTCACCAAATCAGGCTCGCAGGCCAAAGATGGCACACCCGCCAAGTTAGGCTCGCAGGCCAAGAGATTTTCATCAAATTTAACATATCTTATAATGATTATATCATGAGAATGTGGTTGAAGAAGTCTATAACCTTTTACATCTTCAGAATATCCAACAAATATGCACTTTTCACTTTTAGGCTGCAATGCTTTCTGTTTTTCATCCGGAATGTGAGCCCATGCTTCACAACCAAACACACGAAAGTGACTTACATCTGGTTTAATTTTACTCCATGCTTCTTCTGGTGTGATACAATGTAAAACTTTAATGGGTGTGCGATTAACTATGTAATTTGTACAATTTATGGCCTCAGATCAATATTGAAGACTTAGTCTCTTAGATTGGATCATACAATCAGCCATTTCTTTTAAAGTACGGTTCTTCCTTTCAGCTACACCATTTTGCTGTGGTGTATATGGAACAGTGTGTTGTTGTTGGATTCCTTGTTCAGTGCAAAAAGTAGTGAACTTGTTGTTAACATATTCTCCTCCATTGTCAGATCTTAACTTCATAATTTGATGACCAGATTGTTTTTCAACAAGGGCCTTGTAAGCCAAGAACATGTTAAATACTTCGCTCTTAAGTTTTAAGAAGTAAACCCAAGTGCATCTAGAGTAGTCATCAATGAAAGTTAAGAAATATTTGAAACCAAAAAATGAAGCAGATGGAAGAGGGCCACACAAGTCACTATGCACAAGCTCTAAGGGAACCGAGGCATGACAAGAGGCACGTTTGTCAAAACTGTCCCGATGATGTTTTCCGAGTACACAACCGGAACAAACACCATCCTTGCAAGATACCAGTGGAAGACCAGTCACCATATTGTCTTTACATAGTTGTTGCAATGAGCGATAATTTAAGTGACCAAATCGCTCATGCCAAAGTTTGCTCAAGTTATCACTATGAGCAACAAAAACTGAAAAAGGTGATGACCCAAAGTTGTTAAATTTGTACAACCTGGTAATATCATCAATAGTTCCAGTAGCAAGGACATTTTGAGGATTTTTAAAATCCTTGATTACAACTTGGTGAGGTGTAAACGTCACAGTTTTACCTTCACCTGAATGAGTAATTTGATAGACTGATAACAAATTGCAGGAAATTTTTGGAACACATAGTACATCACTGAAATGACCATTTTCTACTGGAACTGTTCCAGATCCTACAACACTTAGAGATCTATCATCACCAACAAATATTTGTTTGGTGTTACATTCATGCATAGTAGAAAAGATGTCTTTATCCTTAGCCATATGATAAGATGCTTCAGAATCAATGAGCCATTCATTTGAAGTAGAAGAAGAAGATGCAGTATAAGAGTAACCAGAAGCACAAAGTGCATGTCCATGAGAGGTAGATTCTGAAGATGAATCTAGGCTGATGTGGTGCTTCTTCATTGCTGCTTCCAAGGATGCCATCTTCTTAAAACATTTAGATTCATCATGATTATATTTTCCACAAAAATTGCAATGGCACTCAGTCTTCTTTCCTTTTTGCTTAGATCCTTTATCATTTTTTAAGGGAGGATATGACTGAGAGGGTTTGGGGCCCTTGTTGTTTTGCTTTTTATTGTGAAAATTTTGTTTCTTGGGAGGCTTGGACTTTTCTTTCTGTTGGGACAATAAGGATTTCCCAGATGTATCTGCATTGTTAATTATTCCAAGATGAATGAGCTTGTCTTGCTCTCTAATTAAGGAATCACAAAATGATTCAAGACTAGGCTCTACATAGCTGGCTGCAGTCAAGGATTCTTTCATGGAGTAGAATGTAGATACAAAAACAGAATATGCAGGTCCAAGTTTGGAAAGAATATGATAAATGCATTGTTTGTCTTCTTTCTTAATCTTGCATTCTGCATATAATAGTCTAAAAGTTTTATACTTAGATAAATAGTCTTGAATGCAAGAAAAATCATTTGGATTCAAGGTAAGCAACTCATTCTCAAGTTGATGACCCCGAATTTCATTGTGTTTACCAAAAACAGATTCCAACTTTTTCCAAGCTTTATTAGGTTCATCAAGGTCGGATATGTGGAATCGCAAATCAGTAGAGATTGACATCCCAATCAATCCACGAGCTTCATCACATCTATTTTCCCATTTAATTTTCTTATCATCATCAGTGGGTTCTGTTTCTTTCCCTGAGGTTATCCTGAAAAGTCCACTACTTCGCAGAACATCCTCCATATGAGATTTCCATGAGAAATAGTTAGAACTTGTAAGTATGATATCACAAGGGGCGGCCATACTGTAAAATAATGGCTGAAAGAACAGAAACTAACTATCCGGATGCAAAGAGCTCAAAAAAATATGCGGTTTTAAAAAAATAGCACTTAAAACTGATTCCAGATGATGAAGTTATGCTTGATCAAAGGAAATGTTGAAGATGTCCCCAATAGTGACGTGGCAGATATTAACTTGACCAGTTAAAAAAAAGAACCCCCCTCGTCCAAAGATCTACCTTTGACAATCACTTTACAATAAAGTTGCTTTGAAGTGAATCACTTTTGTAGAATAAGTGAGATTCACTTTTACAATAATGTACTTTTAAATAGTGCGGCAATAAATTAAAAGACTTAAGTGACTCACTTTTATTTTATTTTATTAATGTGAGATGCACTTTTACAATAAAGTAACTTGAAAATAGAAATTGCATGCACTAAAAAGTAACTTGATGAGACTTGAACTCAAGACTTATCAAGATGTAAAGCAACTTTGGACCAAGTGAGCTAAGTTTAAAAGGTATGTAAAACTATGGAAAGAGGAAGGGGGCTTTTTTTTTTTTTTTTTTACTCTTCTCTCTCGTTTTTCATGCTTGCTTTCTTTTCCTGCAAATCACAAAAAAAACGAAAAACAAAAAAAAACAACTTTTTCCACGCAATGGGGTTAGATCTTAGTTAGCTTACCCGGAAAGTATACATTTTCAAGTTTACTCAATGTTTCTGATTTTCCGTGATCGCACAAGGTGCATGGCAAAGAGCATACGTAGCCGAGAAGACAAGAAAAAAAACTTTCCCTCACTGTTTCTGATTCGCCGCGATTGCGCAAGGTGCACGGCAAAGAGCATACGCAGCCAGGGAAGGCAACAGTTCGAGACTAAAACAAAAGAGATCAAATAATAAACTGATAAATGTATGAGAGATTTAAAAAAAACAAAACCGTTACTGTAACATTATACCTTCAGATTTGCTGAAATGGGTGTTTCTGGAACAAACGGAAACGGTTTTCAGTGAAACAAAAACTATTTCCAAATGAAAACGGCGCTCCAGATGCAATGGAATAGCTCCCATAGGCCACAAATGCATAGAAAAACCAGAACCAGAAACCCTTTTAAAGTTTCGACAACACCGGTTCCAGATCTTGATCAAAACCGAAAGCGGCTCTTCATAAAAGCTCTGATACCATGTTAGGGTACATAGGGTACTCCCAACAGACCGAACACCAAGAACAACTGCTTCACACAAGCAGATCACAGATCGATACACCAATGTTTGTCACGTGGTTAAAACCCTCGAGAGGGAAACAGTCCACGGCCTCGGCCAAATAGCTACTCGGAGCAATTTATTATGCAAAAGAAAGAAAGTTACATGAGCTTCTCATAATCAATCAACTAGCCAAGGACCCTCTATGCTCTTTAAATAGAGATCATAGACCAATCGGGTGTTAAGCCATGGATCAATGGTAGGTATGATCTAAGAGAAGTTGAACCGTCGGATCACTCTATGTCTAGAACATATCGTGACTGTCGGATTAGAATATTTACAAATGCATACTAATGCATACTAAAGAAACACACTTTTACCTAACGGATATATTACACAAGTTGATCTTAACTAACTCCTAAGTGTGTAAATATCCTAACATATCAGGTCTGAATCAGTTCTCATTTTTCCTTCCAATAAAATGTTCTCCAAGAATTTACTTGAGAGCAAAACAGGCAAAAAATGACTCCTCCAAATGACAGATCAGAACCCCAATCCTTTCCTTGGCTTGATTCTTTATAGACATACTTTTCATTCAAAGGGATAGTCAAATCAAGAATCCTTGGTTTCTTGATTTAACCCCTTTTAATCACTTTGGGTAATTTTGAATATTTTAACTGAGAAAATTTCAACTAGTTCCCAATTAGACTTTTGTAGGTATTGGACTATTTATTATCTTTAAATAATAAATAATAATGGATGGCACTTTTCTTTCTTTCTTTCATCATTAATATTATTATAATATTTATTCTTTATAGATCCCATGTATAAAATACATAATAATATAACACTTGTTAACATTTTTCTTTGGGAATCATAGACCATGATACCTAGACTTAATGACACTTCTTCATTAAGGTCAAATAGGTAGATGGTTAGGTCTACTAGCCTAGGCAACTCTAAACGTCCTTCCATGTTGGATTTTCCTTGTATAATGTGGTAGTTCTTCAGTACTTGATGAGAATATAGAAATTCACATTTTCATTGAATCACTTATAAATAAGTATGATGAGATCAATATTTTTCTCAGGTCGTTTTCAGTCAAAAATTATTAAATTCTTCTGAGTAACCCCTAGCGCTTACCAGAGCCCATACTCAACGCTTTAACAGGGAGTTACAAACTTAGTCCAATTCTAGAGCTCTTTTCTCAACACTAATGCTAGGATGTACTTGTATGATACATATAGGGATGATACATATAGGGATACAATGGCCAAGCATATGATGCTCCAGAGCTTATGCTCAACATCAACATGGAAGGTTCTAGGGATTTTTCCCAACACTTCCAAATCTTATCTTTTCATGTGCTCTAGAGCTTCTCGCTCAACACAAATGTAAGTACTCATGTGCTCTAGAGCTCCTTGCTCAACAAAAAACATTAATTACCCATGTGCTTTAGAGATCCTTGCTTAACACACAACATTAATCACCCATGCGCTCCAGAGCTCCTCGCTCAACACAAAACATTAATTCCCCATGTGCTCCAAATCTCCTCACTCAACACAAAACATCTCATCAATCATGTGCTTCAGGGTCCACACCCAACACAAACAAGCATATATATATATATATATATAATTAACAATTGGCTTACACCCAGTATATAAAACAAATCCTCATGTTCATATGCAGTGGGGTGTTTGACCCAATATATCAAAATAAAATATCAAGTCAACATCATAATCAATAGGCACATGCCTATAAGTGTTAGTCCAAAATTTGGGATATTACAATTATCTATGGATTCTACTGGCATATTACATATTGCTAGCACACCTATACTTAGAACTGAAAATATTATTTAGTATAAACCCCAAATAGAACTAGTTATAAAGAACATTAAATTAAAGTATAGTAAAACAGAACATAAGAAATAAGCCATTCTCCATTGTTTTAAAATAAACAACACTATAATCACATTATGCTATACCTAAGAATAATCATTAAACTGAAGTAATAAGCTAAAACTAAAACCATCGAAGACCTCTCAGGGTCTGTATATAAACAATAACCAACCATAAATCCATCTCATTCATAAATAACCAAACCATATAATTAATATACCAACTACATCTATGAAATTCAACATACATCCATCCCATTCATAATAAAATCAACTGCATCGTTATGCACAACCCTCATTAAAACATAGCATAAATAACCAAGAGATCACATAATCGATTTGTATAGGAAGAAATTCCCAAATAAACTAATACATTAATAAGCTTTTACAAACCGTCGTGACCCAGGATCAAATCCTGTGGAGTCCACTTGTTTACAAGTCACCCTATCGAATCCTTTAGGATTCACTAAATTACTAAACGTTGTAGCTTTTTAGCCATCGAATAAACATACCACGCTATTATAAATAAATAGGACGGAAATCAAATCTACTTAATATCTACATAGAGCTTAAAAACCCCCAATTTATTTACGCGTTGTAACCACATTGTGTCTCACGGCCCCTTTGCATACGAAACATTAAACATTACCATTAAAACCCTATCAACACTATGATGATAGCATAGATATATAATCGAAGGGTTATACCCACAGTCACGGCTCTTAAAATTTAAATACACAAAATATCCATTACAACAATTCACCCATGAAAATGATAAGTCATTTCACAGTTGCAGCTCTAATGGCGAGAATGCCAATGCCACATACGACATGGATCCCAAATCCAACCAACGATGTCAACAATTTCATCTAGGAACTTAAAACAAGGGTTGCGAACCCACACAATTTTAAACTAATGCCAAAGAGTAGGAATCATAACCACAATTTAAACAGTATGAAAAATTAGTAAATAAATCACCAAGAAACACACACACGAAGTGTAAACGCAGTACATATCATCCATTTTAAACCAAGTAAGAATTTTCCCAGTCATATAACCCTGGCCTTGCACCATTACAAGAAATGGTGCTATCGTCGTATCCAAACATAACCATAATTACAATTCATAGATCCTAGGAATGTTCACCAAGGCAACGTTACTACATAGAGCATCCATGAACAAAAACCTAAATACATTAATTCCTGGCCCAAAGGAACTAAACCCCAACATAAAACCCAAGTCTTAAACGCATCTATGATGCTTTACATAGGAGGCCCTTTCCACATCGCAATGATTAAAACTAGACACACATTCAACCCATGACGAGTATTAAATTTTGTCACCATAACCACATAAGAGAAGGACAAGTTAAAAACTTCTTATAGCAGGGCTTACCCTAAATGGGTATGGAGTTGACCTCAGAGCGACCTACGACCCACATTGTCACAAACCCTAAAACCTGCAACACAACATCAAGCCACGATAAGGAGTACGATTTGAACACCAAACTAAAGAAACAAATAAACATTGTTAAACCAGAGTGGGATACGTACCTTCTATCACAGCCAACCTCCAAAGCTTCATGCCATCACATAGTGCAGAGGCAGAGCTCACACAGCCATGTTGCAAATGACTCAAACAAACGCAAGAGCCCAATCCCTAAGCTTGAGTCCCATGCATCCCAAAATTCATTACTATCACCACCATGCCTTCATTAGCATAAATCGAATCCCATAGTGTATAGTTCATGCCACCCTTTAAACCATGTTCAAACAACGTGCAATAAATAATTCCCAATATGGGTATTGAATACATAGGGTATATCCATAGTTCATGGCATATGAAATATGCCATGGAGGGCTATAGATAAGGTTTTAAACTTATACACCATGACCATATGAAAACATGAACCAAGTTACAAAGTATTAATACCATGTGTATCATGTAAATAATAAGTGCAGCAGTAATTAAATCAATGTCGTAAAGTCCATAAAAATAGTAATAGTAACCCGTACAACATAGGATAGTGAAGCACTCATCCTAGCATAAATATCAACTAACAACCATCATAGTAGTCACTAGGATAGGCCTGCAAATCTGTCGTCATCCAAGCCAAGTGCTAGTGACGAAACAAGAAGTATGCCTTGTTCAGCTTTTATAAGTAGTTTCCATCATCAAGTGCACTTGCATGCGGCAAGGAAAGAAATGTCCTGTAGTATGCCTTGTTCAACTTTTATAAGTAGTTTCTATCTACCCTTCTATCTACAGGTGGTAAGTAGTACTAAAGTTCAACTATGTCCCTAATTCGTAGAATAAGGATCTCCAAAAGTTCTTGGTAAACTTTGTATCTCGATCAGATATGATTTCCTTAGGTATTCTGTGCAATCTAAATATCTCCTTTAAGAAGATGTTGGCAATGTGTACTTCCTTTTAGGTCAACATTGTTGTACTGAAGTGTGTTTATTTTGACAAATTTTCAACTACTACAAAGATAGAATCATGTTGCTTCTTACTCTTTGGTAGAACAGTGATAAAATCCATACTAATGACCTCCCACTTCTGTTACGAAGATAACTTCCTATGGATTGGGGTGTACCACAACAGACAGAGAAACCGCATAAATCAATCCCTTCCCAATATGAAAGAGAAATAAAACATCTAACACTAAAAAATCTAGAAACGTACCTTATTCTGGACGGTTGAATTAGATCCCCGTTGAGCTTTTTCCAATCCAGTAGGAATTCACTCTCAACTACAGTAAACAAGGAAAGCATGCTATATAATGCAGTGTTAGGCCTACTCTAGCATATATAATCAATAATGAATAAGAAATTAAATGCATCCATGGATTCAATATTCATATAAATTCACATCATTGGATAGGAAAACATATTTCTATTAATAAAATCAGAGATTACATTAAGTGGCAAACTATGTCGGAACATCTGCAAACTAGAGAAACCAAGTCCTCCACCTGGGCCTCAACCACCTCAATACTCCATATCTTGATAGCAAGCTCACAATAAAATGCAAGCTTGGGAAAAACAAAAAGTGCTCCAAGGGACAAAGGGATGCAGACTCAAGTACAAGCAAGCTACGACAACAATGGACTATAGTTTTCTTTCTCTTCAATTCCTTCTCTTCAATGTATCCAAGGGGTTCCTTATATAGTGCTTCAATAGGGTAATGGAAGGTTAAATCCAAGTGACATCGAGTCATATGGAAGGCCAAGAGACAAGTGAATCAGATCCACATCAAGGAAAACTCCAAAAATATTTGGACTTATGCACACATCCCGATGTATAGGGGTTTAAGGGTAATATCCACGTATATAAGCTAAAAAAGGGATTAAAAGTCACGTACATCAAATAATAGGTGTTTTTAGCGATGATATTGGAAACATCAAAGGTACAATAATAGTCCATGGGGTCCAAAGAGTATGCAGAGGGTAGGTAAGGCCATAAAAGTGTGATCAACCATGTGTTATAAAATCAGCTGTAACACATGCCCCCTAATGTTTGAGGTCAGAGGGGTAACATGATGGCCGAAATAAATTATAAATCCATCCCAGAAGTGGAGTGATGAATAACTAGGTGGAAGAACCATCCATCCATCAGTATAATACAATAATCAATCTCTGCATATGACTACAAATACATATAGTAGTCCCAGATACATAAGAGTACAATGGCCATGAATAGGCATGATATACAAAATGTGACATGTGTTTCCATCGCCACGTACAATATATAATATATCAAAATCTCCATGATGAAGATATACAAAGGATCAAGATATCCATGAAATATAAAGATATACAATGGATCAAGATCTCCATAATGGCTGAATATATCTGACATACACTAGAATCAAGTCATGAGAGATGAAATGTCATGAACACTAGAACAATCAAGGAGGTAGCATATGTGGAATGCCACCAATTTGGAAAGTCTTCTACACAAACCGCTACAAGTACATGTCCTACTATGTGAATAGAGGTGTCAAGATCAAACATAGTATTCCATCGTCTAATTACTAGTCATTGATGTGTACCCTTAACAGACCCGAGATCACCTACCGATAATGAAAATGGGAACCAAGGTACTAGAGTGCAATCTAACAAGTGTGAATAGATGTGTTAAGGTTGAACACTTGAAAGAATCCATCGATGGTGAGAGAACCTACCATTGATGATTATAAGTCTCAAGGAACTCAAATGACTCTAGACTCCTATCCTAGAATAAATGATCTAAAGTCGATGGGATGGAATCCACTGGAAGGAGGGAATTAAGGCATCCCCCATCAACCAACACGAGGTACTTAGAAATGTTGTATAATGTGGAAGGACTCAAACAAGATGTGCATGAATGAGTAATAGTACTGGGAATGGCCGACAAGCAAAGTCAAGACAACTGAGGAATGGCCGACTCAGGTTTCAACTTCCTTTGAACAAGATCATAAAGGTGAATGGTGACTGAATGTAGGCAGCATAGACTCGATATACAAAACTAGGAAATCTCTAGGACACAGGGGGCATCAACAGAGGCTCCATAGGGACTTGAATCTTAACCAGTCAGTGGAGGTAAACTCAGAAAAATGAGTACAGCTCCTAAATTCAAACTAATAACCCAACCAACAGATGTGATATACAGGGCTCTATTCGAAGGTGACATGACTCGAATGCTGCCAAAGATAACATCTTTTCTTATCCGGATTTTTGGTTTTTTTATTTTTTTTGGAATTTTTCAGATAGTTTGAAAAGCTTGAAAAAGAATAAAAGTGCTTTATAGTTACAAATCTAGGAGGAGATGAGTGTCAAGAGGAAAATAAACTAGTTCCAAGTAGCGGAACATACCTATGCTCAATGCAAGGAAACATGTGCAGGATAACAACACTCAGGGGAAGATCCCCTCCCGATAAAAAATGGGGAATCAAGTTGCAAAAGATATATAAAAATGATATGCTTAGCTAGACATGAGACAAGCTCGGGCTATATGGATGATAATAAAAGATAGGGAAGCCGACATAAGGCTCAATAAGGAAATAAAAACTCATTATGATGCAATTACAACTTGACATAGACAAGGGAGTCCCGAGGAAATGGCCAGCATAAATGTCAAGAGGGGTATGAATCTCTTGCCCAAAGTCATGGCATGACTAAAAGGGAATCCTGTACTTAAGAGAGGACTCACAGCATGGGTACCAAATGCAAAAGTGTGCTAACTAGGACACCCATGTATAGCAAAGCTCTACCATTCACATACTACCACTGTTAACAACAGCATGAAGGTTCTATGATACGATGAAATGGGTTCGTACCTAAGGTTAAGATGAAACAGTTATAAGGCCATGCAAAATGCAAACGGATGTGAAATCCTAATCTATATGCTAGTTTAGACATGATACATGTGATAGGCATGAATGGATCACAGTATCAGCGAGAGTGTACAAAAATGGACCCTGCATGACAATAATATTAGTCCAAAACAACACAAAATAGTCAATAAAGAATCCAAACTATAGGCCACAAGGAGGAATGATCATGACAACTGCACCCAAAGGAAACAATGCGGTGAACGATGGGACATAAAAAGGAAAGTAAGGTGTAGACCCAACGTTCACGCATCCACTACCACCCTCGTGAGGGTGACCACTGGTGTAAAGACCGAGAGAAGGGAATAAAAATACTCCAAGAATGTAGTAGAGGATGGAATGTGACCACTCCAAATTCTATGAACACAATATGGGGATGTGATGCCCCCAAGCCTAAGACCAGGGTCTGTACTAGGACCAAGGATGGGTGATAGGATACTAGACATGTCAAAAACAAAAGGACCCAAACTCAAGAGAGCATAAATATACTCAACTAATCGTGATCCCAAAGGCCAACTAACTAATAAAGAGCATACTCCTAAGACAATCTACAGCCAAAATACAAGAAAATGAAGGGGAGGATATGTGAGCTCCCGAATGCAGCAGGTATGTCTCACCTAGGAGAGGCTTGAAACTCCCATATACTACAGGTGGAGGTACATAACCAATTATAGTGGCCCTTAGCCTCAACGCATAAAGCAACTATGTTTCCTGACCTCTACCTGGGGAGGACACCTACATAATAACCTCTACAAGTACCCCCTGCGATACCTAGGTAAGGAAACTAAGGTCACCCCAATATATCCAATACTAAGGTGGACATTCGCAGGTGGGATCGACCATATGGGAAGGATAGCAAATCCTGAAACTCAAAAGAGCCTCCAGATATGAATACGATCCTGGAAATATCCCTGGTGCTCACAGAAAGTGACCAAGGTTCATCCCAATAACAATCGCGTGTACTACCTCATGCTTAACTGACATGTAAGAGGAGCATCCTAAGAAGCACTAATTATACCAAGGGTTACACTCTCTCACATTGACAGACGCCTAATTGTTTTGTTTGGTAGTCTTGGAAAATTAACTCACAAAGAACTAATCCAAGACTCTAAAACCTAATCTTGTTGATGCACCCTATAAAACAAAATAGTGTAATTAATTTTATTACGCGTTGATTTTATTTTGCTTTGATTACTCAAAAGGAAATGGCCGTGCAACTAATGAATTTATAAATCAGTAGTGAAGTAAATATGCACACCTAACAAACAATGCCAAGTGTAATCTTAGTAGAATGAAAAACAGGGTATGCCACTACATGTGATGCATAAAAAATAATTCCTTTTTGAATGCCAATGAAATCCTAAATACAATGCTCATCCAAGCAATGCAATGCACGTACCTCCTCAATTCCATATGCAAAAAATGCAACTACTATGTATTTTTCAATATAAAATAATGAAAAATGCATTAAAAGTCATTTAAAACTCTCAGTCGCTGTAACAAGTATAAAAAACAAGCCCAACAAGACACCGAGACAAAAAATAGTAATGTCCTAATGGAAAAACAAAAAGGATAAATGACTAAAACTACTTTCAAATAAAAATTAATGAAAAAGTAGTCTCTGGTCACAAAAGAAGCATCCAACAGACAACATCAGAACCCACGAAGACCCAACCACACTCACAACCCACCCAGCAACTTCCCACAACATCAAACTCAACCAAAAGGGACGATGTAGGAAACTATTTAAAGAACACCTGCATATGTACACAACGTTTTTCCAAAAAGCTGCATGTATACGTGAATTTTGACCAAAAACCTGCATGTATACGCGAATTTTAGCCAAAAATCCACGTATGTGTTATATTTTTATCATTCAAGATAGTATTATGATCTTAGGATCTTTAACTTAGAGAATAACATGCACAACAATAAAACACAAGAGATAAGAGACACAAAGAATTTTCCTCGGGGAAACCATAAAGGAGAAAACCCTGCAACTTCCTTAGAGATAGAATGAGCACCAATGGAAACAGTAAAACCTGAAAAGAGAAAAGATGGTCTCCACAGCTTGTTCTCTCTCTCACACTGAGAGAGCTTCTCCTCTTTCACTCATGCGCCCCAATGAGTGAGTGTGCGTGTGATAAATAGAGAGACCCACTCTCTATTTATATTCTTTTGTTCACTTGAAATCCACTCCAATATGTTGGCCTCACTTAATAATTACTTACTAGAGCTGACATCTCTGGGAGTGTCTAATAACCCTAGTTCCCCACAACTTGAGGGGACATTGCCTCGTCTGACTAACAAGGAGGTTTATCCTTAACACAATAGTGGGAACTATTGCCCCGACTTACAGTGACTCACCTAGGATCGACTTCTCTAGGATAGTCTAATAACCCTAGGGCCCCACAACTACGAGGACTTTAACCCTTGACAAATAGGATGGTTACCCACAATGACTTGACATGACTTGTTCACATTATAGAAAATCCCGATCAGAACATCGGGGCATGACATGACTCAATTACATTACAAACACATCCCAAAATAAACATCAAGGTATAATACATAATATATACAAGTGAATACATTCCAAAGTTACAATTACATCAATACTGCCTCTTAACTAGGAAGGTATTCTCTCGACACAATTTATTAGCACAAGTCTTCTTCTCTGTATCATCTGGATCATCATTGAGTTCTTGTCATCTTCATATTCAATTCATCTGAATCTGAATCTAGATCATCACTCAATCTGGATCATCATCACTGAATCTAGATCATCACTTGATCTGGATCATCATCACTCGATCTGGATCATCATAACTGGATTTGGATCATCACTCAATTGGGATCATCACTACTGGATCATCATCATGGGTGTTATCTCATGATTCTTCTCATCATAGGAAGTTCTACAGAGCCAACCCTTTTTCATGCTAGTTGTAGGTCTATCTTCCATGTAGGTCTTCTTCCAACACTTATATCTGACCCTAAGTCAGAATGGCCTGCCCAGCACTTACATCTGATCATGTAGGAACCAATCCTATAGTCATATCAGAAAGGCATGCCCAACACTCACATCTGACCATGTGGGAACACATCCCACAACCCTGTCAGAAAGGCCCAGCACTCACATCCGTCAACCAATGTTGGAAAGGCTTAGCACTTACACTTGGCCATGCGAGGAACCAATCCTCCATGCCAAAAGGCTCTGCACATACATCTGACAACAAATGTAAAAAAGGCTTAGAACTTATATTCAACCATGTAAGGAACCAATCCTTCATGTCGAAAGGGCTCTGCACTTACATCTGACAACCAATGTCAGAAGGGCTCTGCACTCACATCTAATCATGTAGGAACCAATCCTATAGTCACATCAGAATGTCCCTCATTCCCAAACTGAGATTTCCTGGTAACTGACTAGGTGCCTCCATTCCAAGAATGGCAACAGCCCTTATATCTGATCAAGTGGGAACCAATCCATTAATCACATCAAAATGGACATGTGTTCACATTTGATCATGTAAGACTGCATCTTATAGTCGTATCAGAAAGGCCCTCGGTCCTAGACCAATTATTCCTGGTAACTGACCATGCACTTCCATTCCAAGAATGGAAACAACCTTATATTGGATCATGTAGGAACCAATCCTACAGTCATATAAGAATGGCTCAACACTCATATCTGACATGGAAGGAACCAACCCTCTCACCATTACAGAATGGCTCATCCCTTACATCTGACCATGGAAGGAACTAATCCTCTCACCATGTCAGAATGGCTCACAAACTCATCACTTCCCCTTGGAAGGAAACTCGATCTGGAGAACACCAAGCTTCTCCCTAAAGTACTCAAACTTCACTTTGTATAATGGCTTCATCAACACATAAGCTATCTATTCATCCGTCGCAATATACTAGAGCTTCACTGCTCCTCTCTGCACCATATCCCTGATATAGTGATACTTGATCTCAATATGCTTCGACTTGTCATGGAACACGGAGTTCTCTGACAAATTCTCACAACTCTGGTTGTCGCAATGTATACAAGTAGCATCCATCTACAGATCAAATAAATCAGACAGTAGCTTCCTCAACCATACTGCCTCACAACTAGCTGAACAAGCTATGACATACTCTGCTTCAGCTTTACTCAGTGCCACACATGATTGTTTCCTGCTAAACCAAGAGATCAAACATGATCCCAACTGAAGCAACACCCTGAAGTGCACTTCCTGCCCAATCTGAATCAACATAACCTTCTAGGTTAATCTTTTGATTTGCCTCATACTTGAGCCCATAATCAACTGTACCCCTTAGGTACCTCAAAATATGTTTTGCAGCAATCAAGTGAACATGTCTCGGATCTGTCAGGAACTAGCTCAAGGTGTTCACAACAAAACAAATATCTGGTCTCATATTCATCAGGTACATCAAGGACCCAATCATTTGATGATACATTGTAGCATCAACCATATTGGATGAAGCATCACTCAATAGCTTCATGTTCGATGCCATAGGTGTGGTCATGCCCTTGTAGTCCATCATCCTGAACCTCTTCAGGATCTCTACTGCATACTTCCCTTGTCCAAGGAAGATTCCATCTGCATTCTGCCACACCTCCATGCCTAGAAAATAGTGCATCGACACATAATAGGAGCATCACTGGTCTTACTCCTTCAACCTTGAATCAAAGGTTGGAATCTGCTTTACTCTCAATAAATCCTAGAGTCATCAGTAATCTATCCATCTTATCATACCATGTCGAACCTCAAGATCTTTTGCAATCACTGCCTCTAGAAGTGAAGCATCATAATCCCTCTGTCTTCTGTACTCTATGCACTGAAACATTATGTACTGGAGTGACAAGTAGCTTCCTCTACTACTAATATTCTATGTATCCATCTAGGATCACTGGATACCAAGATCCTCTGTCTTGAAATTTTTCAAAATTTCTTCTTGCACCCATATGTGAGCTTCTCATCCTTTATAGACTTTCATCTTCAACCTTGTAGAAAAGGTTTAGGTCTTCATCATGTATCTGTTTCAATTCCCATTGGCTACAAATGTCTCTTCATAGTGAATCTTTCCTTGTATCCAACAATGTTTCCATCTACTACATGATGGAACTACGAACTTCTCTTCATGTATTGATACTGCATCCTAGACATGATTCTTCTTGAACTGGTCTTCCCTTTCTTCTTGGTTACTTATTCATAGCTGGAAGGTTCTACATCAATGATGTCATTGCATTCGTCATATTATTATTCATCTTAAACTGTCATCACTTGTTCTTCAGAATAAGTCTCATTCTTCTTTTCTTGTAGGCAATTATGTATGCGATATTTCCTACAAGTCAAATGCATTTGTATGGTTATAAAACTTTCATAAGGAATATTCATACTGGAAAATTCTTATGCATAAATATATGATCATGCAACTACTTTAGCCAATACAACATTCATCTATATCTCACGGAAACTTTCTAGATGCCTTCCATCTCTACCATGACAACATTGAGATTGTGCACTAATCCAATATGTCATCAAAGAGGTTTCATTCTATATAAGTATCAATGGAGAGTTGTATAGCACCATGAGCTACTTACCCATCACATGCATATTAGTAGTATACTGTCATTAATGCAAACATTCTATCATGCATAATACATCAACTGAATATAAACAAATGCATAACAAAACAATATCATGAAATGACAATTGAAGACTTATCTTTATTTGTTTCATGAGTAGACTCATTCTTGAGCCTTCAGCTTCATCATATTCTTCATTCATAATAGCATCATTTCTTATCCAAATGCTAAGGTGGATAAGAGGTTCTTTAAGAGTTGAGTTGTTCGTATTCCTCATCACTTGAGGGATCTTCTTTGGATGGTGATAGTTTGATCTTCAGTTGATCCCATCTTCTCTTCTCTTATTATGAGTCAAGGTTCTTCTTCTTCTTAGAGTTTGTTGAGAGTAATCACTTACTTATGGAACACATTCCTTGAATGAATGAATCCCATGATCTTGGGAGGCCATTCAAGGTAAATTCTGCATTCTCCACTTCTTCTTCTACTGCTTCAAGTTGTTCTGCATTCTGGATCTTCACATTCTTCAAATGTTTTCTCAAAGCCATCTTCTGATTTATGTTCTTCCCTTTAAATATCTTGGTCAAGGAATCAAACATCTTCGGTGTCTTTAGGGAAGACACTTATAGTGCAAGTTGATCCATGATTGAATCAGTAATGATCTTCTTGGCCTTGACCAAGTTCTTCTTGTGTAAGGATTTGAGCCTCATCTCCATATGGAACTAGAACCTCTCTACTCATGTAGGTGTCCAATTCATTTTCTTCAGAGAGATCATATACTTCCATGCTTGGAATTTGTCAATTTCACCAAGCTTGTCATCAAGCTAATGTGATAGATCACTTTATGTTATTCCCTTCAAATATCTTGGTCAAGGAATCAAACATCTTCGGTGTCTTTAGGGAAGACACTTATGGTGCAAGTTGATTCGTGATTGAATCAGCAATGATCTTCTTGGACTTGACCAAGTTCTTCTTGTGTAAGGCTTTGAGCCTCATCTCCCTCTGGAACTGGAACCTCTCTACTCATGTAGGTGTCCAATTCATTTTCTTCAGAGAGATCATATACTTCCATGCTTGGAAGTTGTCAATTTCACCAAGCGTGTCATCAAGATAATGTGATAGATCACTTTGAAATGAGAACCTCAAATGAAAATAGAAAAAGATTAGATCTTACATTTGAGCTTTCCGTCCTGGTTCCGAAGCTGGCTGATCCAGGGTTTGTTAGAGAAAACCTAATTTTAAAAATTTGGAATATTTCAAATCTAATTGTATAGAAAGATAGAGCTCTTCAAGGCAAGTTTTCCAATGTACTCATTTTCTTAAAATAGTGGAGCGAAGCTCCCGGAACAGGAAGTCGTAGTTTTCCAATTTCTTCTGCATAAATTCATGTTACTGTTTCTATGGTATATTTGAAATTACTACTCCTCTATGTCTGAAAAATTGCACTACGGTATCCTAGCATGTCCCTGTTCCAACACCATTAGTTGCATCAGCATTTATTCCACCAATTGGGACTTGTGATCATTTTCCCAAGGTGACCTATTACAGGACTCTTCAGAAGAGTGAAGTTGTACAGAATTCCATGTGTCACTAGTTCATATTCCAAGTCTAAAACTTGGACCACATAAATTACCATCCATTCCCTTTCTGGAACATCTTTATAAATTTAATTTGCACCTTTGTATCGCAATATATAGCAATTCTCCCCAGGTGTCCTGTTTAGGGATGAATCCTGGAAGAGGCTGGAACCCTAAATTGGAGGGATCATATCTCCCAGAATATAGTGAATCTAAGGTTGACGTTAGGGAAAAAGGGTACATAAGGATTTGATATTCTACCTCTACAATTTTTATCTCCTGAGCCTTTTCTCATCCCGAGATATAGCAAATGTACCAAACCTTATTAGTTTTAGTATTTAGGGTTTTTCCAGCTTGGGGTCAAACTAGGGTTTGACTTTCCCAGAATTTCGCCCAACCAAAACTAACGATCCAGGTCTCTAAACTTCAATTTTGATGAGGATAGAAATCCTATTCTGATCTCACTCAAAAATTCCTCTTCTGTAAGAATCCCTAATTTCCCGCATCGAAAATTGAAAATGCTCGGAATTGAATTCTGCTTCGATATAAAAATGCGCCCTTCAATGGAGAGTCATCCTAGCATAATTTTACTGATGGATTATGGAGAGAGACCCAAAAATTAAGAATCCCTAGCTTCTGTAGCTTCATAATGT
Source organism: Pseudotsuga menziesii (assembly GCA_001517045.1). Taxonomy (NCBI): domain Eukaryota; kingdom Viridiplantae; phylum Streptophyta; class Pinopsida; order Pinales; family Pinaceae; genus Pseudotsuga; species Pseudotsuga menziesii. Next base: position 485,972 of record LPNX010475482.1, read on the forward strand.
ATTCTTCTCAAGTTAGCTCTGATACCATGTTATATTTTTATCATTCAAGCTAGCATTATGATCTTAGGATCTTTAACTAAGAGAATAACATGCACAGTAATAAAACACAAGAGACAAGAGACACAAAGAATTTTCCTTGGGGAAACCATAAAGGAGAAAACCTTGCAACTTCCTCTGAGATAGAATGAGCACCAATGGCAGTAGTAAAACACAAAAACATAAAATATGATCTCCACAGCTTGTTCTCTCTCTCACACTGAGAGAGCTTCTCCTCTCTCACTAATGCACCCCAATGAGTGAGTGTGTGTGTGATAAATAGAGAGACTCACTCTCTATTTATATTCTTTCGTTTACTTGAAACCCACTCCAATAAGTCAGCCTCACTTAATAATTACTTACTAGAGTTGACATCTCTAGGAGTTTCTAATAACCCTAGTTCCCCACAACTTGTGGGGACTTTGCCTCGTCTGACCAACAAGGAGGTTTATCCTTAACACAATGGTGAGGACTATTGCCCCAACATACAATGACTCACCTAGGGTTGAATTCTCTAGGATAGTCTAATAACCCTTGGGCCCCACAACTGCAGGGACTTTAACCCTTGACAAATAGGAGGGTTACCCATAATGAGTTGACATGACTTGTTCACATTATAGCAACTCCCGATCAGAACATTGGGGCAGTACATGATTCAATTACATTACAAACACATCCCGAAATAAACATCGGGGTATAATACATAAGATATACAAGTGAATACATTCCAAATTTACAATTACATCAATAGTATGTATGCGACCTTTGGCCAAAAACCTGTGTATACAGAGAAGATAGTGGTAAAAAGTAGGCCAAGGGTCAAAACAATAAAGGGGAGTGTCAATGGATAAAAACACTATAAAATGCAACACATAAACAGGGAGAAATGGAGAGCAAGTCAATAATATCAAGCACATTGTGCCCCCAAACCCCAAAGAAAAACAAGGAATGTCCCCAATGAATTCACCAATTCCGTTACAGAGAAAACTTCCTATGGCTTGGGGTGTACCACAATAGACAGAGAAACCGCAGAAATCAATCCCTTCCCAATATGAAAGTAAAATAAAACATCTAACACTAAAGGATCTCCAAACATACCTTATTCCATACGGTTGAAGTAGATCCCTGTTGAGCTTTTTCCAATCCCGCTTGTGTTAGCAATTTACTCTCAACAATAGTAAACAAGGCAAGCATGCTATATAATATAGTGTTAGTCCTACTCTATAATATATAATCAATAATGCATAAGCAATTAAACACATCCATGGATTAAATATTCATTTAAATGCATATCATTGGACAAGAAAATATATTTCTATTAATAAAATCAAAGATTACATAAGTGACAACCTCTGTCAGCACTTCTGTGAACCGAAGAAACTGATTCCTCCATGTGGGCCTCCACCACCTCAATCCTCCTTCTCTCGATAACAAGTTCATAAGAAAAGGAAATCTTGGGAAGAACACAAACTGCACCAAGGGAGAAAGGGATGTAGACTCATGTACGAGCAAGCTACGGCAACAATGAACTATAGTTTCCTTGCTCTTCAATTCCTCATCTTCAATGTATCCAAGGGGCTCCTTATATAGTGCTTCAATGGAGTAATGGAAGGTCAAATACGAGTGATCTCGAGGCATATAGAAGGCCAAGAGACAAGTGACTTGGATCCACATCAAGGAAAAATCCAAAAATATTTGGAATTATGCACACATCCTGATGTACATGGGTTTAAGGGTAATATCCGTGAATATACGTGAGAAAGGGATTAAAAGTTACATACATAAAATAATAGTTTTTTTTAGGGATGATATTGGAAACATCAAAAGTACAATAATAGTCCATGGGGTCCAAAGAGTCTGCAGAGGCACAGGGAAGGCCATAAAAGTGTGATCAACCATGTGTGGTGAAATCAGCTATAACAACTTTCATTTTGGAATGTTTAATGGCTACAGCAACCCCGAAGGATGATGGTGCACATCTTTGATGAGATGACATTCTTGGCATTTTGTGATAAAAAACCCTATGTCGGCCTTTAACTTAAGCTAGAAAAAGTGTTTTTTAATTGCAGATATCATCTTTTGATATCCCAGATGCCCTAAGTAGGATGTCTGATGAAGATTTCGTGAGGATACTGGACATGATGTCCCCTCCTTCCAAAACGTACAATGTTTCTTTGGACCAAAATAGTCTCGTTTCGTCTACCATGTACTCTTTTTGATGCTGAAACAGCCTATCCTTTTGGACCTTCTTGAGGATTTCAAAATAGAAAGGGTCAACTCTGTTGGCCGTTCTAATCCTCTCGTGTCAATCCAAATTGGTTTGACATAAATTCACCTCATATATCATATGAGCTCGTTGACTTATGGCATCACCAATGTTCTTGTCCTTTCCATTTATATGCTTTAGCTTGAAATGGCACTCGCTAAGGAAATCCAACCATCTGGCTTTCCTGGCATTCAGATCTGCTTGCTCAAATAAATACTTCAAACTCATATTGTCTATTTTCTGAAGAAATTTCTTCCTTGTGAGGTAGTGCCTCCACGTCTTCAAGGCGTGGATGATGGATGCTAACTCAAGATCATGGGTGGGGTAGTTTTGTTCATGTTATTTTAACTTCTGTGATTCATAGCAGATCGTGCGATCGTTCTGTTGGAGGGATCCTTCGAGCCCTTCCTTGCTTGCATCTGTGCAAACGACGAACTCCCCATCAGGATCCGCAATTCGTAGTATTGGTGTAGTTGTCAAAAGAAGTTTAAGCTTCTGAAAAATTTCCTCGCACTTGGTTTTCCATAAGAACTTGTTCACCTTCTTTTGCAAAGAGGTCATGGGACAAGATATCCTTGAAAATTTCTCGGTGAACTTTTGGTTGTAACCAGCGAATCCCAAAAAGGACCTAATGTCATTGACACTAGTGGGGGTAGGCCAATCCTCTATGGATTTAATCATTTATGGGTCCACGGCTATCCCCTTCTTATAGTTGATGTGACCCAAGTACTATATCTATGGTTTTTAAAAATCACATTTACTAAACTTGGTGTAGATTCGGTGTTCCCATAACACTTGTAGCACTATGCGAAGAAGCTCCTCATGTTCCTCTTTACTCTTAGAGTAAACTAGGATTTCGTATATAAATACCAAAACAAATTTATCCAGGTATATACTGAATATATTGTTCATCATACACATAAATTTCGTGGGTGCATTGGTCAACCCAAATGGCATCACTACAAACTCATAGTAGCTATACCTCGTACTAAAAGTGGTTTTATGAATGTCCTTGTTGCGAATCTATACCTGATGTTATCCGTATCGCAGGTCGATCTTCAAAAAGATATTGTCTCCTCCTACTTGATCAAACAAGTCATCGATCCTAGGGAGTGGGTATCGATTCATGATGGTCATCTTGTTAAGTTGTTGGTAACTGATGCACATCCATATCGTACCATTCTTCTTCTTTATGAGAAGTATCAGTTCTCCCCAAGGGGACAGACTCGGTCAGATATATCCATTCTCAATCAATTTTTGCAACTGTAATTTTAGTTCCACCAAATCTGGTGTGCTCATGCGGCAAGGAGCTTTCGAAGCCGAAACTAACCTTGGTGTTAGTTCTATGGAAAAATCTAGGTCTTGTTTCGGTGGTAACCAAGGTATGACCCGCGAAAATACACCTGTGAAGTATACCAGAACTGGAAAATCCTCGATTTGATGTTCTCTTTCAGCTTCTATGTCCTGGATGTTCATTGCAAACAATTTGCAGCCTTTTCTAATGCACTTATTTTCTTGTAAAGAGGATATCTTCCTTACGAAAACTTTCTTAGGTATGTCATGAATCTTTTCCTGATTCCATTAGCTATATGTACACAAGATTGACTTGTGTAGACAATCAAGCATGAAATGGTATTGTTCCAACCAGTCCATGCCGATAAGTATATCATGCGATCCTGAGGGTAGGATTTTCAGGTTTATTATAGCGGGAAAATCATTCAGGTTTACTTCACAATATCTAACTATTTCATAAACCTTTCATTTTGTACATGTGGCTAATTATGCCATCAAAGATTTCTCATGTTTAACTTTGTCTAGTTTACATAAATCAATAATTTTATGCAATACATAGCTTCAACAAGCACCAGAGTCAATAAATATTGAAATAGAAGTGTCAGAAACCTTACCTTCTATCTCAACCACAGTAGCCTGATCGTCTGCTTATCGGCCATCCAAGGCTGCATAAATCCACGGTGTTCTAGATATGTCCTCTACCATTGGTACGTTTTGTAACTTGTGCAAGACTCCATTGGTCTTGTTCTTAAAGTCTCAGTCATAATGGGGCCCTTGGAATTTCTAACACTTGATTTGCAGCAGGGAAACATTGGCTCCCCCATTTGCTGCTAGTATGCTATTAGTTGGTGCTAGTACATATGGGTTTGTACCTGTTTTGTTGAAGTTCTTATTGGCTGGAAAAATGTTGTTTTGTTTTCTATGTTCATGATCTGAACTATTCTTTGAATCATGTGATTTAAAAATTTAATAATAGAAAAAGAATTTGTTAGTTAACAAAATTTCATAAACATACTTTATTTTCTGTAACGAATGTTTGGCACGCCCATTAGATCTCTTTGTGTTGAAATTGGGCTCTAATGCCACTTGTAAAGTCCCCAAAATTTGAATAACAAAATGTAGATTAGTTATTTACTGTAATATCCTAAATTTTTACCTAACACTTATGGGAATAAGCCCCATTGACTATGATGTTACTTTGATGTTTTATTTTGATATATTGGGTCTAGGACCCAACTGCATAAGAACATGATGATTTGTTTGATATATTGGGTGTAAGCTAGTTACTTATGTTTTATGTATGATTTTATGTGTTGGGCGTCAACCCTAAAGCGCATGATTGATGAGATGTTTTGTGTTAAGCAAGGAGTTCTCGAGAACATGAGTATTTGAATGTTTGCATAGAGCAAGAAGCTCTGGAGCACATGAGTGTTTAATTTTTGTTGAGTGAGAAGCTCTGGAGCACATGATTGTTTTTTTGTGTTGAGCGAGGAGCTGTGGAACACATAAATTATGTAAACCTTTGTGTTGAGGAGGAAGCTATAAAGCACATGAAAAGATAAATTGGAAGTGTTGGGCATAAGCCCTGGAGCCTTCCAAGTTTATGTTAATCATAAGCTCTGGAACATCGGATCCTTGGCCATTGTATCCCTATGTGTATCCTACAAATACATCCTAGCATTATTGTTGAGCGAGGAGATCTGGAATTGCACTAAGTTTGTAATTCCATGTTTTTAGCGTTGAGTATGGATTGTGGATAAGCACTAGGAGTTACTGATAAGAATTAATTATGTCAAATGAAAATGACTTGAGTAAAATATTAATCCCATCTAACTTATTTATAAGTGATTAAATGAAATCACGAATTTTTGTATCTCATCAAGTACTGAAGAACTACCATGTCAGACAAGGGAATCCAACATGCAAAGTTTTTAGAGTTTCCTAGCCTAGTAGACCTAACCACCTACGTTGAATATTAAAAGTTCCTAAGTTGAATATTAAAAGTTCCTAAATTAAATAAAAAAAGGGTTAAATCAAAAAATCAAATGATTCTTGATTTAACTGCCCATTTGATTGAAAATTATGTCTATAAAGTCCCAAGCCAATGAAAGGCTTGGGGATCTCTTCCATCTTTTTGGTGAGTCACTATTTCTTCCTGTTTATTCTCAAGATAATTATTGGATATCATTTTCCTAAGAGGAAAAAGGAGAGCTGATTCATACCTGATATCTGAGTTAGGGAAGCCTCACCTTAGGAGCTCTAAGAAACTTGCATGTTGGAACCAGCTCGGGAGAATCCAGATAAAAACCAGGAATGGTTCTAGTTCATGGTTGGGTGGAACTTGGTATTTCCCAAGTGATTCGCTTATCTGTATAGAAGTCATATATGTCTGTGAATTTTTTAATGCTGGGTAATTGAGTGTGCAGGTTTTCAGCCATTGTAATAGCTTCACCTTACAGGTATGAGGTTCTTTATTTTTGCATTCCATTATCTAGTATATTTCTTGATAAAATATCTAAGGGTTTATGTTATATTTTTAACCCGGTTTCTGTAATTATATCCTGTTAAATTATTTAAGGGCTTATGTTATATTTCTAACCCTATGTCTCCAATTATTTCCTGTTAGAATAATTGAGGGTTTACAATTTAGTTATAAACCCTATGTCTATCCAGAATGTTTAGGAGTTTATGATTGTTCTTCCAAAGTTATGTCTACATTTTATTTCCTATCTTTTATTTTATTTCTAAACACCTAGAACTACTTAATACCGAACCTATGTATATGTATAATTATCCTTGGATTCTACTGGAAGATTCCATATTGCCAACAGACCTAAACTTAGAATTGAAAAGCTTATTTAGTATAAACCCTAAATAGAACTAGTTAAAAAGCACATTAAATTAAATTATAGTAAAATAGAACATAAGAAATAAACCATTGTCGATTGTTTTAAAATAAACAACAATATAATCACATTATGATATACCTAAGAATAATCATTAAACCGAAGTAATGAGCTAAAACTCAAACCATCGAAGACCTTTAAAGACCTATATATAAACAAGAACCAAACATAAATCCATCTCATTCATAAATAACCAAAACATATAATTAATATACCAACTACATCTATGAAAGTCAATATACATCCATCCCATTCATAATAAAATCAAACACATCATTATGCACAACACTCATTAAAACGTAGCATAAATAACCAAGAGAGCACAGGATCGATTCATGTGAGTGGGAATGCCCAAATAAACCCATACATTAATAAGCATTTACAAACCATCACGACCCATGATCAAATACTGTGGAGTCCACTTGTTTACAAGTCACTCTATCGAATCCTATAGGATTCACTAAATTACTAAAAGTTGTAGCGTTTTAACCATCGAAGAAACAGATCATGCTATTATAAATAAACAGGCTGAAAATCAAATATACTTAATCTCTACACACAGGTTAAAAACCCCTAATTTATTTACACACTCTAACAACATTCTATCCCACGGCCCCTTTCCATACGAAACATTAAACATTAGCATTAAAACCCTGTCAACACTATGACAATAGCATCGATATATAATCAAAGGGTTATACCCACAATCACAGCTCTTAAAATTTAAATACACAGAATAACCATTACAATGATTCATCCTTGAAAACGATAAGTCATTGCACAGTAGCATCTCTAATGGGTGGAATTCCAATTCCACATATGGCATGGATCCCAAAGCCAAACAACAAAGTCAACATTTCCATCTAAGAACTTAAAACAAGAGTTGCAAATCCACACAGAGTTAAACTAATTCCAAAGAGGAGGAATCATAACCATGATTTAAAGAGTATGAAAATTCCGTATATAAATCACCAATAACCACACACACAGAGTGTCAATGCTATACATATCATCCATTTTAAACCAAGTAAGAATTTACCCAGTCATATAACCCCAGCCTTCCACCAATGTATCCAAACATAAACATAATTACAATTCATAGAGTCTGGAAATGTTCACCAAGGCAACATTACTACACAGAGCATCCATGAACAAAAATCCAAATACATTAAGTCTCGGCCCAAAGGCACTAAACCCCAACATAAACCCCAAGTATTAAACACATCTATTATGCTTTACACAGGCATCCCTTTCCAAATCACAATCATTAAAACTAGACATACATTCAACTCACAATGAGTATTAAACTCTATCACCATAACCGCACAAGAGAAGGACAAGTTAAAAACTTGTTGCGGCATGGATTCCCTGAAATGGGTATGGAGTTGACCTCAAGGAAACCCACGACCCACGACTCATGTTTCCTCAAACCCTGCAACCTGCAACACAACATCAAGCCATGATGAGGAGTACGATTTGAAAACCAAACAGAACAAACAAAACAACGTTGTTAAACCATAGTGGGATACAAACCTTTCATCACATCCAACCTCCAAATCTTCACGCCACCAAACAGCATAGAGGCAGAGCTCACACAGAGATGCTACAAATGAACCAAACCAATGCAAGAGCCCAAGCCCTAAGCTTAAGTCCCACGCATCCCAAAATGCATTAATGTCTCCACGCTGGCCTCCATTAACATAAATCAAATCCCATAGTGTATATTTCATGCCACCCTTTAAACCATGTTCAAACAACGTACAATACATAATTCCCAATATGGGTATCGAATACATAGGGTACATCCATAGTCCATGGCATATGAAATATACCATGGAGGGCTATATATAAGGTTTTAAACTTATACACCATGACTATATTAAAACATGAACCAAGTTAAAAAGTATTAATACCATGTGTATCATGTAAATAATAAGTGCAACAGTAATTAGATCACTATCTTAATGTCCATAAAAATAGTAATAGTAACTCGTGCAACATAGGCTAGTGAAACATCCATCCTGGAGTAAATATCAACTAACAACCATCATAGTAGTCACTAGGATATGCCAGTAAATCTGTCATCATCCAAGCCAAGTGCTAGTGACAAAACGGGAAGTATACCTTGTTCAACTATTATAAACAGTTTCCATCATCAAGTGCACTTGCATGTGACAACGAAAGAGATGCATTAGTTTGTAAGAACTAAGTAAGCCTCTAGGTGACAAGTAGAAAATAGTTACCTTCTAGGTGTTTACAAGGGAAACGTGTCCCGCCACTCCACCTCTTTTTCCAATAACAAGTTAAGTCGGATTTTTTTATACAATGGTAATCAAACATTATAACCACTGAGTAAGTAATCAAAAAAACTAACATAAATATAAATGCATAACCATAACTGAAGATAGTAAGAAACATCATGACAACATGAGTATTACATTAATAACCATATCGGGAAATATGAAAGCTGGATGTAATAATAACCATATCATGAAATATGAAAGCTGGATGTAAGAACAACTTACAATAATACAACACAGTAAACAAAGTACGACACATTCCGCATAAGCATAATTAATTTCCAGCTCAAGCAATAAATGACTAGCCTAATGAAAAAAAAATCAAATTTCTGGGACATTACATTTACTACATGTTCTGGACATTCATTCATCTTCTGTGAAAAATGTTGGTCATTGTTTTCTATTTCGAAGTGTCGTAAGTCATCCTTACCATTTCTATGTTTTTTTTGTCACGTCCCCGACCCTCCGACCGGCGAAGAGGACGCGACGAACACCACAAACAACCGGGAAAATAGCCCCAAGAACATGGACAAACATCAATGCTGAAATTAAAAACTTAAACACATGGTACATAACAGGATGAAAAACATACAACCAAACACAGATGCATAATTCCTCAAAACATTCAGCGGAAGCAAACATATACATTTCCAACATTCATCATGTTCATCATTATTCATAAAACAACAGATATAATTGCAGAGATGAAGTAGTCAGCAGCACTTATCTTTTTGATGAAGAATTCACCCGCAACCAGCTACATCGCTGCAACGTTCCACCCAACCATAGGCCAGCGTGCTCATCAATATCTCAGCACACTACCACCCCCGAGCTGGGCATGATTCCTCCAGGAATAAGGGTCAATGCAAGCTCACATATAGCCAAGGGACACAATCATCAAGCCAACACTGTTGGGTTTATCAGGCCATCAACAAACCGGCCAAGCCAGCACAGTCCGAAGACCAACCACTGCATACCGCAGCAAAACAATCCCTTCACAGCTCCGCGAAGAAGGCAAGGACAACCAGGGATAATACCAAACAAACGATGATCACAGCTCAAGCCCACATGGCAATACAAAGTTTTTCTTGGCCCTAGCGTGGCCAAAAAAACTCAGCTGCAACCCAAACCAGGGTACTTCAATAGCCCAAATTCATAATGAATGATGGCAATAGTCTACAGCCCCCAATGGATAATAAACAACACTCCAGCATAGCCATGGAAACTCAGCCAAGGGATGTGGCAATAAACAATCACAACTCATGGTGAAAACGATGACATAGTATGCACAGTCCCAAAACAGCGAAGAAGCCAACTCCCAGCATGGACAGAGGTAAACACAACCAACGGATTGGGAAATCCATAGTGGCCCAAAATGAAATTGAACACCACAGCCAACAAAACGTGGGGAAGACAACAGTCCCAAAACGTAACCAGTGAGCACGGCTCACAACATGGGAAAATGACTCCAAACAGTCTGTGCATGAGGAAAACTTGCACCAGAACCCAAAACAAAGAGGAAAGCATATGCATGGGCCACAAATCAGTAAGGAAACTTACACAACCCCTGAGTGTAGAAATGGCTCTTGTGCCTGACAATCCTGAGTCGCATCCACGATTTCATTCGTTCCCTGCATGAGGAAAACCAACGTAGAACTCCCGTGCATAAGAAGAAGACAGAATGTCTCTCTATGTGAGGATCCCATCCTGCGCGTGAGGAGAAACAGATCCACTTATGCACGTGGATGGACAGACAACCGTGAGAGTGAATCGCATCCCTCTGCACGCGGATGAGGAACAGACAGACCAAATCCCTACATGCGTGAGTGTAGCAATGAGGGTCTCTTGTTTTTTTGTGAAGAGAACCCTCCACATGAAGATGGATCAGACCAAAACAATGGAGGAATGGAGAGAGTGGAAGGATAATTGGGAGGATGAGAAGACCACCACCTGAAGGTTGGAAAATGTGGGAGAGAAGAATAATCATTTCTTCTACCCCACACGATGGTGAAGAGGAGAGGCTGTTGGTGGAGTGGGCACGTGGGCAAGGACTGACAGTCCTCCACAACCACCACCACTCAGCAATAACTACCTCAACCAATAACAACAAAACAATAAAGAGGTTGAAGCGGTTGAATGAGACAAGGAAGATGACAAAACAAAACAAGGTGGCAACACATGGGTTTTTCCCCCATAGACCGAGGTTTGACATTCCCACCCCTTATCCTTTGGAACCATGCCCTTTTCATTCAATGTTGCACTACTGTAGCGGTTGTGGTTTATTTTATTTGATGTGCGTGTTTACAATATTCCATACTTATAATGTGCCAAATAGCACGACATACCATCGGCAACTATCCCCATTGCCGAAACATACACAACCAAATCGATGGTGGGGATTTTTCCTTTCGCTCCTCACCACGATTAATTACAATATATACATCATGCAAACGGGGTCAAAACCGGGGTGTTACATTCCCCTCCCCCTTGGAATAACACCGTCCTCGGTGTTCCATTAGATAGGAATACATATACCATACATATACAATTGCACATCAAAATTTCAAAATTGCATATCTGTCCCACATTCAATCATTTTCTTTGAACGTTCAAGACCAAGCCCCTCAGCTTCCATGGACTTTTCCTACTGGTTCTCAGCTTCCAGTTGATCCCAAAGTCTAGGAACTTTGTGGCTATTTCTTTCATCATGTTCCCTCATTGGGCAGTCCCGGCGTAAATGATGTCCTCCGCATCTCCAGCATTTCACTGGATGCTTCATCTTTACCTGCTTAATTTTCTTTGAGTCTTCATGCCTGGATCGTTTCTTATCGGGTCACTTGGACGATTATCCCATTGCTAATCCACCTTCCGTTCTCTTGTTGATTTCTCCCAGAAGGCCTTTCACCTCCCTTTGCAAACCAATAGAGTCTTGCAAAATCTGGTGGTTCATTTCATTCTGCCTTTTCTGTATCTTGAGCATCTCCCCAAGATTTTCTTGGGTCTTGGCAATCATTTGAAGGAGACTTCTAGCTAAGTCTAACAACTTTTGATCTGCTGCCATATTCAATGTGTAACACCTAGTTTCACTTTTCTCACTTGTGAAATGCACCATGGAAATTCTATCAGACCAAGCATAATATAGACATTAAAATCAGTCAATTAATTTCCCCATTTGGCATGATAGTCCAAGTCTCATCAATGAGGCTTTCATATTTTTCATGCCTTCCCAACAGGCACATGAGCTCATTCATGTCCATTCCTGGGCAGGGAATTAACTATTCCAACATTCACAAATTTACTTAAGCAAATACACACATTTCATTCTCAATCATACATGCATTCAACAATCTTTTGTTTTCACAATGCATAAATATATATATATATAAATAATCAAAGGCAAGAGAGAGTGGCAAGAGTTTTTCCCCTCTTTGTTTCATTTCTTTCTGGAACCCACACCATCACTATGGATTTTCATGCTCCCAGTCTTTTCCACTTCACCGTGAATGCTGGACCAATCTCTCTTGGTCATGACACTTAGTGTCTTCGGTCCATTCTAGACCTCTAAACCATGGAGTCTCTCCACATGGTTTTCCTCGGCTGCTAGGAAATTCACGGTCTCACTAGCACCTTTTTCATTGCCGCTCATTCTGAGCTTTCTAGGACAGTCGCATGTCCACATGCATCTCTAGGATGCCCTCATAGTCCTCGCTCCCAGCGATACCTATATCGAAACATTGAATAAATTCACATGTTTAGTTTATTCTCATCAGTTTTACCTATAGAACAAGAGCTTAAAACATCATAACCAAATCATATACCCATGTACATTCATAAGCAAAATAATCCAATACTTATCTGTATTGTGCATTTCCTCGTTCATCCACACAGTCTTGCTTCGCTTTGCAAGCCTTGGGATCACCTATGGACTTAGATGTTAGGTCAGCATGCCAGCTGCTCCACAACATCAAATAATTAATGTCCAGCCAGTACACAATCATGTCAACTGGGCTTGGAACTTTACCACAACCATTTCCAGTTCTAGGATCTACTATGGATCCTCAGGCATATCACAGCCCAACATACACTTATACCAGCACACACTTATGTCAACAATAACCTTTACTCTGCAACCCCTCACAACAACCATTTACCTTTACCTTTACCTTTTACCTTTAGGGTGCAACACCCAACTGCATCTATTTAGGCTGTCAACACAAGCAATACAAGCAATGCAAGCAAACTCATCAGCGTTATTGCTCTAAAACTGTGCTCACATTTCGTATCATTTTCTATCAAGTATTGAGACACCAGGAGTGTGCCCACTCCCTAGGGTGTAATCAATATTGAGAACCCTTTCATGATCCAACATCGGAAAAGTGTGCACCCTTTCCCAGCGTGTGCCATGTAGGCCCTATTCATACTCAAGCAATCAATCATCATGGAAATAAAATCAAAACATGTTCTGCATATGGAATTTAATAATTTGACATGCATATTCATAGCAAGGGTCACATAACACTTATCCATTTTTCATCGCAGTATGTCGTTGTTAAGGAGGAATGGAGGCTGCTTCCCTGAATTAACAGTCCCTTAGTTAGCCACCCCAACTCCTTTTTTACATTTCATATTCACACATGTCTTACCGACATAACCCATACCATCTCACTCATGTTATTTACCAAACATGCAGTGCATATGAGACATTTCAAAATGTCCAATGGCGTTTCACCCGAAACCCATTTCCAAGGGAAAACCTTCCCATGAAGTTTGGCTTCTGCAGGCCATCACACATGGTCTTCCTACAGTGTGTACCCCATGTGTCCCTCCTCTCACTGCCATGCTTGAAATAATATACCTGAAACCTGAGCTTCAATCATCCAACACAATCTTATGCAAGCCAATAGTGACTAGTAGTTGTCAACAATTCCTTAAATCCGAAATTCACAATTCGAATTTTAACAACCTATTATGCATACCATATGGTAGATTCTAGCATTGGTCAGGGTCTTACCTCTCACTGCCATGCTCGAAATAATCTAGCTGAAACATGAGCTTCAATCAACCAAACACTTGGTAAGTCTGGATGCATATAACCTTTTCATTGCTACAACCATCACTAAAGCATTTTTAGAATTTATAAAATTCAAATACTTCCAGCTGTTAGTCACGCCAATATTACCAAAACTCATTTACTTCATGCAATCATTATCATACTAACATTTGCAAGGTATAGTCACAGCATTCATGCGATTAAATGAAAGGTTTAGATACTCTTACTCCACAAGTGTATCATTCATACCACCTTGCTCTTCAATAGAGCATTTCTAGCAGCCAATTGATCATGAATATCCTGCATTCATAACAACCTTTGAAATGGTTCCTGAATTGTCATCAATTCATCATTTCAGTCATTAGTCATTCATAATATCACATGCACTCATCTCAATGCATTCATGCAATGCACCACAACATTTGCACCTCTACCTACTTTCCTTGGGCTACTAAGCTCAGCCAATATATACAGGCATGATACCTTTCTATATTCAAACATCCACATGGTATGAGGTCTCTTACCTTTACCATTCCATGGAATTTGTCATAAGCAAACTCTTACCTACAGGGGTCGTACTTACACCCTTGACATGACCAATTTGGTTGGTCCTTGCAAGAGATTGCAGAATTTGCTCACCAACTTTCGTTATGGACTTGTTGCTTTATCCCTTTCTCCATAGGGTTTCTGGTCACATTCATCAGCATCAACAACAAATTCAGCTAGGTCCATGTCGTCATTGTTTTTTCCACTAATGCCAGCATCAAAGCAATGATTATCATTAGTGGTTTATTATGGATGTATAATCCTTAGTATCCTATGTATGAAAAGCATATCCTTATTCATTTCATGCATAAACTTAGGAAATGTAACATAGTTAGCAAGACATGGTTTTAAGGAAACTTCCCTTTTCAAGTCTTTCATCCTGGCATGGAACCCCATTTTCCACCCAGCAGTTGGCTGACTTCATAGTCCTTGCTACCCTTGGGCATGCAATTGTCCAGATTTTTCCATTTGATAGCAGTGGCCATCATTATCACTTTGCTACTTCATGCTCAAATTCTGGTGACTTGCCCTTGTTCCCTACTGGATAAGCTTTCCAACGCCTATCCGCATGCTTCATTCCGACCTCGGATGTGAAAACCACAGCACTTCTAAGAATGAGGAATTTCACCAAATATCAGCATTTTTACACACCACTGCATTTTGGATGGGGTGCCAACTTCAACCACCTGTAAATCCACTAAAAAACTATTGAGAAAAACATGCTGAAAAACAGTCGAAATATACTGAAGAATCCTCCTTGAAAACCTCAAAATTTGCCTTTGTTAAATCAGGTCTCATTTCCACTAGTCATTCCGTAGAATCTGCTCCCATTTCCACTAATCTCCCGTAGAATCGGTGGTCGAAACCACTAATTCCTCTGCTGTTTCGGAGCCCCAAACAGCTAACGTCCTCCGCCATTTTGGGCCGATCTTCTTCCAGCTTCCGACGTATCGGCGGACCGATCCTCTAAAGTTTTTCGACGTGTCGACAGTCCAATCTTCTAAGTTTTTTTCCGATGCTTGCTATACTTAGAAAAATTTTCAACTTTTCTTCTTTCTGTCGGTGACTTAGTTCCTTCTGCAGCCGCAATGGTGAAACACATTCCTGAATCTTCTCTCAATTGGCAAACGGATTTGATTGGCATCGGCAGACATTTTACATCAGAAGACTAGTGACTTCGTCTTCCGCAACGGCGGATGCTCGAAGTACTTTCTTCTTCCAATGGCTGATGATATTATACACTTAGAGAAATTTTTAACTTTCTTGCGGCGTCAGCAGTCGGAACCATTATGTACTATTGCATCGGCGTTCTAGTCCCTTCTGTAGCCGCAACGGCGAAAGACGACCTTCTAATTTCTTCCAATCAGTGAGCCGATTTTGACCGGCATCGACAGGATAGTGCCTTTGGTTTCTGCAACGGCGGCATAGGAAACACCATCTTCTACTGATGGCTGATATTTTCGATCCTTAGAAAATTTTTCAAACTTTATTGACGGCGTCGGCGGTTGGAGAACTTACCCATCGGACTCCTAACTGTCTGGCCATCCGCAACGGCGGTACTCGTTCAACCTTTTTCCGTCGATGATTTCAACACTTAAAACCAAATCTTTCTCTTCTTCCTTCCACGGAATAAAACAGCTGTCGGGTGTCGGAACTACTAACTATTATGCATTGGTGGTTTAGTCCCTTCAACAGCCACAACGGCAGACTGTCAAATGCTAAACTCTTCCGCGGGGTTGGCGGTCTTTCCACATCGGAAGAATTAGTCGTTTCTCCACCCGCAACGACGGGCGCTCGCTAAATTCTCCCAACGAACTTCGAACAATTGGCCAAATTTCCCGCGATTTTCCTTCAAACTGTTCCTGTCAGCACGCCTTCACCTAACTCTTCCACTACGGTGGAAGTCAATTATGCCAAGTGCTTCGATGGCTCAAACACTTAAGCAATTTTTTTCCAAAATTATTTTCCGCTGCTGCGCCTCGTTGGATGGTGTTGGAGTAGGGTCCCGCAGCTACAGGAAAAGCTGCTATTTTGAACAGGAAAGTCAAAGTGGACAGTACCCGAGCGGCCGAGAGAGGAGAGCTCACCCACTACACTTAAGGCGGAGGCGGAGACAAGAGAGCTCAGCTACCTGCATTAAAGGAAAAGGAGCTATGAGGCCGAGGTATTGAAGACAAAGGACAAGGGAAGCGGCGCCGACGGTACCCATGGTCAGCGTCAGGAAGCATGGAATACTGCAGAGAGCAGTGGTGTGACGGAAAGCGGCTACTCCAAGTACACATACGTCGTCTGTCACCAATTAGGGTTTTGGGTTTACTGTTGGGACAGGCCCAGAGTGTTGTAATGGTGAGACCTTCGGGCCGCCTATAAAGGGATGTATTTTGTATTGTAAAAGGTTATCTACTCAGATAATTAGCTAATCCATCATTCTGATAGTTAGCTCATAGTCAGTTGTATTGTAAAAGTCGAGCTCTGGTTCTGTTATTAGCTGTAGTTATCTTACTGAACCAGTAGCTGGCTCATTGAGTATGTATGTAACAATCCGCAGGGATTGATAGAGAGAGAGGGAAGAGTATATTGTAAGAGAGGAAATATAGAGAGAGAGACGAGATCTAAGAGAGAAGGGCTTCAGGCTGTGTGCAGATTTACCCAGAAGATCTCGAGCTGCATATGCGGTGCAGCAGAACTGTGTTTGCTTCCCCTGAGTTATAATAGAGAAACACCGTTCTGTGGACGTAGCTTCCATTCTGGAAGTGAACCACGTAAAACCTCAGTGTTATGTGATTGATTCATGTGATTGCGCTTATTTGTGTATCTGTCATTTATTTATATGAACTTTGCTTACAGTTGAATGTATGTATGTGTTATTCAGTTAGCAGCATTAGAGGAAGATCAATATAAGTTGAAGTATTTAAGTATTCTATATCAGAGTTTGTCTATGTTCCAGCCAAGATAATTAAGAGTCGTAGTGTTAATTATCCTTGTACGTTGAAGTCCCGTGAGTCGGAAACAAGTAACTCTACATACGCTGAGCCGCAGCGGTAGGATATCGAAGGGAAGTGATATCGCACCATCAGAGGAGTTGTGGTGCGCTGCGGTTAAGGATCTAGCGTAGGAGAGAGTTACGTGTTGCATAGTACGAAGCGGTGTGATAAGGGCTAGATTCATCGCGAGGAAGAGGAAGCTGCGCGTCGCGGAGAGAGAGATCTCGCGGGATAAGAAGAGTCGCGAGACACGCACAGGACACAACAGAACCTAGTCGAAGACACTTGAGTCTTTGTCCAACCCATTAGAGTCACTTCGGGTGAGACTTCAGGCTGCTCTGTGGTCTGTCGCCGAAAGGGGCAGTGAGCTAGGGGTGTTGTTGGTACATTACAGTAAACCCGGGTCTGCCCAAGTAACCAACAAATGGTTCCGTTGCCGGTTTTGAACAAAGTAAGCACTAATGTTCTGTTGGCATCCTACTAGAGAAGAACTCCACCAGTGGGTTGTGTCGAACGAGAAAGCATTTGCTTAGAAAGAGAACAAGAGCCCGAGGCTTAGTACAGAAGCCTGGTTGCAAAAACATATCGTTACAGATCTGCATGCGATATTTTTTGTAACCTATGGAGACGAGTTATATGACTGGTTATCAAAGCTGACAGATAAGAACATATTCAAGAAAAAGAGGAACGTTGTCTGGACACCGGAGCTAATTCAGACTGTGAAGAGCCTTGATAATCCCATTACGAGGACAGTAGACTTCTGGCTTGCGAGTGTGCTAGAAGGCTTTGTTACAGAATTTGCCATTGATCAAAGAAAAATATTCAGCGAAGCAGAGCGGTACTTCTTCAAAGGATATCGTGGTAACAACCTAAGATCTTTAAACTTGTCCATTAAGATGTTATTATATGAAAAAGGAAGAATGGATCTAGTTGCAGATGAATAAGTAAAGATAGTAATGTCATAAGACTTTGAAAGTGATTTTGATGACATTGGACATACACGTAGTGGAAAGAAATATAGAGTAGATTTCAGATCTCCCATATTTGAAGAAATTTCAGATAATAATAGACCACAGAGCCATAGTACCACAGAAAGAACAGAAGGGGGTATCCCTTACCACCCTTACACCCCACAGAAATAGACCGAGACTCAGAACAATCTCGTAGGAACTCCATCCAGTAGCTCACAAACAGTACATACTACCGCTACATCACCTCCACCTACACCACCGAGTGGTAGTAACCCAGTAAATTAGCATCCACCATGAAGAAATAGAATGGGGGATGAGATGAAACTACCTACCTTTAAAGGTACAGGAGTAGAGGACCCAGAACAGCATTGGTTTCTATGTGAAGCTGTGTGGACCATTAAAGGAATCCATGATGATAATCTCAAACTTGTACAGTTGGTCACCACATTGAGAGAACGAGCCTTAACATGGTAAATGAAGTATACCGCCACACCCAGAACACTTGTCCAGGTCAGGACCGCCATGATCAAAGAGTTTAAGAAACCTAAGTCGGAGTCGTAGTGTATTACAGAGCTCAAGGACATTAAATAGTTACCTACAGAGTCAATGTGGGACTTTTATCGAAAATTCATAGCCCTCATAGACCAAGTCAGCTTTGAGTTTGCGCCAGAGCAACATAAGGAATGGTTTATTGCAGCACTGCTTTCTCACATCAAAGTGCCACTGATGCAACAGAGACTAACTATGCAAGATGAATCATTGGATATGGCGATGAAACTAGAGGCTTCACCTCTAGCTGAGACTAGTACAGGCATGACAACTTTACAAAACCAGTTGTCTAATCTCACGTTACAGTTGCATGAGATTAAGAAAGGAAAAGAGGTTACACAAGATATATGGTGCATAAGGTGTAAAGCACAAGGCCATACTAAATACAATTGTCCAGTTTTTGTAGAATATCTAGCAAGTGGGGCTCCTAACCCCTTACCATAGACCCACGGGTCGTGGTGTGAAATATGCAAAGCGCAAGGACATCCACCTCAGTAATGACCTCTACTTCAGAAGTACGTGCAGACCCCTAAGAACTTATATTGTGTCTTCTGCAAGTCAGTAGACCATGATGAACACGATCGTAGAGCCTATGATCTCATGTTAGACAGAAAACATGATGTGTACAGAGTCCAATCAGAGACACAAGGTCCAGCAGCAGGACTACAGCATGATCCGGCTCATGTTGGTCGTGGACGAGGATTCAGAGGTCGAGGACATGGAGGAGGCTTTGGCCATGGAGAAGGCTTTGGCCGAGGTCACGGACCAGTCACTTGTTACAACTGTGGAGTTCTAGGACATTATGCTAGGGACTGCCAGAGCCCCACCACCACATGTAACTATTGCAAATCTTACGATCACACCATAGAAGAATGTCTTGTTCTAATAGCTAAGATCAGAGAACCTAAGCCAGCAGTACATCAGAACATCCAGCTTATCGCTACTGAGCACAAAGATCCAGAACCAAGAGTCAAAATAGTGACTCATAGCGGTGTTTCCACCAATGGGACATCGCATGACATTGGAAAGAACATAGGTCCGGAGTAGGTGCGCAGAGCTCCTAACAAAACAACACCACTTGACCTATAGAAGAATAAACAGACATTTCAGGAAGCTAAGACTTTCTTTGATGACCCTATGCAATCAGGATCGCAGGTACCACCATCTAGGGGTGTACCGCAGCAAGCACCTTGTGGCGTTAGCCTTGAACAAATTCTGCAGGCTACCACATCGAGCACATGCGATGAGGACAAGTTAACAAGAATCGTACAATCCTTCCTGCAGAGTTGTCTAAAAATCATGAGAAATGAGAAAGCTATCAGAGAAATTCAGCACATCATAGATTAGTGTCAGCCATCTTCTTCCGTGGGCAGTGCATAGCGCGCTATTCATAACATTATGGGCCACACAAGAACAGGAAGAGAGATGCGGCTCACAGCACAGATTGGAGAATTTGAAATGGATGAGTTGATCCTAGATCTAGGATTAGAGGTAAATGTTTTGACTAAGCAGACATGGGAGTAGATGGGTAGCCCTAAGTTAGTCAGATCGCCTATCCATCTGAGATTAGCTAATTAGCAGCGGGTATCGCCATTGGGTCAACTACCGTAGGTGCCAGTTGACATTGACGGAATTCGCAGCTTGACCGACTTTGAAGTTATAGAAATCATTGGTGATAGTAGACCATATCCAGCATTACTAGGAATTGATTGGGCGATCGGTAACATGGATGTTATCGACCTAAAGAGAAGATAAATGACCTTTGAGGATGCGCAGATCCGGGTCATCGCACCGTTAGATCCTCTTCAGGGTCCTAGATACATTGAACCTATCCGAGCAGAGGAAGAGGCACATAACATGGAGAGTCTCTATCAGATGACTGCGAACCAGAGTGACTACATCAATCCAACCGCAGAAGGGAACATTAGTTGGCAATGCAACAGCTCATGCGCATCAGATTCGGATGTTGGTCTAGCGAACTGGCAGAACAGACTTTATGAAGTCTCGGCACGTAGATGTGTGTTTATGACTAAGTCACTGCGATGGATTGGCGCAGAGATCAACGATATTCCATCGTTTCATGGTTTAACAGATATCCACGATTTTCTCCAGCAGTTTGAGAAAGAAATTCCTCAGGAATAGAGGATCGCAGCTATGGACCTTGCAGTACGAGCTACACCTGCAAGATGGTGGTATGCACATAAAGAGAATATCGCATCATGGGATGATCTTAAGACATTAATGGCGATCAGATTCTCCACTGACAAGGAAAGCATCCAGCAGAAATACGCAGGAGAAAGTGACCCTAGGTCACATATTCAGACATGTGAATAGAATTGGTTGGACATTCCCGAGGATGAATGGGTTCACCGATTCATTCACACTTTGGACACAGTTCCAAGGAACTGGTACACAGAGACTGAATTGCGCAAGGGAATGACTACATGGCCACTTATGATAGACAGCTTTCTACTCACCTTCACTTTTGAATCTGAGTATCCAAGTCTTGATCAGGCCCTAGATATAATAAAGCTTAAGATATTTGAGGACTGTACCCCAATAGTACATACTCAGCCATAGTGGGCCATCCAGTTAGCAGATGCGCTCGAGTGCTATAACTTTGAAGCAGAACCAGAGGAAGAGGATGACAATCCTCGCAACATCAACATTCTAGAGTTAGAGGGGACTCGCGATGTTGATGGACCGAAGCTATAAATTCCAGCGATCACAGAGCCGATCAAGATTAAAAAGATCAATATTGGCACAGACACAGAACCAAAGTTTGCCTCTATTGGAGACTATTGGGACGATAAAACAGTTGGATAGATTGCAGACTTGCTACATGACTATCAAGACCTATTTCCCACCAAGTTCACAGAGATGAAGAGAATAGTTGGAGACCTAGGAGTAATGAGGATACCATTGAAAGAGGATGCCAAACTAGTCAAGCAACGTCCATACAGATTAAATCCGCGCTATAAAGAAAAAGTTAAGGATGAGATCGATAAGATGCTAGCAGTAGGCATCATTGAACCAGTGGAAGAAAGTGAATGGGTTATTCCCATGGTCGTACAAGAAAAGAAAACAAAAGGAGACATCAGGATCTATGTCGATCTGCGTAAACTCAACGATGCATCGGTTCACGATCCATTTCCGACACCGTTCACTGATGAAGTGCTAGACAATGTGGGAGGACATGAGGTCTACTCCTTCACTAATGGCTTTTCAGGCTATCACCAGATCAGAATCCATCCAGAAGATCGATCTAAGACCACTTTTGCAACATAATGGGGCTCATTCTCGTATACGGTAATACCCTTTGGTATTAAGAATGCACCAGCTATCTTTTCTAGAGTAGTAGTTGCTATATTTAAAGAATACATCCATAAATTCCTATAATTTTATTTTGATTATTGGACTGTATTTGGACTAATTGACAAGCACATAGGAGATTTAAGACTGATGTTAGAGAAATGTAGGCAGTACCATATTTATCTAAACTTGAAAAAATGTATATTCTGTGCGCCATTCGGTATTTTGTTGGGTCACATTGTTTACAGGCAAGGCTTGATGGTAGATCCTGCAAAGATTGCCATCATTGTAAATATTTCAGCACCCAACTCAGTCAAACAATTAAGGACAGTACTTGGTCATACCGGGTACTACAGAAAATTCATCAAGGGCTACGCAAAGATTACAGCACCCATGGAGAAACTGTTAAAGAAAGATGTGAAATTCCTATGGAATGAGGAATGCCAGCAAAGTCTAGACACACTTAAAGAGAATATGGTTACAACGCCCATCTTAGTATTTCTAGACTGGAATAAGACATTTCATGTACATGTGGATGCATCTGGCATTGTACTAGGGGTTGTTTTAACGCAACCAGGAGAAGGAGGTATCGATCATCCTATCGCATACTCCAGCAGAAAATTATCTACTGCAAAAAAGAACTACACCACGACAGAACGAGAAGGCCTAACTATGGTGTATGCTCTACAGAAATTCAGGCACTATTTGTTGGGTACCTCATTCAAGATGTTCACTAACCATTTTGCGTTGAATTACTTGGTCAATAAGCCAATGTTGGGGGGAAGAATCTACAGATGGTTACTCCTATTTCAAGAGTACAATTTTGAAATCATTGTAAAACCGGGAAGACTGAATGCTGGACCAGATCACCTGTCACGGTTAGACTCAGGAGAAGAACCAAGTAACTTAGAAGAAAGTTTTACCAGATGCACAACTGTTCTCTATTCAGATCGCAGATGAATACTTCCCAGAGGTTATGCAATTCCTCACCACAGGGTGTGTACCAGCCAATTTTACTAAGCATCAAAAGAACCAACTGGTTGTTAAAGCAGTAGACTTCACTTTGATAGCTGGACAGCTATACAAGTTAGGTCCAGATGAAGTTCTGCGCAGATGTGTGATGCCGCATGAAAAAGAGGCTATTATCAGAGAGGCACATTCAGGTACCGCAAGAGGTCATTTCACAGGAAAGCCGACTGCACAGAAAATCCTAGCCGCAGGACTATGGTGGCCTACTTTGCACAAAGACACTAAGGAGTTTTGCAGATGTTGTGATATCTGCTAGAGGGTAGGAAAACTGTCGTGACGAGATGAAATGCCGCTGTGACCATATATTACGCTGTGTGCATTTGACAAGTGGGCTATAGACTTTGTGGGTCCTATCAACCCACCAGGAAAATGAACTGGTGCGAGATATATCATCACTGGAACAGAGTACCTCACCAGGTGGGCAGAGGCCGGAGTTGTAAGAAATTGTGATGCTGCTACAGCTGCACAGTTCATCTTCAAAAACATCATCACTAGATTTGGATTCCCAGTAATTTTGATGAGCGATCAAGACACACATTTCTTGAACCGGACCATTGAGGCCTTGACAAAAGAATTCCAGATACAACACCATAAGAGCACTCCCTACCACCCTCAAGCTAATGGTACAGTGGAGGCCTTTAACAAGATTTTAGAAAATGCTCTTACTATGATCTGCAACAGCCAAATAAATGATTGGGACCTAAGGGTTAATGCTGTATTATGGGCTTACAGGACTACATGCAATAAGATTATAGGACACACACCTTTCAGCTTGGCGTATGGACAGGAGGCTGTTGTGCCTATGGAGTATATTCTTCCTAGCTTAATAATTGCTCAGATCACCGAGATGGTTGATACAGACACTGTGCATGAAATGCTAGTGCAACTGCTTGCCTTAGAAGAAGACAGATTCATCGCAGGATTTCACCAGAAAGTGCAGAAGGCACGAGAAAAAGCTTGGCATGACAGGCAGATTAAGAGCAAGACTTTTCACACAGGACACTTCGTGCTCCTCTATGATAGTAAGTTTGTTAAGTTTCCAGGGAAGTTCAAGATGCAATGGCTAGGGCCATATCAGATTTATCAAATTACAGATGGAGGTGTCGTTCAGCTCAGCAAACTAAACGGGGAGCTTCTTCCCACATTGATTAATGGTAGTAGGCTTAAGCTCTACAGTGATAGTCACTCCACTTCTCAGCCCTAGCGTAGATAGCAAACGGGTGCAGATGTCCAGTGTAGTTGAAAGGAGGAATCGCACCAGGAATCAGTCTACACCGGCAGATATACTAAGTATAAAGAATCGAATAAGAACAGTTCACTTTGCGCAAGTCTCAGGGTGCTTGCGAGAAGAAAAAAAAATCGCTCAAGTTGTTTTGTACAGATGATGCGCTGATGCATCGCAGCAATGCGATGTTTTTCCAATCCATGTGTAAAAATTTTGAAAAAGGACAGAGGGCCAGTCAATTCGCCAGCTGACAAGCAGTTAATGAAGAAATGACCGGTATCTCTTACCGTAGATTTGGCAGCAGCACAATAAATGTTCCAGATTTGGTAAAATCTTCGATAAGACGGCAACTTGCACATAGGTTTTGAGGGAAAATTGATCAGATTTCAGCAATTAATGAGGATCGGGTTGATGGTTGTTGTCTTATCCATGTAATTAATACGATCGATGGGTTCAGCCTAGATGACCGTTGCATCCGAGATTGTCGTCTGTAGCATAAAAGCACAAATCCTTCATTCAAAAGGGTTACGTTTGCAAAGAATCAAGAGCTATAGACTAAGTTGTTAAGTTTCCCCTATGCAGAGCTAATTCCTTTACAGAGTGCTATGATTTCCCCAGTTTGTAGCCATTGCCATACCAGAGTATTTCGCAAAGTGGGTTATGTCCGAGGAAGAACCTATAGAAGACATTTTGGAAAGGTTCCAGCGTGGTGGCCTTGGGTCCGTTATGTCGACGCCGTAGAAGGCTGCAGGTTCATCACAGACCATATAGATACCAAGGATGAGGAGTCAAGTGCAGGATGTAGAAGATGTTATCAAAGTCTTTGCTACAGAGAAGTAGGAAGATGAGAAAAGCACTGAAGATAAGAAATCAAAGTCAAAGCCTGATAAGAAGAAACCTACAGGCAAGAAGAAAGTAAAAATGAGATCTAAGAGAGAAGGGCTCCTAAGTGTGTGCGTGGAGTTTCCCATAAGATCTCATGGAAAGGAGAAAGGACCAAGAAACAGGCATCCGAGACACAGAAAAACAAAAGAAAAAGGGAAAGGAATGAAGCAAAAATTCAGCATGCAGAAAAACGCTTGTTCTCGGAATGGAATTCAACGCCTGTGTAGTTCTCGTAAGCATGGATCCAGACTGAATGAAATGTTTGAGAAGGATGGAAGATACAGATTCCTATTTCTCTTGTGATAAAATTTCTAACCCAAATAAAGAAGAAAGGATATCTGTGGAAGAATTTTCAACACCTGAGGATCACTAGAGGCCTCGCAAGCGACGGGAGCGAGAGCATGACAGTAAGGGAAGGAAAGATAAGAGAGACCTATGAACTAAGCTTACAGAAGCCGATGCCAAAGATGATAGAAAGAAAAACAAGTAGAACTAAACTCGATGACACAGATGACTCCAGAATTACTCAAGCTATGCTAGAAACGGCACAAGAGTGTGTCGAAGCGATGGGTAAAGAAGTCGAAGGACTTCGCGGCAGATTAGCACGGACTTCACAAAAATCCAAGGCAAAGCTAAAACAAGAAGAACCAGCGGCTAGTGGCTAGGAGGCGAGCCACAAGTGAGTGTTGGGGGACTGTTGGAGTAGGGTCCCACAGCTACAGGAAAAGCTGTTATTTTGAACAGGAAAGTCAAAGTTGACAGTACCCGAGCGGCCGAGAGAGGAGAGCTCACCCACTGCACTTAAGGCAGCGGTGGAGACAAGAGAGCTCAGCTACCTGCATTAAAGGAAAAGGAGCTACGAGGCCGAGGTATTGAAGACAAATGACAAGGGAAGCGGCGCCGGTACCCATGGTCAATGTCGAGAAGCATGGAAGACTGCAGAGAGCAGTGGTGTGACGGAAATCGGCTACTCCAAGTACACATACGTCGTCTGTCACCAATTAGGGTTTTGGGTTTACTGTTGGGACAGGCCCACATTGTTGTAATGGCGAGACCTTCGGGCCGCCTATAAAGGGATGTATTTTGTATTGTAAAAGGTTAGCTACTCAAATAATTAGCTAATCCATCATTCTATTAGTTAGCTCATAGTCAGTTGTATTGTAAAACCCGAGCTCTGGTTCTGTTATTAGCTGTAGTTATCTTACTGAACCAGTAGCTGGCTCATTGAGTATGTATGTAACAATCCGTAGGGATTAACGGAGAGAGAGGGAAGAGTATATTGTAAGAGAGGTAATATAGAGAGAGAGACAATATCTAAGAGAGAAGGGCTCCAAGCTGTGTGAAGAATTACCCAGAAGATCTCGAGCTGCATATGCGGTGTAGTAGAACTGTGTTTGCTTCCCCTGAGTTATAATAGAGAAACACAGTTATGTGGACGTAGCTTCCATCCTGGAAGTGAACCATGTAAAACCTCAGTGTTATGTGATTGATTCATGTGATTGTGCTTATTTGTGTATCTGTCATTTATTTGCATGAAATTTGCTTACAGTTGAATGTATGTATGTGTTATTCAGTTAGTAGCATTAGAGGAAGATAAATATAAGTTGTAGTATTTAAGTATTATGTATCAAAGTTTGTCTATGTTCCACCCAAGATAATTAAGAGTCGCAGTGTTAATTAGCCTTGTACGTTGAAGTCCCGTGAGTCGGAAACAAGTAAATATACTTACGCTGAGCTGCAGCGGTAGGATATCGAAGGGAAGTGATATCACACCATCAGAGAAGCCGTGGTGCACTGCGGTTAAGGATCTAGAGTAGGAGAGAGTTACATGTTGTGCAGTACGAAGCGGTGCGATAAGGGCTAGAGTCATCATGAGGAGGAGGAAGCTGCTCGTCGCAGAGAGAGAGATCTCGTGGGCTAAGAAGAGTCACGAGACACGCACAGGATGCAACAGAACCTAGTCGAAGACACTTGAGTCTTTGGCCAACCCATTAGAGTCACTTCAAGTGAGACTTCAGGCTACTCTGCGGTCTGTCGCCAAAAGGGCTAGTGAGCTAGGGGTGTTGTTGGTACATTACAGTAAACCCGGGTCTACCCAAGTAACCAACAGATGGCATTTCGACTACACCTTCCAATGTTTCGGAGGAGCTTCCCACTAGCTCTTCCGACTGTCAAGACTTGGGAAAATTTTGAAATTTGCTGCCATCTCAAATTCTGATCTCTGCTGGGCATAGAAGGTAATTCTACCCTCTGTCAGTTGCCCCTTCTTGGCCCATAGAGGCCCACTGTTGCAACCTTGAGCTCTGATACCATTAACTATCATGTCCCCGACCCTCCGACCGGCGAAGAGGACGCGACGAACACCACAAACAACCAGGAAAATAGCCCCAAGAACATGGACAGACATCAATGCTGAAATTAAAAAATTAAACACATGATACATAATAGGGTGAAAAACATAGAAGCATACACATATGCATAATTCCTCAAAACATTGAGCGGAAGCAAACATATACATTTCCAGCATTCATCATGTTCATCATTATTCACAAAACAACAGATATAATTGCAGAGATGAAGTAGTCAGCAGCACTTATCTTTTTGAAGAAAGATTTCACTCGCAACCAGCTACGTCGCTGCAACGTTCCACCCAACCATAGGCCAGCGTGCTCATCAATCTCTCAGCACACTGCCACCCCCGAGCTGGGCATGATTCCTCCAGGAATAAGGGTCAATGCAATCTCACACATAGCCAAGGGACACAATCAGCAAGCCAACACTGCTGGGTTTATCAGGCCATCAACAAACTGGCCAAGCCAGCACAGTCCGAAGACCAACCACTGCATACCGCAGCAAAACAATCCCTTCACAGCTCCGCGAAGAAGGAAAGGACAACCAGGGATAATCCGAAACAAACGATGAGCACAGCTCAAGCCCACAAGGAAATACAGAGTTGTTCTTGGCCCTAGCGTGGCCAAAACAACTCAGCTGCAACCCAAACCAGGGTACTTCAACAGCCCAAATTCATAATGAATGATGGCAATAATCTACAGCCCCCAATGGATAATAAACAGCACTCCAGCATAGCCATGGAAACTCGGCCAAGGGATGTGGCAATCAATAGTCACAACTCACGGTGAAAACGATGACAGCTATGCACAGTCCCAAAACAGGGAAGAAGCCAACTCCCAACGTGGACAGAGGTAAACACAACCAACGGATTGGGAAATCCACAGTGGCCCAAAACGAAATTGAACACCACATCCAACAAAACGTGGGGAAGACAACAGTCCCAAAACGTAACCAGTGAGCACAACTCACAACATGGGAAAACGACTCCAAACAGTCTGCGCGTGAGGAAAACTTGCACCAGACCCCAAAACACGGAGGAAAGCATATGCACGGGCCAAAAATCAGTCAGGAAACTTACACACAGCCCCTGAGTGTAGAAATGGCTCTTGCACCTGACAATATTGAGTGACATCCACGATTTCACCCGTTCCCTGCGTGAGGAAAACCAACACAAAAATCCCGTGCATAAGAAGAAGACAGAATGCCTCTCCGCGTGAGGAGAAACAACTCTGCTTATGCACGCAGATGGATAGACAACCGTGAGAGTGAATCGCTTCCCTCTTCATGCGGATGAGGAACAGACAGACCAAATCCCTACCCGCGTGAGTGTAGCAACAAGGGTCTCCCTCCTGTTCGTGAAGAGAACCCTCCACGTGAAGATGGACCAGACCAAAACAATGGAGGAATGGAGAGAGTGGAAGGAGAATCGGGAGGATGAGTAGACCACCACCTGAAGGTTGGAAAACATGGGAGAGAATAATAATCGTTTCTTCTGCCCCACTCAATGGTGAAGAGGAGAGGCTGCCGGTGGAGTGGGCATGTGGGCAAGGACTGACAGTCCTCCACAACCACCACCACTCAACAATAACAACCTCAACCAACAATAACAAAACAATAAAGAGGTTGAAGAGGTTGGATGAGACAAGGAAGATGGCAAAACAAAACAAGGTGGCAACACATGGGTTTTTCCCCCATAGACCGAGGTTTGACATTCCCCACCCCTTATCCTTTAGAACCATGCCCTTTTCATTCAATGTTGCACTGTCGTAGCTCGTTGTGGTTTATTTTATTTGATGTGCATTTTTACATGATGCCATACTTATAATGTGCCAAATAGCACGACATACCATTGGCAACTATCCCCATTTCCGAAACATACACAACCAAATCGATGGTGGGGCTTTTGCCTTTAGCTCCTCACCACGATTAATTACAATATATACATCATGCAAATGGTATCAAAACCAGGGTGTTACATTTTCCTATGTAGTTACTAATGTAATTGTGTACTATGTTTATTTTACTTGAATTTTTTTAATTTATTACTTGGCTTATTGATTACACTTTATCATGTATCATCGTTCACTTATATCTTACTTCCTCATTATAAGTTTAGTTCATTGTTTATGGAAAGTCCTGAATTATCCTTAACTATCAAAGGTGGAGTGGCAAGATTTGTATCCCTTATGAGACCACTTGGAGAGGTAACTGGTTCTACCTGTTGTTATAGGGTTTACTTAGTTCATGTTGAACTAATGGAACCTTCTCCATTTTGCGCAGGCTCATTTAGATAGCAAAATCTAGTTACAACAGCAAAACTTGACATCCTACGGAATGCTATCCATACTACGTTATCATGTGCTTATCAAAGACCAAAGGATTAAAGTCTTGTCCTAACTATTCTTACTGCTACGGCTTACACAAAGTTGGGTTTGTAAGACCTGAATCTGTCTGGTTTACATTACTATTGTGGATTGGGATTGTGATAAATTTTATCCCTGTGCTATTTATTTATAACATACAAATTGGATTATTTAATTCCTAAGGTAAGGCTTATGTCATAAGACATTACCAACATTATTTTAAATCTTGTATATATCATGGTTTATATGGTAATCCCTTCATGGCATATTCCATATGCCATGAAATCATGGCTTAACTATGCCAACAAGGTTTTTGATGGGGGTTTTAACACCAAGTCGTGTTGTTTTGTTTGGAACTATATCCATGAGGGTAAATATTACAACGATAGTGGTGGACAGTGTGCCATAGTTAATGCTCCTTGGGATGGGGGGAAAACGAACCCTAATCTTGGGTCCTTCGCTGTTTGGGTTTCATTTGGTCTGTTGTTGTGGGTGGTCTATGTTGTTCGTCTCCTTGGGTTCATCACAACGTGGAGGAACAGGCTCACCCTGCATTTGGAGGTATGCACTCTATTTGGTTTTGCAGCGTTAGTATTGATGTTGCCTCGGGTAGAGGTTTTGCATACTCCTGATAGTTCTATGTTTCGATCTTGCGAGTGACAAGGGCTTCCAATCACAGGTCATGGGTGTTTACCATACCCTCTATGATACCCTTCATGGGTAATCCCGGCAATAGCTTAGGCTTGTTACCTCTACCTGTAGAAAATTAGTAGAGCCTTGAGCTCTATGTTGTAAAGGTTAATGCGGTGAATATTTGGTTATGGGATTCAACTGTATGGGAATTCTTGCATTAGTGGGAATCCAGGGATGCGTATGTAAATATTATTTTGATGCTTAGTTTAAATGTGGAGCCCTTGGCCATGTCTCTCCAAACGAGACTTGGCTCTGTAATTCGTTTTGGTCGGTAGCTTAAACGTATTATTTGATAAGTTAATGGAAGCTCTGCATTTTGGGTTCTAAATGATGGGTTTGAACTATGGCAGTGCCATTGGTTGCAATGGAACCTTTGTCGAATCGTGACTGTTTATAGTTTTTTACTTGTAAATGGTTATTTACTATGCCATATATGGTTTAATTTACATTCATGTGTTTATTGTTTTGATGGTTGTAAGCTTGTCTTATTGTTGCGTATTTTTTGTTTGGACGTCGTAGATGTAGCAACATTGATAGTGGCTTTAAATGAATTCCTTCTTTGTATTTGAAATAGTTTGGGTCCTTGTTGTTAATGGTTATAATGGTGGGGTTTACCTCTCGACCATGAGCCGTGATAGGGAAACACAACAAGTATAATTTGTTTGGTTTAATGTGGAAATATTGACAGAGTAGCCATTTTGATTTGGTTTAGAACTAGGGTTTATGTTCGAGATTTGATAGTTGCTATCTCAACCCTTCTTTGAATATGCAACCTATGTAAATTCTTAATGGATATTACCCTATGCAATTTAGTTCAGTTAGCGTGGCTTATAAATGGTTATGTGAAATCTTATACGGCTTTACATCATTGGTGTTTTGCAAATCAAATCCTACAGAATTTGATTTTGGGCATGTTTGGATATAGATTTTGTTTGGTAATTAAAATGTGAGGCTATAGGATTCGATCGTGGGTTGCGTGGTTTGGTGATTCAACCCTGTGTGTGTGTGTTTTGTTTTGGGGAAAACGCCAACATGATTCAATCATGAATCTTTTTAATGGATACTTTGTTCATTAGTTGGTTTGTATTGGTTTTAAAATCGATTCTTAGCTTAGCAGTAGATAGTAGAATTATTTGATATAATTGTTATGCCTACGGCAAGACCTTAACAGGTCTCGATAGTTGGTATGTTATGTTATTTAGTAGTTTTAGATGTGTTAACTCTATTGATCTTGTTTATGTTATAATGTTTTAAGTTTCAGCAATAATATTTAATTTATATTTTTATACATAGAATTTATGATATGGCTATATTTAATAGTCTCGATGGTTGTAATATCAACAAGATTGCTAGCAATATGTAGTCTGCCAACATAGGAAAATGTATAGTAAGAGTTTAAATAATTAAAACCTCTATTTTTATTTGTATATAATTTTGACAAAAATTAGAAATCTAGCTAACCTAAATATTCTAAGTTCTAGTAGAAAGAGTACATCATTATAGTTGTCTAGATTTTAAGAAATAATAAAGCTAGAAGAGTAATGCATAAATAAAAAAGACCATAAAATTTCCTATGGTTTTGAAAAACGATAAAAACATATATGGTAGTTTAATTAATAAGAAATGTGATCGATAATCTCCTATGACAAAATCTTTATAAATAGGGTTTATAGGACATGTAAACTAAAACAAGCCTATATGCTTTTAGTTTATGTAAACAATTTAACCTAGTCATATCAAATAGATTATACTCATCCTTCTAGAATATGATACATTCATTTATTAAGAAAACATGTATAGAAAATAGGGAAAAATCAAGAAACCTCATACCTTCAAGTGGAGGCTATTTCAATGGCTAGAAACCCTACACACTCAAACACACAATATTAACAATAATAAGTTCATAGACAGTTCCGACCTCTGTTCAAATAACCAAATAACTTAGGAACTACCACGTTCCACCCAACCATAACCCGAAACTGTTCCATGTTTCAATCCAGATCCCCCCAAGCTCGTTCCAACATGCACGTAGCTTAGAGCTCCTAAGGTAAGGCTTCCCTATCTGGGATAATAGGTTCTGTATGAGTTTCATTTTTTCTCTTAGGAAAAATGTTCTCCAAGAACTCTCTTGA
Source organism: Pseudotsuga menziesii (assembly GCA_001517045.1). Taxonomy (NCBI): domain Eukaryota; kingdom Viridiplantae; phylum Streptophyta; class Pinopsida; order Pinales; family Pinaceae; genus Pseudotsuga; species Pseudotsuga menziesii. The sequence goes on from LPNX010475482.1 coordinate 518,864, forward strand.
AATTAATCAGGTAGAATTATGGAATCATCAAAAGATCTCCAAGCCTCTCTTTGGCTTGGGTATTTATAGACATATATTTTAGGAAAATGATAAGTTAAATCAATAATCATTTGTTTTCTTAAAATAACCATTTTTATTTTATTTAAGTAATTTTAATATTTATTTAAATTTAACTTGAAACTTTTGACTAGTTCATAATTTTACTCTTGTAGATATTTAATATTTAATTAACATTAGTAATAATAATAATATATTGATCATTTCATTATTATTTATAGTTACTAGTATTATTACTATATGCTTACTCTTTTATATATATCATGTATAAACTATATATATATACACCATTTGTTAACATTTTAGCTTTAGGTATCATATAGCATGATCCGTAATCATATGAGACTTTTGTTTTAGCTTGGTTACTTTCTTCAATAAGGCCTTCATGTAGGGGTTAGGTTAACTAGGATAGGAAACTCTAAACCTTTTTGCATGTAGGATTTCGTCATATAATATGGTATTTCTTCACTACTTTGATGAGAAACAAAAATTTTAAATTTTATTCAATCACTTAAAAATAAGTAAGATGAGATCAATGTTTTATGAGAGTCGTTTTCACTCAACATATTAATTTTTCACTAACTCTTAGCGTTTATCCAGAGCCCATATTCCATGCTAAAAACACAGAGTTACAACTTAGTGCTATTCCAGAGCTCCTCACTCAACACTAATGCTAGGAAGTATTTGTAGGATACACCTAGGGATACAATGGCCAAGGATCTGATGTTCGAGAGCTTAATGCTCAACATCAACTTGGAATGATCAAGGGCTTATGCCCCTCCAATTCTTATATTTTCATGTTTTTCAGAGCTTCCTTCTCAACACAAAGGTTTCATAACTCATGTCCTTCAAATCCTCTCGCTCAACACAAACATTTAAAATACCCATGCACTCCAGAGAAACATCAACTTGGAATGCTCGAGGGCTTATCCCCAACATTTCCAATTCTTATATTTTCATGTTGTTCAAAGCTTCCTTCTCAAGACAAAGGTTTCATAACTCATATCCTTGAGAGCCTCTCCTTCAACACAAACATTTAAAATACTCATGCACTCTAGAGCCTCTCTCTCAACGCAAACATTAAATACTCATGTGTTCCAAAGCTTCTCGCTCAACACAAAACATCAAATAGTCATGTGCTCGAGAGCTTGCCGCTCAACACAAAACATCAAATACTCATGTGCCTCAAAGCTTGCGCTCAACACAAACATCTCATCAATTATATGCTTCCTCTTCCACGCCCCACACATGAAATCATATACATAAAACATATGCAATTGGCTTACGCCCAATATACCAAACAAATCATCACTCTTATGTGCACTCTCGTCTTATGTCCAATTTACAAAATAAAACATCAAAGCAACATCACAAGCAATGGAGCTTATACCCATAAGTATTAGGTGAAAATTCAGGTTATTACAAATATTTCCCTTTTGAGTGATCATGGTCGTTGGAAAAAATCTGATTTTGCTTTAACTTAATGCCGTTTCAAGCAGATGAAAACCATTAATCCAGAATTAGATTAATCTATGATACATAATCTCAATAAAAATATACAAAGTGTTAATTACACTCCTGGACATAATATTGCAGCTACCCCATAGTTAGGGTTACCACAACCCAGAATTCTAGCGTTTTACAGGTCAACCAGTTAATGGTCACCGTGGACAGACAATAAGTGTTCACGTTAATAATTCTTCTATGAAAAATCTGTCAGCATAAAGAACATAACTGGAGAGAAAAACCACTAGTTTTCTCAAACCGTCAGAAAGAGTAACAGACCACGGTCACTACACAATTTCAAAATCCCTTGTAATCGTATATACTGAGGTTAGCCGCCAACGAGGGTGGAGCTTACCTCAAAACGCCATCATGCCAAGATCCGAGAGTAGCATCGTTTACCGTTTTAAGAACGAAGCAGAGCAGTACGGATTTGTATCATAGCCTGGTTGTTTAGGCGCAATATTGTCATCACGAACAAGGTCGCCGCACGTTCCATGCTTTGACGAGAGTAAAAGAAGGTATGCTATGGCAACCCCACGAAATAGAAAATGTAGATCCATTGTCCACCAAAACAAAAGAGAAACTCAGAATTTAACAGACCTCGTTCCTCCCGAGCATCGAGCACGGCATGGCAGATAAAAAAAATATTGTCGAACACGCGGCCTTCTTAGAAAATGCCTCCTCCACGAAATCCCTTCCAACAAGTAAATACCTTTCCCCCAAGGTGGTAACCTCCCTCGTCCCTGGTGCATGGTAATCCTTCCTCCTCAACCAAGACCGTTTTTCTTAGCTCATTGTAACCATTTGTCTTTTTATTATCCCCGTTTATATTGGAGTCCAATCCTCTCTTAAAGAGAATTCTAAGGAACCGTTTTGTTTTCTTAAAGGTTTTGAACTCTAAAGGAGAAAGTGCCCATGATTATAGCACTAAGCCATGATCACTAGTCATACATAGATAAAAGTTTCCCCATAATCAATCAAATGAATTCTTAATTTTAGCAAAATCTCATTAATAATCATGTAATATAAAATAGTGAATATATTTGTATGTTAATAATTGCTCAAGCATGTCTCTATAAATTTTATGGAGTTTCCACCTCATTGATTCTCAGCCATTCTCTTTTGAGTGCTTTTTATCCGGGATGTTGCAAATACAGAAAATAAGATCTAGTTTATAGTAATTAGAATAGCAATAATGATTGAAGTGTTACGTAACAACTCTACATTCTATTTAGATACAAACTAGATCAATACTTAAATCACATATATAATAGATCAATATTTAATTTAGATGTATAATAATTTCTGCTAAAAGAATTAGTTGTGATTCTACTGTATCTAGTTATTATAAGCAATAGAATAAGAACATGGCACCACTTTTGGGAAAACAGAAATGGAATAGTCGCCCGAGCATGTTTGGTGAACGACACGAGAAAAATCTAATTAATGCGCCATCTCTTGCATTAGCAAATTCAATCCACATCCAATGCTAGCCTCCTTCTTGCTAATGGGCATACAATTAATTAGTATTTTTCCTAGGACTTGGTCATTTATGAGCCTCCTACGCTTTAGCACTCAACAACGAGTTGTGACCTGATTTTGGCGAAGATGTCTCATGCACCTTAAGTTCTCACTCAACACCTACATCCACTTTGCTTTTCCTCTTGGAGTCAGCAAACACTCTTCAACAACTATTTCATTTGTGTCCATTTCCGTATCTTTTATTAATAAAAGGATAATCCATTACATTTATTTTTTTTACTTTATGTAAAAAATATTTAAAATAATAACATAAAATATTCTAGCAGAATTTAATAATAAATTAATAAATAGTGGTGTATTACACACCATAAATTAATCTATGAAGGTTAGTATTGGTACAAATAATTTGAAACTTATATATAATGTGGGCATATGCAAGGTCTTTTAAAATAAGATAAGTTATGCTTTCACTTAGTATTACAAAGAGGACAAGTTATTTCATCCTAGGGTTTTTTAAGAATTGTCTAACACCTTCTTTCTGTATCCAAAGCTTCTATGAATTCAATTTTGTCTTAACAATATTGATTTTCTCTTTCTAGACATCCAAAATAGAAGTATAAAATTGATCATCTAGATTTGAGTTAGTGACCTCTTTATAGCATCTTAATCTTTTATTTTCCTCTACTTCTATATTGTACCACAATTTTTTCTCAATTTTAAATGCAATAATAATATTAATGGTATTAAAATTCAGCATGGTGTCCTCCTACTTTATTCTCCAATGATTTTACTAATATTTAGCATATTTATGCCATCCCCTCTCATGTCATAGGTGATGCTCACTAGAGTTTGAAGCAATATTAGGAATCCTCTTGTATTTCATGTTAGTTGTATTGTGCTTGTACCTTAGATATCTCATCATAGCAATAGTCTCAAAAGGGTAAAGACCAATTTCTATGATGATGAGGCTAAGGAACCTCATCTAATAAACCATGAACAAGAGTTCAAGAAACAAAAACAAATGAGAAAATTAACACGGTCATTAAAAGTCATAAACACATGCATTGTTTCAATAAGATAGGTAAAAACCTTATACAAATGTTACAAAATTTATGCTTCATAAATCCCACTTTAATTATTCAACTAATCTTAAGAACAACAAACTTGCATGGGACTCAAATGTTGGCTGTGGAGCTTGATTATCTTCATGATGCAATGGTCTTATTTCAACCATGTTTGGATCCTAGTTCCTGAGAGGGGTTGTGGGACAGATTCCCCCCCCACTATTTTCGACAAGGGGTCCATGAGGACAGTAGAATGCGTTGTAAAATATTCTAATTTCATAGTCAAACTAGACCATTTAGCATTAGGAAACGTATCTCACGATAGAATTTATATTTGAACTTTTTATCCTAAAAGGCATCCATTTTTATGGGGGCATTGTATTATTACTATGTAAACTATGAGAGAGACTATAAGAGAGTGAACAAGAGGTTGCAATGGATGTCATACAAATTTTATCCATTCATTTTGTTAGATTAAATAAAGAAAAACTAATTGTTTCTTTGTAAATGTACTTCATATCAAGTAAATAAAGTATATTGGTGTCTCTCTCGTATTGTTTTCTTCTACAATCATAATTTTTTTAGAATACACATGCAATATATAATATCGTGTGACTATAGGGTTGGTATTTCATTTCATTTGTATCCTTCAACTATGAGGGTATAATTTTTTACTAATAATTAGTTTTTATTTACTTAACTAAAATCTAACAAAATTATTTACCAAAAATAACACAAATCAATAATTGACATCCACAAACATTATACAATATACATCCACCAGCATCCATATTACGTGTAATAAAATTTTGGGTTTGGGTAGGGGTTTCGAAATTTAGCCTCTCCAAAATATAAAAACTGAAAAAAAGAAAAAAGTTAATAGCAGCTTATAGAAATCTCCAAAAATTATTTTTGAAAAATTGTTTTCAAAGTTTAGTTTGACATTCTAGAAAAATATTTATTTGAGGAGAAAAAGGGCCCATAACAAACAATAACAGACCAAACGTCCTCAAATTCCAACATTGCTCGGTACAGCAGTCAAATTTGAACCCATCCCAACCCTTCCAAAGGAGTTTATCCCGTCCTAGAAGTGTAACTAAAATTTTACCCGTAAAAAAAAAATTTAATTTTCTATTTCACCCTTCCACAATGAAGTGCTAACTTAACTTAAATATTTCAAAGGAAGGGATAACTTTTAATTTTCCCATTAATTTTTTTTTTGCAATTGTAAGTTGAACGTTACGCAATGGGCATAAACACAATACGCACTCTCCAAATCTCTAGCTCATTGCCAATTTGCCACTGCCTTCTGATTTTCAGAATCAGTATGATAATTAATGAGAAATGACACTACAGAAAGGATAATAAAGGGCCGCTTGCTTTGGCAGCTGGCTCTTATCCTAACTGTACAGATCAATAAATATTTACTTGTCAGTATGAACTTACTTCGAAGTTCGAAGATCAAGTCATGCCGTCATTACATTGATTGATGTATTTATTCAGCAGTAATATATTAATAGGTCTTTGAAAAAATCCAAATGTTTTATTATCACAGAGACCAAACCAACTGTGGAATCCATTAAATGATGTCAACTTTTCAACACTCTTCACTCACCCGGGAAGATTTGATGGCAGTAGCATACAATTTCTCATCACCGATTCACCTTCAGGCTTCTGCTTCCATGAATTCTAAAGCCATGTGCCAAGTGTGCAGTTGGGTTAATAAATTTTAATTTCCCACCAGCCTCTATCATAGTCTGCTAGAAAATCTATTTAAATGCACCCTCTCATACATTTTTTTCAAGATTTTGTAATACATCTACTAAACCAATTCGTGAGCCTGCTGCTGCTTCAATTTTTGAAACAATACGTGAGCCCGCTGGTTGCTTCAATTTTTGAGTTTCAGAGTTCTTTTGATTCAGTTATTTTTCTTTTGTTTGTTTTTAGTTGCATGAAATTAACAAGCACAGATAATTTTTATTGTTATCTTGATTACATTTGTTATCGTGCATTTTTGTTAGAAAGTTCAGTTGATTATGATAAAACTGATAATAACAAGATTATGGAAGATATTATATTAAAGCCACTAATTCTCGCCCATAAAGAAATTGTTTAAAAAATTATGGGTTTCATTTAAATTTTTTACCCAGCTTGCAAAGGCATATTCCAACTATTGTTTAGAGGCGTGACCTTTCATTAATGCCAGCCTGTTAGTTTGCAATTAGTTTGCAATAAGTAAAACTACGGTTGTTTAAAAAATTTTGGGTTTCATTTACGGTTAGTTTGTAATTAATTTACAATAAGTAAAACTACGGTTGTTTAAAAAAATTTGGGTTTCATTTAGATTTTTTATCCACCTTGCAAAGGCATTATGCATATTCCACCTATTGTTTACAGGCTTGACAACTTTCATATTAATGCCAGTCGGGAGGGTTAGTTTGCAATTAAATTTTTTTTTTCAGATGGAAAGATCCACAGGAAACCCAACAATACTTCCCCACATTAGTGGATGGTAGAGGTGGTAAACCGCCGACCATCCTCGCAGAAGGCCTAACCCCAAAGGACTCAAGGCTCGAACCCGTGACCTCTCCCCCAACCGAGAGAGTGTGCGCACATCTTACCAATTGAGCTAACCCTTGGGGCTAAGTTTGCAATTAATTTACAATAAGTAAAACTACCGTTTGAATAAGGGTTGATTTTTAAACTAAATTCTTCTAAATATTTTTCTCAAAATAGAATTCTTGTTATCTTTGGGTTATTTTGAGTAACAAAAAATGTCAAACGTTTATGGCTCTAATTTTATTTTGCATTTTCAATATATGATTAATAAGAGTTTGGTTGGTTATTTTGATTAGCAAAAATGTCAAACTTTTAGGGCTTTATTAATATTTTGCATTTTCCATTTATGGTTAGTAAAAGTTTTTATTTTGCATTTTCAATTTATGTTTAGTAAGACATTAGACTACTAGTTATTGTTGGATAAGGGTAGATTTTCACCCATAAAATATTTTTCAAACATAAAAACAAAACAAATAGTCCTTATCACAAGTAAATTAAAGCTTAAGGTTTTATCATTTTTCACTTTAACGTGTATAGCATTTCCGTATAACATGTATAGCATTTTCCACTGTAAGTGCATTTTTATATGTTGAAATGCAAATTCATAAAAATTTAATTTATTGAAATGTAAATTCATAAAAAAATTTAATTTATTGAAATGTAAATTCTTAAACATGTATTTTTAATATATTGAAATATAAATGTAAAGTAAAATTTCAAAATAAAGATTATATTCCATTGTTCCATGAATTAAATTTTTTATTGTATTTTGGTATTGTATTGTAAATTTTTATTTTGATATTATACTTTAAATTTTTAATTTTTTTTTAATATAAAATCGAATTTATTTCTTCTATAAACCTAACTTATAAGTAAAATTATAAATTGTATCTTGATATTGTATTCTAAATTTCTATTTTTATTTAAAACCCAATTTAGTTTTTCTATCGGACATGGTCAACTCACTATTGTTTTGTTTTAAGCTATGCATAGACACTTTTATCCATGAAAGTTTTACAAAACAATGAGTTGTGTGTATGGTGTTGTTTATTCGATATTGTTAATTAGTCAATTTTGTCTTTCTATATAACTTTATTTTATTTTAATTATAAAAAAGTTAAAAAAATGAAAAATCTATCTTAATAATGCAAATTAATTTATTAATATTTTTTCATTTAGTTTTATGATGTTATATATCTTTATATAATTATTATTTTTTTAATTTTAAGTTTAAATAGTTTTTTTTATATATTACAAGTTTATTAAAAAAATGACAATTAACAATTTAATTTAGTAATCATTTTTTTAGAGTTGTAAATTTTGGACAAACTTATTTTGATTCAATTCCTAGTATAAAAATATTTATGATAATGTTGAATGGCATGTTTAATTTAAAATTAGAGGCACAAATATATCAAATTGCAAAGACAAGTTATATAATTTTATTTATTTATTTTAAGTTTGAATGATTTATATATATTATAAATTGATTAAAAATGACAATTAGCAATTTAATTTATTAATCATTTTTTAGAGCTGTAAATTTGGGATGAAATTATTTTGATCCAAATCTTGGTATGATAATATTTATGATAATGTTAAATGACAAGGCTAATTTAAAATTTGAGACACAAATATATTAAATTGCAAATATAAGTTGATAATTACCCTTCGTAAACTATACTTAGTTGAGGTAGATGTTTTTTTTTAATATATCAAATTACAAGGATAAGTTTATAATTACCTTACATCATTCCCTTTGTGAATTATACTTACTTGAGATAGAAACATTTTTTTTAATGTTTAAAACTATCAATTCTATTATCTATATAATGAACATATATTAACAAATAATTAATAATAAAAATAGTATTTTAATTATTCAAATAATTAATAATAAAAATTATTTTAATTGAATTATCAAGAGAAAAAGTATCAATAAATTAAATAGACAACAATTATATTACATATGAATATATTCATACATTATTGTTTCATATATGTACCTACATTGAAAAGAATAATAATTCTTTTATATTTTTTTTCATTTTAATAACAATTTATTTTTTATATTCATTTTAAGAGGAAATATAGTGTTGTTTTGTATTGATCTATTTACTTATTTTATTGTTTGTATTGATGAAGTAGGTGTAAAGATTGAAACATGTCTCCTGTTGGTCGCCCTAAGAAGGATAAAAAACAATTGTCAATTGTTGATGCATTTGGTATCTCGCAACGTTGTAATCAACCGTGTAATTTTCCAAATGAAGTTGATACTCATCCAGATGAAGATGAAGAATATGATAGTGTATAAATTGTTGAAGGGGAACAACCATCAAAGAAACGGAAAAGAACTTTCAAGTCTAAATGGAAGACAAGATTTCCATGGGCTTATGTTGTAAAGGATTGCAATGGTAATGAAAGAATAAAATGTTCATGGTGTGTTAAATTTAAGAGAGACACTCCATTTGCTAAGGAGGGAAGTACCACTCTTTAAGTTAGTGGTTTAAATGGTCATTTAGAATCAGAAGCTCATAAATTTGTTTTACAATTTTTGGAGGGAGAAACCAAACGAAAAAATCTTCCGATTACCTAACATGTAGAACTAATGGTAGATGCTGAGAAGGAGAGAATTATAACAGTGATTGAAAATATGTATTTTATTGCTATACATGATTTACCTTTAGAAATGTACAAGTCAATTTGTGACTTGAATAGGTACAAATGCACTCCACATATGCCTTTAACAGATGAATATTCCGCATACACAAATACGACATTTGGAAAAGAGTTTGTTCAAGCTTCTAAAGAGGTATATTGGAAAAAGTTGAAAGATGAAATTTTACAAAGCCCCTTTTACTCAATTTTAGTTGATGAAAGCACTAATCGAACAATGGCATACCATTTGATAGTTTATGTTACATATCTAACAAATGAAGGAAGAGGAAAATGTGTAACAAAATTCATATGCTTGCTTCAAATAAAGGATGGAACAGATCAATGTATGTATGATGCAGTGAGGTCTCTTTTAGAAGAAATGGATCTATCTTTGATGAAGTTAGTTGGCTTTGGCTCTGATGGGGAATCCTCCATGAGGGGTATTCGTGAAGGTTTATATTTTAAGCTTCGTCGAGATGCCCCTCATTTGTTATATGTACATTGCATAGCTCATAGAGAAGCATTAGCAGTAAATGATGCTTCATTTCATTTTCTAGAGTTGAAATTTATTGACAAATTTGCAAACAAAGTTTATTCATGGCTTGAAAAATCTTCTAAAAGACATGGAGAATTGAAAGAACTAATGGAATCATTTCAAATCACTAAGTTGGAGGTCTTACAAATTCATCAAATCAGGTGGCTCTCTAGAGGTAAGGTCATGGAAAGACTTGTTAAACTCGTGTCTGCTTTGCTAAAAGATTGGTAGTTAGGGGATAAAAAAATGTATGAGTTGGCAACAATATTTCAAGTACAATTTTACATCCATTTACTTGCAGATGTGCTCATTGAGTTAAATAAGTTGAATCAAAAGTTTCAAGAGGATCATGTTGATATTACATCTATTGGCACTACTTTAGATGTTTCTATTAGCATGCTTTGTAAACAGTTTTTGGGAGGCATATTTGGGGCAGGAGTAGTGAACATATCCTCTTTTTCAAGTAAAGCGCAAGGCGAAACTCTTGAGTTTGCAGATAGAACAGGTATGATACATTTACATCCATTGAGGTTTGAAAGTTTGCCAAAGATGCAAAATTCGGGGACACTAGATGATTGTATTCTTCAGGGAAAATGTTTTGTTATAAAAGTGATTGAATCTCTAGATAGGAGGTTCACAGATTTATCTATATTCAATGCTGCTAAGTTTTTCAGTCCTCGACATTATTATGAAGAAGTGAACGATAGAGACTCTCAAACAAAAAGGTGGTTGCAATGTTTATGTGAGAAATTTAGTATTGGGGAGTCACCTATTGTAGATGCTACTAAATGTTTGGGTGAAATGGATGAATTCATTTGTACTATTTATAAATCTTACCCAAAAAAACAGATGTTTGGAGCATGGGATCTTTGTGGAGATGAACTTGAATGGTTTGAAGGATTTCCCTATCTCATGCACTTATGGCAAGCTATTCTTGTTATTCCAGCAAGTATAGCAGTGTGTGAAAGAGGATTTTCAAAATTAAATAGGATAAAAAATGATGATAGATCAAGAGTTTCATTGGAGACATTGGATATGCTAATGTTTCTCTCTCTTAGTGCACCTCATGATTTAAATGGGGTAGATTGGAATGGCATTTATGATGTATGGAAACAAATGAAAGCCAAAAAGCCTCTTCCATTGGGCTAGATTCATGTTTTCAATGATGTAATCCTAAATGTTTTTTAAGAATATCAAATGAATGGAAGGAAAATATGTTTTCTTATTAATTTTTTAATGGAATTGGAGAGATATTTGTTTATTGATTAGTTTTAATGAAAATTTACAATGTTTGATGTAATTTCTGTTTGATATTTTAAAATTATAAATATTTGGAAGGGCATTATTTTATTTTCACATTTTTTTTTATTAAAGGGCCAACTTAATTTTCAATTTTCAATTGAAGTGCAATTATTTTTATAACCTTTCATCTTTGAAAAGTTGGATAGTTTCATGCCCTTCCAAAAAATATTAAGACTAGCCCTTCAAATTTGACCACTGCTCGGTATCACGGATCAAAATTCAAGCCGTCAATGCCCGTTAAAGGGCTCCCAGGATGTCAGTGAAGGGGAATTTAAAATTTGCACGTCATTTAAAAATGGGGTTTTTAATTTTTGTCATTTTAATAAAAAATGGAGATTTTAAATTAAAATTACATTAGAAGGGCTAAGATAAAAATTGTCCATCAACAGTTTTTGTGATTTCGACCTGTACCTATACCAGCCTCCAGCCTCCAAGATATTTCATATCATATTAAATGAGAAGATCCAATGCAATCGGGCGGGGCATTGTCAATTGAATCTCTGGAGGCTGAACGATACGATTATCAGTGGCTGCTTTCCCAATAACGCTACTTATACGGGCTCTATCAGCAGGGTAGATTTCTTGAAGTAGTTGTTATTGTGAACGAGATGGTGGCCAACTTGTAAGCTCAATGTCCAGCGCATTGATTATGATTATGGAAACTCGATTTAAGCGAGAAGTTATAATGAGGGAGGTTGGAGGAAGAGGGCACTGGTATCAATGTCTCGATGGCTATTTTGGGTAAATGAGGAGGGGCAATGAAAACATCTCAATGCCCAAATTACAAGGCCACAGTTGGAAAAGTGTCTCATATTAATGGTAGTTCTCATTCTTCATGGAGCAACGACATAGGTCTTGGAGCTATTGTCTTGGTTTATTCTATGGGAAATGACTTCGCTGCTAGTTTGGCGATTTGCGACATCATTCTGCAAAGAAACCTTGATCATGCAAAAACTGTAGGAATCAGAGGGGAGCTTATTATGATTTTGGAAACTCAATTTCAGCGAGCAGTTATTAAATTTATGACGAGGGAGGTGGGAGGAAGAGAGCACTAGTATTAATGTATCGATGGCCATTTTGGGTTAATACGGAGGGCCAATGCAAACATCTCAATGCCCACGCATGTATTGAAGTAAATAGTCACGCATGTAGCAACGACACAGGTCCTGGAGCTATCATGAGTATCATGAAGCAATGACACTCTTCCAAGAAAAGAAGGTATTAAACAGGTCAGTAGTAATCATAGTGGACTACTCGACATTTGAGTCCTGTAAACTTTTGAAAATATGTGAAACTAGAGTACTAAGCTATTAAATATGTGAAAATGTTAATATCTATTACTCTTTGATATGAATTGGTTTTAATTTATCGCATTTGGTTTTATAATGGAACGAGTTCGTGAGCCTGCCTGTGCAAAAATTGTTTAGTAGCCTGTAGGTTTCTTGTATAGAGCATCGCGAAAGGAACAATGATGTGAATAGTTAAGTCGAAGTTTATGAAGTTTACCGAGAAAAAGTTGTGATTTTGTGACTTCACTATTTCCAATCGAGTTTTTACAACACACATGTAACTGTTCATAACTCGTTCATATTAGCAGTGCCTCTATTGTTCCCATGTCGCTGCCCAAGATAGAGTAGATACACTATGGATAAGTTTTTACTCTATAGTTTTAGAAAGAATTTGGAAACGGCTCGTAGCTTGTATGTTATAACTTATGGGTGAATTGAATTGATAACCCTCTGGCAAGTCGGGCCTCCAGCTCCATAAGGAAAACCTAATCGAGTTGTTTTTTTTGGGTTTGTCAGTCTCATTCTAGGCATCTAGGCAGGGGCAAGGGTTGGGCACTGGGCACCAGAGACAAATGCAACTGGACCGGGTTCCAGAGGGCCTATAGGAGAAAGAAAAGTAAAGGTAGAACATTAAGTATTCTTGATCTAGATAGAGCTGCCAGGAAATTAGAGAGATTGGCGAAGTCCGTGGGAGAAAAAACCATTATACTTGCTTTATGGGTATCTCAGTCTCAGACAATTGGACAATAGTGAGTAGGGACTCAGCCTCTCAAGTGTCAACTCTCCAATTCCATGATTCAGTGGTTCCATAATTTCTATTTCCTCCAGAAGAGTTTGAAGGGCTAAGGTTCCCACTGGGTTGCTGCCTTGAATTTACAGGTATGTACATCATTTTGAAGCTGTCTAATATTTTGTATGTGAATAAGAGTTAAATGAGTTTTTGTTGTATTTCCTTATAGTGATATAAATACAAGGGTTTCATCTTTCACCATTGTAACTTACTTTGTTTACAATGGCTCATGGCAATACATTCGGTTGCTTGTTTAACCCTTACTCTCCACTGTGTGGTATCCTTCTATTTCTTTAAACTTTTTCATAGCTCCTCTCTGGGGTCGATACCAACTTCTATCTTTTCAGAGTGGACCTCTGTCTCCCCTCTCCTGTGCCTAATTTTGCAACATTTCAACATCTGTGCTCTATTTCAGAATTTCGGGAATTCTAGGCATCCTTACTATTGTTAATAGTTAATATGTTGTACTGAATATTTGAATGAAATCCTATTTTATATCTCAAACTTATTTTGAATGTGCTTATTTGGATAGTTATTTTAAATCTCATGAGCTCATTTGGATTTTCAATCGTATTTATCTTTATTATTGTTAATAGTTATATTTATATTTGAATGAAATATTATTTAGATATTTGAAAGAAATCTTATTTATAATCTCATGAGCACATTGCTTATCTTAAATCTTTTTATTTATTTATTTTAAATTTTCTTATTAATATTTTTTTATTTAATATTTTTTGTTTTGTCAAAAAATATGTTATGTTGTATATCTGTAATTCATTTGTGTTTATGATGTGAAACTAAGATAAGAATTAACAACACTAGTGCACATGTATCCTTCTAAGATTCTGTTGAGTTATCAGTTCTTCTAAGAATTAACAACACCAGTGCACATGTAATTTTCCCTATGGGAAGTATCCCTCTACAAAACCTACAACCACGAACTATGGGTGTTCCATTGGTGGTAACCACTAATATGCCTAAGCACCCCTACATCCAATGTTTCTTACTCATGGCATTGAAAAGTAGCATCTCCTCCTCTATATACTAGTTCCCAAACAATGGCTTTAAGGTGTGTACAATTTTTTTTGCAATTGAATTGACGCATGGTTGTTTAACCAACGTTATGATGTGCAAACCTATGGTGATCTATACCTTATTATGATTTTTTTTTTAAATATTGTTTTAAGACAATTTTTTTGTTGTATATATATAATATAATGTCTTTCTATGTAAAGCAAGCATAGTTTTTTTTAATGAACAAGATTCATTACTTGCTAATACAAGCTCTTTTTCACCATATTGTCATTTTTTTTCTATAAACTATTGTTAATAAATACTAAAATTTTAATGTACTTTTAAGTTTTCAAATAAAAAAAATAATTTATTTTTACATGTCAATGGTGAAGTGTTCAATATCTCAGAGCCCTTCAAAGTGAAATGGGACCTTGCCCTTCAAATTTGATCCCTGCTCGGTAGGTCCGTCAAGTCCGTCAAATTCATATCAACCGTAGTACACTACACCTCTGTAACTTAAAAGGAACGTGGTTCCTAAATCAGCGGCGAATACAGAAACGGCGCGTGTTCTGAATTTTGCAAAGAAAGCCGTCCGCCTTGACGAGACACTGACTTGACCATTTAAGTCGGTCGTCTGTCGCCGAAAGTTCACAAATAAACATGTAGGGACCACTTAACGACTAACGAGACCTTGCTCTCTTTCGATGAGTCAATACTCTGAACGTCAATTAATTATAATTTGAATAACGCGACAATAAGTAGAAAGCGTTTTCTTCCGTGGGCCCTGATTTCAGTCAATAGGTTTGAGAGACGTCCACGTAGTGATGATGACGTTATATAAATTTAAAATATATTTTTTCGTCATTCGGAAAGTTACTTTTAGCTCATCGAGATATCTTTCACGTAAAGATAGAATTCAGTTTACAGCATTTGCTTATTACTGACTCGGGACTCGGAGGACTCGGTCACTATGAAAGCCTAATTTTATGAGTTATGGCTAATATTATGATGTAAAAGGGAAAATTTACCCAAACATAATAATAAATAAATTAATGTCACTCACATTTATGATAAGCTTCGGGTCGGTCACTATTAAAACCTAATTTTAAAGTTAAGACTAATATTATAATGTAAAATGGGAAAATTTACCCAAAAATAATAATAAATAAATTAATGTCACGCACATTTATGACTAGTTGCAAAGCATAGACATACAATGTATCGACAATTACCTCTAAACTATTAGAATCCAAACATATATAAAATCTTTGAAAAAAAATAAAAGCAATAACCATTGTGTTTTTATTTTTATTTTTTATATTTTAAGTAAAATAGATATAAGATTTTTTTAATTTGAAAGATATGCTAGTATAATTATTAAATTTATATTTGATAAATATTAACAAATCACAAGTTAAATGTCATTAATAAGTTATCTAGAAGATATCCATACATTAACTAACACTTATTAATGCAACTATTAATTTTTAATATTAAAAGATTTTAAATTTGATTAATTTCAATTTCAATAATTAATAAGATTTGGTATATAACTTTATAAAAAAATTAAATGGTTAAATTTAATTATTTAATTGTGATAAAATAGATAAATTAAAAAAACAACATTTAAAATATTAAAAACACCTAACTTTAAGAGCTTCAATTTGTTTCCAATTAAATGAATGAGTATTCGTCAAAATTCAAATATATTATTATTGAAAATTTTGTAATCATGATAATGATGATGATGATAGTTAATGTCCCGTCAGACCAAACTTTGGTCTATCAAACCTAATGAAATAAATTATTTAGGTTGTTTCAAAATTGTATTTCTATGCTCAAAGAGCTTGGAGAGAAACGTTTTGGTATTGTAAAAATTTTTAAGAAACTTAGATCTAATGTGGGTGTACACACGACACTCTAAAAGAAAGTGTTTTTCATCCTCAATATTCATATTCTCATAGAGATGGCTGATCCTTTCCACCCATGGTGTTTTAGGAACTACTCAAGGACTTGTTTCACTATGGAGCTCATGAGAGTTCGTTCTTATCTTGGCTATATTATTTTTTTGTTTGAAGTAGTTAAAACATAGAGATGCTTTTGATCTTCTTGAGTAGGGTTGATGTCTCCGTATAATATCTTAATTTTCTTTTAACCTCTAAATCATTTTCCCACCACATTTTCTCTTTAAACTTAGAAGTAACAATATTTTTTATGTTATTAATATTTTGCAATGCAACATTTTCGTCGATCTCCCCAAGGTTTAACAAGGCCCTGGTATCTTTATACGAACCTCGCTTGAGCCGTAGGTGGTCTTTAATAATATACTATTATTAAAAATTTATAATTAAAAAAATAGAAATATATATTAAATTTTTAGTTTTAACTTTATTTTTATTTATCTATATGATGATGATAGTTAGTAATGCTATTAACTTTGTTCTATCCAACTTTAAAATGAAAAGAGTTTCCTAGTTTATTTTAGAATTTTATATTTATACTTTAAAAGATTTAAGAAAAGCATTTCTAAATTACTAATAGTTGTGATTTTTTTTTTGTTGGCAAAGTGGTGGAACCCGCCTGACTAGCAGGGTTTCCATTGGCTAAGAAACTACGAACCAGGGGCATCTAAGCTGTCAAAATCACCCAAGGATCGCACCTGGCCTCGACCGCACCAACCCTTAACATGGTTGGATTTTTGGTATCCGACGGGATTAGAATCGATGACCTTTTAACTTAGGGGGCATCTTAACCACACCCCGCCACCAATTGTTCTATATCTTGCAGATAATAGCTGTGAAAAGTTAAAAGGTTAGAAAGGTCACTATTATAGCCACTCTCTGCAAGAAAAATGATTTTCCATTTCAAACCAATTCTTTCATATCTCCAAAGTTTTAGGAATTGTTTATTTTCATTTAAATTTTTATTTTATTAATATTTTAAAATTTTAAATCTAAAAGCTAAAGATTCTTTTTGTGAATGTAATGTCGAAATCAGAGGCTTGATAGTTGAGATTGGGTTAATGTGTATTCTCTATGTTTGGAAGTGATTGGTTTGAAATCGTGGTTTGTAGCATCTAGGATTTGGTTTGTTTGTGATCAAAACAACATTTTATTGTAATATTCTTTTATTAGTTAATTGAATTGGTTTGCAACATTCCTTTGTGTGTGAGTGAGTATTTGTGCTCTTCTATCTACCTTTGTTATATGTTAGTTGGTATCAGAGCTGAAGAGAGTTGTCTGTAGGATTATCCATTGTCGTTGTGTGTGGAGGCCTGTCAAGATTGCCCATACCAGTGTAAAAGAGAGCCGCCACAACGAAATTGTAGCCACACCATTGTGGAAGACTCGGTACATCAGAGTGTTCCTTATTGGGAGCATGAAGAGAAAGGATCTGAGTGTTAGCTATAATGCAGAAATATATTCTATGTTTACTATATCTAGGTTTCTCGTTTGAACAACTCCTATGTTGTAGGATCTGATCCACATTTATTGGATCTATCTTAGCTTATCTTTTTCAATATATGTAATTTTCATTTCATTAATTCAATGATTTGAGTGTTTCTCCTCCTTCCTGTCTGAGTGATCCTTTGTGCTATGCTGGTTTCCTCCTTGGTTTCTATAATTTGGTATAAGAGCCAAGTTGAGGGAAGCTGTGAGGGAACCAAAAATTCATTGAAGGATTGTGCTGTGTGAGATTTGTCGTGGAGAAACTAAAGCTTAAAAGCTTGAAATCTAAACTTGATTGAGTGATGGGTGTCAGCGTACATGCCAGAGAAGGCTGCTATCATCTGCAAGAGTAGTCATTGCTTGGAAATCTGTGAGATTTTGGAGGAAAATTGGCTAGGAACGATCTGGAATTCTCAGTGAAAATTTTTGTGAGTCAAAGCGCTGGTAAAGCCTGCATGTCCATGTGCATACCAGAGAAGGCTGCGTGGATTGTTCATAATTTTTTTTGGTTGAATGGAGAATTATTACTAATGTCACGGTCAACAGAGTGAATGCATAGTACCCAAGAATTATTACTGATCCCTAGCATAATAGCTTGTTGCTCATTGTCAATCTCTCCAATAGTTGTCGGTTGAAGAACAAATTCATTGCCATATCATTACACCATTGCTTGCTATGGGTAAATATTTTTTTATCGAGTTAGACTTTTGGTTGACACGCTTAGTCCGATTGGCTAATAATGTTGGTGCTATTTCAATAAGTAGAGAGAGTTCCTGACGCTTCTCCAACATCCTCTAGAGCGCTGACGGTGCTATCTCCAGAAGGATTAAGTGTGTCGGTAGCACTCTTCAGCATAGAGAAAAGAGCGTCGATGAGCCCTTCCTTAAAAAAAATTTGCTAACACTGGATCAGGCCCTAGCAGTGAGCGTCGGGTTATTTTCTTGTCTGACAGTGGATGAGGTGAGCCAATATTTTTTTTCTTCCCTTGTTTGGTTAAAATTACTTTCCCTACAGTTCAATAAAAATGGCTGACATGTCCCTTACGGATTTATACATTACTGAAGCATCAAAGCTAAATGGGGAAAATTATGTTAATTGGAAATTCAAGCTGATTACTCTACTTGAAGCTCTTAGTTTGTGGCCGATTGTGAAAGGGGATGAACAGAATCCTACAAATCTGTTGTCTGTCTAAAATTGTAATTCGCAGGACACCTAAGCAAAGGTGTTGATTCGTATGTCTCTAAAAGACAGCATCATACCTCACATTAGAAATTCCAAGACATCCAAAGACACATGAGACAAACTGAAAGGTTTGTATGAGACGTTTGACTCTGATAGAATATTTTTTTTAAAGACCAAATTATTGTCTATTAAGATGGATGTGAATGAAACTATGAATAAATACCTCTCCCGCATCAAAGACTTTTGAGATAATCTTGGTGACATAGGTGAAGAAGTATCTAGTACTAATATGGTATCTATCACATTAAAAGGTATATTGCTAGATTACAAAATATTCATCTCAGCACTTGCAGTAAGACAGACCCCTTCTACATTTACAGAGCTCAGCGAAATCTTGATACAAGAAGATGAAATAATGAAGATGTAGGAGCCTGAATCTTAGACTTCAGATCATGCGTTGATGGCAAGAGGCAGATACCCACTTAGAGGCAATCATTGGAATCCACATAGAGGCAAGTTTTGTGCAAGACATAGAGGTATGTCATACGATGACTCTAGTGCTAATAAAGATGTTGTATGCCATTATTGTGGCAAATGAGGTCACATAACTAGAGATTTTTTTAAAAAGATAAACAATGATTCCAATAATAGATACAAAGAACATAATGGAAATTATGTTAGGAAAGAAACCCCGAATATCAATGGATTTAAAAACCTAAGACTGTTTATATATGAACGTGCTTTGTCTGCTAAGATGGATGATGAAAATGCATGGTTCATAGATTCAGGTGCATCTGTCCACATGTCCTGTAATAGAGATTGGTATGATGAGTATTATGAAAATTTTGATGGCACACACATCTATCTAGTTGATAATAGGTCTTACAAAGTCCTAGGTTATGGAGTGATAAGTATTAACCTACTTGATGGACAATTTAAACAAATACATAATGTGATGTATGTCCCAATTAGTATCAAGAAGAACTTAATATATGTTTCTGCTATCACTGATAATGATATGGAAGTTGAATTTGATAAATATAAGTTCCATGTGAAATATGTCCAAGATCATTACAGGGTTATAGCGACATGATCCAGACTTGGTGGGTTGTACAAGATGGATGCATTCAAGGGAAACCATCAGGCACTAGCAGCATCAGCTATTTAAGATGTCGAATTGTGGCATCAAAGGTATGAACACCTTAATTATAACGATCTCATGTTATTACAAAAAATTCGATGGTTGAGGGTCTTCCTATCATTAAAATGATCATATTGAATGTGTTGCATGTTCACTAGGAAAACAACACAAAAATGAATTTTCTAACCATGAAGAGAAGAGGAAGACTGAACTCCTTGAACTAATACACACTGATGTATGTGGACCTATGCAGACCAAATCACTTGGTGGTGTATGGTGTTGGGTGTATTATAATGTCTAAATTAATCCACCTATTCTTTAATTATAAATCGGGGTTGGTAAGCTTAGAGTAGACACAAAATATATGTGAAGGTAGAGGGGTTCTTATGGTGTCATGGAAATATCTTAACAAACAAAAGATAGAAAGGTCTTTCAAAATGAAAAACTGAGTCAAACTCCTAAAAATGCAATTATTAAAGTAATTCAACTAAGACATAATAATAAACTAAACAATTGATACTGTATTTTATAACTTTAAACTAATCAACAATTAACTATTCAAATGGGAAACTAGTGTGCAAGGAAGACTTAACTTATAAGCAACTAGAAAACTTAATAAGAAAAGCAAGTAGAAAACTTAATAAAGAGAACTTGATAAAAGAAGCAAGTAGAAAACTCAATAAAAGAAATATCTTTAGGTTCTATCCTACAAGTTCTTTCAACAATAACACAACATAAAAGAGACAACCTAAAAACATACTAAGGAGAACACATGTAACACTAAATCTCACATGCAAACAAATAAATCAATCTAAAAGGGCATAAACACAAAATAATACAGTAGTAAAACAAAATCAATAATAATATTCAAGAAACAAAAGCATAAACAATTTAACACACATTCAAGGAAAAAAGAAATAAGGAAAATAATAAAACCTTAATGAATAACCTAAATCAACTAAACTTTAACTTTAATGTTAAACAAAACTATCATCTTAATATTACAGTCAAAACATAATTCAAACATTAACAAAATAGAACTAAAAACAATCTCAAAACACATAAAAAACACTAGAAACATAACTAAGGGTTGAATGACAGACTGAATTGTGGGTCTGAAAGGAGTGGCTGAATAACAGAGTGAACAGGCTGTCCGAATGACAGTCTGCACAGTTAAAATAGTAAAAACTAACCTAAATGAACTAATCTTTAGCTAAAGTCATGCAGATGTAATTCTAATGCATAAAGGCAATAAATAAACCTACTTCTTAAGAAAATTTAACAATAAAATAGACTTAAACAGATTCATAAACATAAGCATAAAGAAACCATTGCATATTAATAAACTGAAATGTAAATTGCATAAACTGATAATTAAAACATAAATGAAATAGACAGAATTAAATCTACTTGATTTGATAAACAACAATATATTTTATCTAACTTACAAATAAACCAAGCAATAGACTGGAAATGAAATGACTGAAAGAAAAACTGGAAACAAACTATGTGTGCAGTTAACTGTCTAATTTAGAAATAAAATTGCATTACAAAAATAATAAAACAAGCTATGAATTAAACTAGCTACAACAAAAAAATGAAAGAAATAAACAAGAAAAGAAACCTTTGGTTGATGAGGGGCCCTCTGAGCAATTAGGGGTGGTGCCTAGCTAACTTCTACTTAAACACAATCTTCAACAGCAACACATACAACTCTTTATTCAAACGGTGGAACAAAAATAGAGTGCTTAAGAACAGATCAAAGCATGAACTGATTCTTGTTGGCTAACCTAAATCTTCTAGCTAACTGAGCTCTCTCACAGAGGCTGCTATATATAATAGTTTACAGAGATGAGCAAGTCAACCATTTAGTGGTCACGTGCTCTCTAAATTTAGTCAATCTTAAAGCCACACAACAGTTTATAGGACAACGCGCAGGAAACCTTCCTTCTTCGGCGCGGTTATGATCTTTTTACTATGCAACAAACACACAGGCTCCCCTTCAGCGTGAACGAACTTCAAATGTGGTGCATAGGTTCCTTTCTTATCATAGCAGGTGGGCTGATGGCGAATATAGGAGCACGTAGTGGAAAATATTCTACACCGTGAGTTGAATGCATCAATCCAATGTGTGGATTGTTGATGTGGTGGTGAGAAAATGAGAATGTAGGCCGAAGAACTATCTAGAACACAGCTTCATCACCCAGATGCGTGGATAATAGTTCATTTGCAGACTCTTTCATGTTTTAATGCCCGGAATTAATTCTGAGTAGTGCACAGTCTCATGGGCAATCTGGACAAAGAGCTGAACGAAAATCTAGGCCATGAGCTGTATACACTGGGCATCGATCTAGGGCGAACGAAGTGTCTGTTTGCTGGTGCGCTTCAGAACTGCAGTCTACAGCAACACATTTCAACATCTCACAAACCACCACTGAGTTTCGTGCAATGGGCTACAAGACAAGCTAGACGTCGAGCTGGACATCCTGTGTGAAAATCAGGCTGAATACGTTTTGTATATTCACTTGGCCCAAAAAGATTATAAAATCTACAAACAATTATGCAAATAAATTAATACATCACATGCACTTTAATAATGTCATTTTTAATTAATAAAACCGTAAAAAATGATAATAATAAAATATTTCGTATAAACCTTAAATACACTCATACCTGAGGTTGAATAATGATCTGCGTGGCATAAAATATGCAAAAGATAATAAAACATTTGTTTAAATGAGTAATTTAACTGCAAAAAATTATAACAACTTTCAGATCAACATTCCGCCAAACCGGAGAAATGCGAGGTTCCACTGAGCAAAAAAAAAGAAAAACAATTTAGGAAGAAGGCAAACTAGCATCTTCCTTCAACTTGGCAGATGAAAAAGGTAATTTAAACTTCACTCTTTTAACATGTAATTTAAAAATAACATATCTTTCATGTCACACATTGTATGAAAGTTAAAAATTACTTTATTGGGTTTTTCAAGATTTTTAATTTAACAGTTTTCAAGTTCAAAATAATTTTATCATTTATAAGGTTTGAAATTAATTCAACCATGTCCAAAGTTGAACATATAACACAAAAACATAAATCACATTTTGAATAACAAAAAGATTAATAATTTTCATGCATGATTAGGTAAGAGGATATGATTATTAACACTGAAATGGAAGTAAAAACTATTTATCCAAAAACATAATTTAGTTAGAAAATTTTAATCATAAGTGCTATAATATCACCATTTTTACTTAGATCGCTATTTGATATTTCATTTTCCTTCATTCGATCATCCATATGGTCTTCCATATTGAATTTTGCTGTAAAAATATGCTTCAAGCTATAACCAAATTCCACTGTTTACATTCCTGAAAATACTTATCATTTGTTAGAGATAAATAGATTTATGATAAAAATAAAAATAATCTAACTTTTTACAAATCAAATCCATCTTCCCCCAAACCAAAATATGGCTTTTCCTCAAGCCATACAGAGAGAAGAATTGATTGTTCTAGAAAAATAGAAAGAGTGCTAGCCTGTTGTTAATTATTTTTAAAGAAAAAAAACTAAGTAGTAAATGGAAATGGTTCAAAAATGTATATTCATGAAAAATAAAACACTGCTTAGAAATACCACATAAATGAGAATATTATAATTAAAAGAGGACCATAGTAAAAACTAGCCATCCATGCCTCATTGTAAAGATATCTTGTCATCGTAAAATATTTTAAGTGTACCCCGGAGTGTGTGAGATTTACAACTATGGGTCCCATGTCTAAGATAATGATATATTAGGTATATGCGGAATTAGATGGCTAAGGAAAATTCCAACTTAGAGCCATTCTCAAATGACATTATAAATAATTGACCATGACATATTTTTTTGAAATTTGTTTTCATATATTATCACTATTTTACGAACTATGTGAATAGTCGTGTATTAACCAGATCTCATTTACCAGATATTGCCCGGCTGCAAGTAGGCATGTTCAGTACCCCAGCGGGTTTATCTTGGTACCATGCAAGCATAGCCCCGCTGCTAGAGAGCCTGTTGAGTACCCCAACGGGTTTACTTTAATTTATCAAGCTTCCTGGTGTAAGGTTTTTACTTCGCATTGACCCGCTGCCAGCAGGCATGTTCAGTACCCCGGCGGGTTTGCCCCTTATAATGATATTAATTATATGGAAGCCAATTGGTACTAGAGCGTGTTAAATCCTGCTAAACACATAATTCAATTTTTTTTCAAAATAAAGTTATAAGTAATTTCATAATGGCCAGACTCATAAAACAAGTCAAAAGAGAATAACTGAAAGTTGTTCTTTAACATAATAGCCCTTCTTCTTTATAAAAGAAAAGTAATGTTTCCCATAGACAAAAATTCCACTTACTTTCGAGTTATCACCAAAAATACTCAAGAGACAAGTTTTGATAACAAGTATAGGATGAACTAGTAATCCATACGTGAAAAATAAGGCTTGGAAAGATATGATAATAAAGATGGGTCTTATCAAGCAACCGTTGAAAAAGATAAATCAGAAATATACATGTTTGAATCAAAATACCAAAAACTATATGAATCATAGAAAAACTGGTGAAGTATGATATACAAAGGATTTATAAAAAAAATGTATCAGTATAAGCTGTAAATTTTAAAAGTACCCTAAGAAAGGTTGAAATACCTTATGAGTATTTAGCATACTTCCTTTGTCCACGTAATATTCTGTTAGCTTCTCATAGATATAATATACTTGTAATCAAGATGCAAAACCACTTGTTAGATGATTCAATTTATTCATAAAGACATAAAAGAAAAAGAGTCTTGTGTAAACAATCTATTAGAAATTTCTCTTATTTATTCAAAGAAACAAGAACATATTTACATATATATAGTGATAATAACCCAAATTTTTTTTTAAGGATCAAGAGGACGAGGAATAACTTTCCCTTCAACTAATTCCATTTCATTTTGTTGCAAAACATTCTGTATAACATCCTGTATAGATGTCGGTTGATGATAAAGCCTAAGTCTATGCCCATTTACTACAAAGGAAATTTCTGAGCCATCAATTGCTTTAATTTTTACTGATCCATTGTCAAAAGTTGTAACTACTTTGTATGGACCCATCTAACTGGTAGTTAATTTCCCTTTAAAAATTTTAAACCGCGAATCAAATAGTAGCGCCCAATCTCCAGTATTAAACTGTTTTTGCTTAATAAATTTATCATGCCATGTATTTCGTTGATTCTGTATTAACATCATTCTTTGGAGTGGATCTTGTCTGATTTCATCTAATTCATTAATCTATAATATTCATTGTTTCTATGATTCGTCCAAATTCATGCCTAATTGTGCTCCCATACGAAATGTTTTAACTTGAAATTCAATAGGTAAAAGGACTTGTTTACCATATAATAACTCATACGGGGTATGTGTGGTAGTGTTTCTCCACGTTATCCTATAGGTCCATAAAGCCTCAGGGAGTCTATCTGCCCAATCCTTCTGATGTAAGTGAATGGTATTAGTTAAATTGGCTTCTAATATTTTATTAGTTGATTCTACCTGACCATTATCCTGAGGGTGATACGGTGAACATTTGCAATGCTGAATACCATATTTTGTAGTAAGTTCTTTCATTAATTTAGAAGTAAATTGAATACCTTGATTTGTGACAATTTCTCTAGGTACACCAAACTCGGTGAATATTTCTTCATATATGAATTCTACCACCAATTTCTCTATGGCTCTAAATAAAGCTTTATCTTCTACCCAATTGGTGACATAGTCTGTGCAAACTAAGATATATTTCTTTTTACGAGACATGGGAGAAATTGGTCCTACAAAATGAAGAGCTCATTTCTCGAAAGGTTCAATTATAACTTGGGGTTGTAAAGGAATTTGATCATATGATGTAGGTCTACCCATTCCACACCCATTCTTTGGAAACTATCGCATCCTTTAACATATTTGGCAGCATCCTTAAAAATGCTTGGCCAATAATAACCGGAATGTAATACTTTATATGTCATCCTCTTGTCAGAAAAATGTCCTCCACATGGTCCATCATGGCATGCATGGAGGATGTCTATCATTTCATCCTCCCGCACACATCATCGAATAATAAGATCTGGACTAGTGCAGAATAGATTGTTATGTACCCAAGAATAATTGGAACTCTGAACTATAATACGACGCTTCTCATGTGGGGACAAATGGTTTGGTATTTTCCCAGTTTCTAAATAATTGGCAATATCTGGGAACCAGTTTCATGTTGAATACGGGAAAGGAAATCTGCCATGATATTTTCTTTACCAGGTTGATCAATGACAGTAATGTTAAATTCTTGCAATAAAAGAACCCACCAGGTCACTCTACCATTGGTAATTAGTTTATTCATTATAAATTTAATGGTGGAGTGATCGGTATGCACGAAAACTTCATATCTTGTGATATAATGACGAAATTTATTAATAGAATAAACTACTGCCAAAAATTTATTTTCAGTAACAGTATAATTTAATTCCGCAGGGGACAAACTTTTGCTAATAAAATAGATGGCATAAGGTGCTTGTCCTTCTTTTTGGTCGAGGACTCCTCCTATGGCCGTATCATAGGCATCTATAGATATGTGAAAAGGGAGGGACCAATCAAGACCCCTAAGTATTGGTGCCATCGATAGTTTGGATTTTAGGATTTCAAAATCATTTTGACAAGATTCTATCCATTGGAATTCTGAGTCCTTTGTAAGTAACTTAAACATCGATGCAGCTATTTTAGTGAAATTTTCATTAAAGCGGCGGTAATAGCCTGCATGACCAAGGAAACTTCTTACCTATTTCTGAGTTTTGGGAGAGGGAAGGCCAACAATTACTTTAATCTTTGCATGATCTACCTTGATTCCTTGGGAAGAAACATGGTGTCCTAAAACTATACCTTCTGTCAGTAACATTCTACATTTCTCATGACTGAGAGATAGATTCGTTTCTTGACATCGGATCAAGAACTTCTCAAGGTTGTCAAGGGATTCTTGAAAAGTATTACCATATGTCATAAATTCATCCATGTAAACCTCCACACAGTCATGTATAAGATCAAAAAATATTTCTAAGATTGCTCACTAGAAATTAGCAAGCCAAATGACAAAAATCGATAAGCATATGTTCCCCAAGGGCATGTAAAAGTGGTTTTGCCTTGATCTTCTGGTGCTATTAAAATCTAATTGTAACCACTATACCCATCAAGAAAGGAAAAATACTGTTTACCTGACAAAGTATCTAATACTTGATCGATAAAGGGTAAAGGAAAGTAGTATTTAAGTGTAGCTTTGTTTAGCTCCCTAAAATCAACAAAAATACGCCATTTCTCTATAACTTTCTTTGGGACTACTACTAAAGGAGATACCCATTTACTATCAGAGATAGGATAGATGAAACCAGTAGTGAGGAGTTTTTGTAATTCTTCTTTTACTATATCCTTTAGAGTAGGATTCATCCTCCTATGTGGTTGCCTTATGGGTGACATGATTGGATCCATATAAATATGGTGAATACATGTATTGGGGTGTATACCCTTCATATCGGTGTATTTCCATGTAAATTCTCCAGCTTGTTTCTTAAGAACTTTAAGCAGCTGTGATTTTTGGTTTTCACTTAGTCCCACATTTATATGTAGAAATTTCTCAGGGCCAACCTCAGAAGGTATGGTATATGGTCCTGTATGCTCTTCAATTGCTTAGACACAAGGTGTTTCTGTAAACATTGAGAGAGCCATATTCTCTTGAAACTCATCTTCAAAAATTTGATTGAGTTGAGCAAATGACTAAGGGAAATCTGTACAGGTTGTCGAAGAAACAAACTAGTTTAATACATTCTCAGTGGTCTGCTCCTGAAGTGCCAAGAAAAAATCACTAGGAAGGGAGAGATCATCAAAGTATTCATCCCCAAAAGAAAACTTAATAAGAAAAATAAACAAAAGATCGAAAAATATTTCAAAATGAAAAACCGAGTCAAACTCCTAAAAATGAAATGATTAAAGTAATTAAACTGAGACAGAATAATAAACTAAACAATTGATAATGTGTTTTATAACTTTAAACTAATCAACAATTAACTATTCAAATTGGAAACTAGGGTGCAAGGAAGACTTAACTTATAAGCAACTAGAAAACTTAATAAGAAAAACTTGATAAAAGAAGCAAGTAGAAAACTTAATAAAAGAAATATCTTTAGGTTCTATTCTACAAGTTCTTTCAACAATAACACAACATAAAAGAGACAACCTAAAAACATACTAAGGAGAACACATGTAACACTAAATATCACATGCAAATAAATAAATCAATCTAAAAGAGCATAAACACAAAATAATACAACAGTAAAACAAAATCAGCAATAATATTCAAGAAACAAGAACATAAACAATTTAACACACATTCAGGGAAAAATGAAATAAGGAAAATAATAAAACGTTAATGAATAACCTAAAACAACCAAACTTTAATTTTAATGTTAAACAAAACTATCATCTAAATATTACAGTCAAAACATAATTCATACATTAACAAAACAAAACTAAAAACAATCTCGAAACACATAAAAAACACTAGAAACAGAACTAAGGGATGAATGATAGACTTAACTGTGGGTCTGAAAGGGGTGGTTGAATAACAGACTGAACAGGCTGTTCGAATGACAGTTTGCATAGTTAAAATAGTAAAAAATAACCTAAATGAACTAATCTTCAGCCGAAGTCATGCATATGTAATTCTAATGCATAAAGGCAATAAATAAACCTACTTATTAATCAAATCTAACAATAAAATAGACTTAAACAAATTTATAAACATAAGCATAAGCATAAAGAAACCATTGCATATTCATAAACTGAAATGTAAACTGCATAAACTGATAATTAAAATAGAAATGAAATAGATAGAATTAAATCTACTTGATTTGATAAACAACAATCTATTTTATCTAACATGCAAATAAACCAAGTAATAGACTGGAAATGAAATGACTGAAAGTAAAACTGGAAAGAAAATCTGCATGCAGTTAACTATCTAATTCAGAAATAAAATTGCATCGTAGAAATAAAATAAAATAGACTATGAATTAAACTAGCTACAACAAAACAAATTAAAGAAATAAACAAGAAAAGAATCCTCTGGTTGATGAGGGGCCCTCTCAACAATTAGGTGTGGTGCCTGGCTAACTTCTACTTAAACACAATATTCAACAACAACATATACAACGATTTATTCAAATAGTGGAACAAAAATACAATGCTTAAGAATAGATCAAAGCATGAATTGATTCTTGTTGGCTAACCTAACTCTTCTAGCTAACTGAGCTCTCTCATAGAGGCTGCTATATATAATAGTTTATAGAGATGAGCAAGTTGACCCTTTAGTGGTCAACTTCTCTCTACATTTAGTCGATGTTTAGGCACATAATAGTTTAGAGGACAACACACAAGAAACCTTCTTTCTTCAGCACGGTTCTAATCTTTTTACTGGGAAGCGAACACACAGGCTCCTCTTCAGTGTAAACGATCTTCAGATGTGGTACATAGGCTCCTTTCTTATCGCAGCAGGTGGGATGATGGCGAACAGAGGAGAGCATAGTGGAAAATATTCTAGAGCATGAGTTGAATGCATCAATCCAATGTGTGGATTGTTGAAGTCATGGAAAGCAAAAGAGAATGCAGGCTAGAAAACTATCTAGAACACAGCTTCATCACCTAGATGCATGGATAACAGTTCGTTGCAGGCTGTTTCATGTTGTAATTCCTGGAATTAATTCTTAGTAGCATGGAGTGTGATGGGCGATCTAGACGAAGAGATGAACGGAAAGCTGGGCTGTGAGATGGATACGCCAGAAATCGATCTAGGGCAAATGGAGTGTCTATTTGTTGGTGCGTTTAAGGACTGCAGTCTACAGAAACACATTTCAACATCTCGAAAACCACCAGCGAATTTCACACAACAGGCTATATGACAAGCTGGACGTCAAGCTCGATGTGCTATGCAAAAAGTAGCCTAAATACATTTTGTTTATTCACTTGGCCCAAAAATATTATTAAATATGCAAATAATTATACAAATCAATTAATACATCAAAATCACTTTAACAATGTCATTTTTAATTAATAAAACCGTAAAAAATGATAATAATAAAAGATTTGGTATAAACCTTAATTACACCCATACCTGAGGTTGGTGACATAAAATATGCAAAAGATAATAAAACATCTGTTTAAATGAGTAATTTAACTGCCAAAAATGATAACAACTCTAGGATCAACATACGGTATTTTTTTATATTTGTTGATGACAGATCGAGGTTCACATGGGCTTACTTCAACAGAAGGAAAAGCGATGTATTCGAATACTTCAAGGAATTCAGAATCAAATTTGAGAAGCAGACAGGTAAATACATTAAAATACTTAGATCGGACCAAGTTGGTGAGTACACTTCTGCAGCTTTTAGAAGATATTGTACAGAAAATGGAATCCAACAACAATTAACAGTCATTGATACACCTCATCAAAATGGAGTTTCTGAAAGGAAAAACAGAACATTGGTGGAATGTGCTCGCAACATGCTCCAAGGTAAGAAAATTTCTAATGGATTTTGGACTGAAGCAATTAACACAACTGTATACTTAAAGAATAGGAGTCCAACAAAGAAACTAGAAATTCAAACCCCCTTTGAAGTCTTTTATGGATATAAACCTAAATTAGTCATTTAAGAATATTTGGTTCCAGGGATTTTGCATACATACCTAAAGATGCCAAAAGGAAATTGGATGAAAAATACATTGAATGTGTCTTTGTTGGCTAATGTGATGATCAGAAATCATATAAAATCTTTCATCCTAGTTTTCACAAATTGATTGCTAGTAGAGATGTTCTATTTAATGAAAATACAAATATATGTAATGGGATGAATAATGCTAATGAAGAATTGATCCCAGATGAGCATGTCAGAATAGATAAAATTCTTCAAAAAGTGTAGGATCAGCAACAGGTGCAAGAACAACAGCAAGTTCAAGAACAAGAATCAAGCATGAGTGATACTACCTCAGATGATAAAACATCAGAAGATAGAATAATCATGGATGGAACTCCAACAGGTACTCTAGTACCTAGAAGGTTATCTCGTCAAGCTCATCCTCCAATAAAGTTTAGAGATTATGCCTTGATGGCTAGTATAATGAATGTCATAGAGCCATTAATTATGAACAAGCCAAAGATAAGGAAGAATGGGTAACTGCAATGAATGAAGAATATAATTCTATTATCAGAAACAAAACTTGGGATTTAGTAGAATTACCCAAAGATAAAGTACCCATAGGATAAAAATGGCTATCCAAATCTAAACTTAAAGTAGATGGTAGTATTGAAAAATTCAAGGAAATATTAGTTGCTAAGGGTTATTCTCAGCAAGAGGGGATTGACTTTGAAGAGACATATGCACCAGTAGCTAAGTTAAACACCATCAGATTACTACTTGCATTAGCTACTAAACATAACTGGAGAATACACCTGTTAGATGTCAAATATTCTTTTCTAAATGGTGATTTAAAAGAGGAAGTATACCTAGTGCAGTTTGAAGGTTTTGTGCAGAAAGGACAGGAACAACTTGTGTGAAGGTTAAAGAAAGCTATCTATGGATTGAAACATGATCCTAGATCATAGTATATCAAGATTGAAACCTTCTTCAAATAACAAGGATTTGTCAAAAGTAAAAATTATTCAAGTTTATATATTAAAGAATATAAAGAGGGAAATGTTTGCTTGGTATCCCTATATGTGGATGATCTTATCATTATAGGTGGAGCATATCAATTAGTTGCAGATATTAAAAGTAATTTGTTACAGGAATTTGAAATGAAAGACCTTGGTGACTTACATTATTGTTTAGGCATTGCTTTTTGGAGAGAATTTGGTAAAACATTCATCACTCAAAGTAAATATTCAAAGGGAATACTTGAAATATTTCAAATGAGTGAATACAAATCGTTATCCACTCCTTTGGATCAAAATGTAAAATTATACAACAGTGATGGATCTAAAGAAGTTGATGGTACTTTGTATCGACAACTAGTGGGTAGCCCGAACTACCTCACTACTACACGACTAGACCTATCATATTCTGTTAGCATCCTTAGTTAGTTCTTGGCTAAGACACATGAAACACACTGGAAAGCTGCAAAGCAGGTCCTAAGATATTTAAAAGTAACTTTAATTATGGTATTTTATATACTAATTTATTTGATGTTCAGTTGGCATGTTACTTTGACTGGGTAGGAAATCGTGATGACAGAAAATCCACATCTGGATATGCATTCAACATTGGTTCGGGAGTAATATCATGGAGCAGTAAGAAACATCCAACTATTTATTTATCATCCATAAAAGCTGAATACAAATCTTTAACCAATGCTACTTCTGAAGCCATTTGATTGAGGCGTATTCTTGAAGAGGTTGGAACACAACAAAAACAAGCTACCAGAATCCAATGTGACAATCAAAGCTCAATTAAGCTAGCACACAATCTAGTCTATCATGCCAGATCCAAACATATTGAACTGCAACATTATTTTGTCAGAGAAAATATTGAGTCTCAAGAAATTGAACTCATCTATTGTAATACAAGTGAGAATGTAGCTGATATTTTCACTAAACCGGTTGGAAGGATCCATTTTGAGGATCTTAGGAAGAAATTAAGTGTTGCCAAGAATCTTTTTCTGCACTAAGGGAGGTTGTTACTATCTAATGCAGAAAATATTATATGTTTACTATATCTAGGTTTTTCATTTGAACAAATCCTATGATGTAGGATGTGATCCACATTTATTGGATCTAGATTAGCTTATCTTTTTCTATATATGTAATTTTCATTTCATTAATTCAATTAGTTGATTGTTTCTCCTCTTGTCTTTCTGAGAGAGCATTTGTGCTGTATTGGTTTCCTCCTTGGTTTCTCTAATTCTGAGGAGGACCTTATGAGAACTTAGAAGGAATCAAGTTGTAGGAACCCTCATGTGAGAGAAGAGCCATCACCGTGAGGGGGATCTCACTTAAGAGTGGTGTGGATAGTGTGCTTTGGTGTTTGTTGTGGTTTTCGGGTAGAAGTGAACCCATTGTTCCTTCTGTGAAAAAAAATACATCCACAATCTGCGTAGATATATAATTGGGCGTGAAGTGGAAAAGTTGACTTATGGGTGTGAATTCCACTACTATACGGGAAGCTGCCACTGTGTGAATGAACCAAGTAGTGTGAGCTATGGGAATTCCTCATGATTGACTACCTCACGTATTTGGCAGAGTTATAGTGAAAATTGTTGGGAATGTGGCTAGCCACATTGAAGATTGAATTCATCGATCCAAAGGATTATTAACCCATTCAGTCCAATTTGGTCATAAGTTTCCATAGATCTTGTGAGGAATTTCCATGATGTACCTGACTGATAGTTGATTGTCGAGTGAAGGAGCCACTTTTTTTTTCTTCTGAAAAGTGTAAAGTGGAAATGCACTGACCTAGAAAGTTAAGCTCGCTAGTGATGCAAGTTGCAAGGAAGAATAGTGTGCCGATGACACGATCTGTCTATTTCCACTGTTCGTCAGTGGCACGATTTGGGTGTGTATCAAGTGTGTTAATTAGGTTTCACTTAAAATTTCCCACCGGCATGACCAAGTGATGCATGTTGATAGTATTCAAGATGTGTCTCAACTCTTTCTATAGATTTGAGCATAAATTGAATTTTGACATATTCGAATTGAGTGAAAGAAGGTAAAATGACCACTCCTCTAGCCAATACATATTTAAATGAATCCTCTAAATAAAATGAAGAAAATTATGTCAATTGAAACCTCAAGCATCACCATCCTTGAATGGCGACGAGGTTAAACCTACAACTATTGTATTAATTCCAGATTGGAATAGGTGGGAGACATAAGCGAAAGTGATGTTGAGGATGTTTGTCAAAGACAACATAATCCCTAAGAAGTTGTGAGACTCAAAGAAACATGGGACACATTAAAAGGTATGTGTGCAACCTTTGACGCAAACCAGGTCGTGTTTCTAAAAACCAAGTTGTTGGATATAAACATGGAATCTAATGAAGGGCTAAGTAAATTCATTTCTCGCATTAAATATCTAAGTGACAAGTTCAGTGACATTGGAGAAAAAGTAGATACTATTGATTTAGTAACTATCACTTTGAAAGGGTTAGTGCAAAATTACAAGGTTTTTATTGCAGCACTTATAGCTAGATCGCAAACCCCTACTTTTGAATATATTATAGGGATACTTCTACAAGAGGAAAAAGGAATGAAGTATGATATGGATGCTAATGGATCAGATCTAGCATTGGACACAAGAAGAAGAAATGTGCATAGAGGTAAATTGTGGAATTGAAACACATGAAAGTTTCATGCAAAGTAGAAAGGTAGGGTTCAATCTGATTCAAGATATATTAGTAGAAGTGTTGAACGTCATTATTATTGCAAACTAGGACATATTTCTAGAATCTGTTTTGAAAAGAAGAATCATGAATCCAAAACAAAGACATATAAATCACAATTAAAATTTTGTGCATAAAGACACCATAGATTGTTATGGATTTAAAAATATTAAATTGTTAATTTATGAAGTTGGATTGTCTGCAGATACAAATGAGGAATGAGGAGAATGATTGGTTCATTGATTCAGGTGCATTTTTTAATATGTCCTATAAGAAAGAATGGTTTGATGAATATCATGAGAACATTGATGACACTCATATTTTTTAGGGTGATTGGAGGTTTATGTAAGATGGATGTATGCAAGAGAAGTCATCAAGCATTGGAATCTACTACAAGGATGACTCAATAAATCTAGCATAAAAGGTATGGGAACAATAACCATAATGATCTAATGTTGTTGCAAAATAAATATATGGTTGAAGGTCTTCCTTTTATAGAAAACGAACACATTGAATGTATGTCACACACCTTAAAAATCCATATATATATGTATATATATA